>PVKU01000429.1:0-477476 GCA_004027475.1 Anoura caudifer | reverse complement strand
CAGGAAACACACAGATGTACCACAATGGATGAAAGCATAATGGATACATAAGCACAGTGCTATGGAAGCCACACTTGCCTCCTCAGATGGGGAGAGCAAAGGCTTTACAGAAAAGTGACATTTTGACCTTTATGCATGAATAGAACTTTGATGAAGACATCCCAGGAAAAGGAAGCAACATACACAGAGGCACGGAAGTACAGACTTGCAAGCTGTGTCCAGGGAACACGGAATACTTGATGAGTACAGTGCAGTGTGTGTGAGGCAGAGAAATGGGGTGATGGGGAGGGCAGACTCTTTTCTGGGCTTCTTCCTCAGCTACAAAGAATCCAGACATTACACTTGTTGATTGAAAGATTATGGAACAGAATCACTAAAAAGTTGAAATAGAGTAAAAACCAAACAAAACTAAAATCTAGAAACTTCACCCCAATATCCTGTCCACTGAACTCTTCATAAGTCTTTGACAGAATTCCAAATACTGTTTGGTAAAATATGGTTTTTTTTAAAAAGGGGACTTTTTGGTATAATTTAATAGAAACATTTTATTCAGGTAAAAATCAGCAAAAGATAATGGTGAGGAACTCACTGGAGACTGAAGTGCTACTGAACTGTGAAGAGAAAGAGGTCCTAAAGGCAAAATATTTAAACTTGGAACACCGAGTTTATACTCTGGACCCTGAGGTGGCTAAATTTTCAGGATACTCCAATTTCCTCTTGACTGGTTCACACACTTCTAGTTCCTTCCCTATCTCACCCCAAGCCCTCTCTGCCTCCCAGAAAGTGGGAAATGTCCCTCTTAGGGAGATCAAATGAAATAGGGAGAGAAACTATATATTTTAGTCTGAATCCCCCATCAACTCAGAAAGGAGGCAGCATTGACCTAACTTAGCACCATATACCTCACCTTTCAGCTGGTACCTTTGTGCACCCCTAGCTCATGCCAGCAACTCCACCCCTCGTCTCCCACTCAGCTCTCCCAGGCTTCTTAGAACTCAGATTCCCAAGACAAAGCACAATTGAGGCCCAGTTAGTGCTCAAGTTTACTGAGAATTAAACCATAGGCAGATACCATCAAAACACATTTCACTTCTGACCTTTCACAGCCAACGAATGGGAAGGATTTTCCTTTGCCGGGATTGAATTTAAAACGACTTCCCAGGAGCGAAAGGTCAGCCCATGGAATCATGATATCCAGTTAAACACAACTAAATAGAACGTTTTAGCATGACAATAAATGGAGTTATATTTAGCTGATTTGGGAAACTATCTGGTTGAGGGAAAAGGAGGAGTACAGAGATTCTTCATCTACCACCCCTCCTCCCACATCTGGTCAAAGTAATGGAGTCGTGTAAGAAAGCACAAAGGTGAAGAATTTTACGAAGTCTGTCCAGTGAGACCGTTTCTGCTTTCCCAACATTTACCATGTTTTGAGTAGGATGTGTTGGTTGAACTGCATAAAGGCTATATTGTCTTCTTGACACACACATGAAATTCCTATTAGCATGACTGGAGCAAGATGGGCTCCAAAGGGAGAACATACCCTCAAATAACTTTCTAGGCAGCTTTGATTTCTAGATATGTATGAGGTGAAAGCACATTAGCCAAACTGGCTTTGATAACAAATGCATTCTTTTTCAACAAGGAAAGATTGAAGGGAAAAAAAATAGTTGGCACCCGTCTGCCCTTAACTTGAAATGCCCCATGCCATTTTGAAATAGCCTCATATTTTGCTGTTGTTAACTAACAGATGGTTTTGTTAGCTGATGACTGTTTCTCTAAATAACTCCCAACAATAAAAGGCTGTGATACATGAGAGCAAAATGGGTACCATAAGTGGTAGCCTTTTACCTTCAGAATCTTACCTTGTCGTCCGTCCTGAAATTTGATGTGTGTAATTGCAGCCACTGGGAAGGTGTGGAGTGCTATAGCATCACAGATATGCCAAGAGTTAGAAGAGATTATAGATGTATATTGTTTTCTTAAAAAGGAAAAAAATATATTTAATTGAAACCAATTTAGAAATCAGGATCCCTGTAAGTTTAGAGTGAGAACGTTTTCAATGAAATACTGTTTCATCCTGGCTGAGAGACCCATAACGTTTCTCTCCCAGGCTGAGTGTGCTATTTGATAGGGAATCCACTGTTTGTACTTGTCCCCCAAGACTCTATCTACTGCACAATAAACTAGTACCCTGGGTAAATATAATCCATAGTGATTTAGCAAAAACCCATCGGCCTGAGCCTTGTGGATTCTATTTAACATTGTTTCACTTAGAGTGGCCAGTCCCTCAGCTTATAAGGTCTTTTTAATATAAATCCACCTTCTTTCATTTTATCTTTTCAAAAATCTAACCTAATCAGGCTATTTATAACTCTGTTACTTGTCTTTTATTCTGCCTTTGGACAGTCCAAAATGGTCATGACTCAATATATTTAGGCATGATATTGGCAACTTTCAAATTTCTTGCTAAGGGAAAGGTCTGGCCAAAGAGCATTACTAAACTCAGTACTGATGCTCAGGCTTGAAGCTCTTAGCTCCTAAAGATTTATATTGGCCCAGCCACTTGGAGTCTACCCTCAATCTAGGAAGACCTTAATACCACCTAAGGGGTAATATGGCCTTTATACAATTCAACAAACACATCCTACTTAGAACATAATAAATGTTCAGAAAGTGACCATCTTATCGCTCCAAATTTTCTTCTTTTCTCCTCATATATTGCTGACCTCTCACTGTTCTCTTAATACCTTACCTTACCTCTACAGTGTGAGAGGCTGATCTGTTAAATCTAGACTCTAAAGCCAGCCCATTTCCAACTTAATAATGTAATAATATCTTACCCTTGGTTCAAAGGGTTCCATCATGATTTTAGCCCACCACTAAAATGAACCACCCCAGTCTGTACTCTTCCTCCATAGATGGTTTCTCATCCCGGTCTGTGACCACCCACTACCACTCCACCCCACACTGCTCTATATTCCTCTAGGAACAGAAATCATTCCCAAAAGTCCACGGCTCCAAGAGGCCTAGAAAAGCTTAGACTACCAAAGATGGGTTTTTTTAGATATAGCTAGAATATTGTTGCAGTAATGCCATCATCGAGATGAGGAGATGATGGTGAACTGAACTGTGGCAGTGGCAGTAGGAAGGAAGAAAAATAGTCATATTCCAATTACAGTTTTGATAAGACTTGATAACTTATTGACAAAAAGAAATTAAAAAGAAGGAAAGTTCAGAGAGACGTTCAAATTTCTGACTGGCAAAAGGTGTTGGATGCAGGATGTGATAAAAGAATAGGGGCAGAGAGTTTGAGATTTGAAAATGATTCAAACAAAGGCTACGTATGCACATGTCTTCTTTCATCCGATTCTTTATCAAGACTTTTATGTTAATTCTTCATACAAATGTACAGGACTAGGGTAGCTCTTATCTGAATAAATGTCAAAAAAGTAGAGTACGAAAATCTTTATCAAATCACAAAACTTTTGAAACCCAATAAATATTAATGATAACAATATTCAAGATATCAGTGAAAATAGAATACGCATTTTATAAACCACCAAATACATTGCCTGTCACAGTATGCGCAATACACGATACGTGCTATTGCACCTTTGATTTGGAATGGATTACTTCACATGATCCGAAGACTGAGTCTGGCAATTTGAAAACCAAAAACCAACAATAAAGTGCTGAAGAATGCAGAGGGCACCCAACTTAGACTGTGATCTCCTGGAGTCACTGCTATTATTTACTGTTTACCAAGCTCTTTAACCCAGCAAATTTCTAGGTCAGTCATCATTTATCAGACACAGGAAATGAGAGTAGCACTTTGCACAGATGGGGAAAACACAGCAACCTGGCTGGCAAGAGCCATATAGTTCAACTCAAACAAGTTCAAACACTTGATAGCCTACAGCCATTGTCTGTGAGCGAATCTCCAAACCAAGACATCAAAGAAAACAACCTGAAAGTGCCTCTGGCTTTCTCCCTTATGAAGGCAGAGGCTGAGTAATTGTGTTGTATATACAGGATGTGCAACCTCAGATGACCTTGGGGACGGAGTGGTAAGTTATGCAGACCTTTCCCTCAAAGAAGGCCTTATGATCTCTCTTTCTGAAAATGACAAATTATGAGTAATCTGTCTTTTTCACATAAAATAACTCTGAGAATGACTCTACTTATAAATATATAAAACCAGTACAAAAACTGTGCCTCAAAAAAAAAAAACACACCTCTTTTTTGAATAAAAAAGGACACATTTTCCCAACAGCCTTTCAGTTACTGACTGAAATTTTCTCTAAAAGAACTTATCATGTCACCGTGCAAATAATTTTCACAATCTACCATGATTACATTATAAGCTACTGGCAACCCACATGCCCACCCACAAAAATGTATGTATCAGTCAGAATTATTTGCAGGTAAGAGAACTGAATTCTGGTTAACTTATAGTAATAATAATAATAAACCATAATAAAACAGATTACAGAATCTAATGAAAAAGTGAACTTTCAGGCCTAGGATAAAAGATGCTCCAGGAAATTAGGAAACAGGCCATGTGGACCCTGAGAAGGAATTTATCTGCTGAAATGACTCCTCTTTGGTCAACTGAGAGCCCAAATTTTATTACTAATAAGAGTTTAGTGGCCTTTTGCTGACAGGGGCTCCTCATGTACTCTGTCCATGTCAGCTGGGTCAACCAGTGCAGGGAAATGCTGGTTTTGTCTTCCTACCAATGGATTGAGATCTGCCTATCCAATCATAATGATAGGGGAACTCAAGAGTTGGAAAATTTTTGTTATAAGTAGTAGTTAATAAGCTCAGTAGCTAATGCATGTAAAAAGCTATTTTTCAGTCAGAAATGAAGGTATGGCCCACCCTGACTGCAGGAGACCACAAGTAAGTCAAACTTTGTGCTCCAGAAGAGACTGTAAGCAATCAGGATGGTATCCATCCAAGCCATTCTGTTCCAGGGAGAGACATTCCGCTGCCCAGGACACAGATAAAGAAAATCACTCAGGACATAGGACACAGGACACAGATAGAAAATCACCAGTCAAAGAATGAAAGGATGTCAGGGAAGTTGCTGGACTGCATCTTTTATCTGATTAACCTCCTTCCTGAATTCCAAATCCCTTATCTACACTCTTCCCTCAAATTGCAAATCCTTTACCTACACTTTTTTCTCCTTATGAAAAAGGCTGGATTGAAAGAAAATGTAAGATAGTCTGTTAGGGTAAACAACCCACCATCTTCTCAGATCATCAGCTATCTGAATAAAACACCAGTAAAGATTCAATCCCTGTCTCTGCTTATTGGTTCTTGTAGTGACAGGAAGCACAAACACCGACTTTTCCGGTTTCAGTAACTACAAATTTTGGATACCTCAGCTACATAAAACAGATCTAATAGAGAACCTGGGCAAGAAATAAAGCTATGAGAGGCAGCCTCCTTTTGGTCCTGGTGGAACATAATTTAAGTTGCCACCTGAACCTGTGTCTCCCTGGCTGCAGCATCTTTTGCCCAAATATGTTTTTTTCTTCTTTATTACAGTCTAAAATGATTGTTAGTTTACAGCATTAACAGACTATGTCTGCTTCAGGGACAGCCTTTGGAAGGAACATTTCAGTGCTTTGTATCAATGTTGACTACATAAAGATTTCACCTGGGAAAGTGGGATTAACCTTACTTCAGACACTTGTCCAAGAAGGGTAAGAAAAGGAGAAAGGGAGACACTTACATACAAAGGAGTCCCCAATAAGACTATCAGCTGTTGTCTAAAAAGAAACCTTGTAGGCAAGAAGGGACTGGAAAGAAGTATTTGAAGTCATGAAAGGCAAGGACCTACATCCAAGATTGCTCTATCCAGGAAAATTATCATTTAGAATGGAAGGGCAGATACAGTGCTTCCCAGATAAGGTCAAGTTAAAGGAGTTCATCATCACCAAGCCCTTATTTTATGAAATGTTAAAGGGACTTATCTAAGAAAGAGAAGATCTAAAACTATGAATAGCAAAATGACAACAAACTCAAAACTATCAACAACTGAACCTAAAAAACAAAAAAACAAAAATAAATAAAACAAAACAAACTAAGCCAACAATAGAACAGGAACACAGAAATGGAGATCACATGGAGGGTTGTCAGTAGGGAGGGAGAGCAGGGTACAATGGGGGAAAAGTTACAGCTTATAAGGAGCATAAATGGTAGATACAAAATAAACAGGGGGAGGTTAAGAATAGTATGGGAAATGTAGAAGCCTGAGAACTTATATATATGACCCATGGACATGAACTAAGGAGGGGGATGCTGGTGGGGGAGGGTGCAGGGAAGAGGGTAATAAAGGGGGGAAATGGGACAACTGTAATATCATAATCAATAAAATACATTTTTTAAATGGATTCATCCTAATGATCATAGGGGTTTCACTGAACTTGGGCTGCACAACCATCTCCTTGTAAAAAATCAATCCAGATCCTGCAGCCTTAGCTGTCTTTCTTTCTTTCCTTCTTTTTTTTTTTTTTCATCATGTCTGGTAATATTACTACAACTAAGAAGAATACTACCATCCTAGAAATAGTATCTGCTTAATTATAACAACCAGGAAAGTAATCTTCAGAAAGGTATGAAATTAAAAATAAGGATATCAATAGAGATAATGAAGAAACAGACGCAACTCCATGGTAGAAATTTTGTAAACTGTGTGAGTGTAACAGTTTTGTAATCACTATGATATGTTGTAGTCATTGTGATTTTTATATGTTTGGTTTATTTGGGACAGGGGAAGATGTGTAAAATATTTAAGAGAATAAAGTACACTAAGTTTGTGGATTTAATGAAAACTCAAGACAGTTGTGATTAAAATATGTATTCAATGTTTATATTTTGGGATACTTATTTTGATGCAGCATGAGATTTTTTACATTAGCTGAGTCAGAGGAATGAAAATAATTGAACCAAAGGTCAGCAAATACTTTCTGTAAAAGGCCCTATGGTAAGTATTTTAGGCTTGCAAGCCAAATCATCTTTGTCACAACTACTCAACTCTACTGTTGTAGCACAAAGGAAACCATAGATGATGCCTAAACAGTAGGACATAGATGTAATCTAATAAAACTTTACACAAATAAGCATCAGGCTGAATTTGGTCCATGGCCATAATTTTCCAGCTCCTGATTTAGTAAAGTATTAAGTGTTTAATATTTAAAAGTCATTAGAGTTGCCCTGGCTGGGGGGCTCAGTTGATTGGAGCATCATCTCATGCACCAATAAGTGATGGGTTCGATCTTTGGTCAGAGCACATACCTAGTTTGCAGGTTCCATCCCTGGTCGGGAAGAGTACAGGAGGCAGCCAATCAATGTTTCTCATTTCTTTCTTATACCAATGTGTCTCTCTCTCTCTCTCTCTCTCTCTCTCTCTCTCTCCTACTACTACTACTACTCTCTCTCTAAAATCAGTAAAACATATCCTCAGGGGAGGATTAAAAAAATCATTAGAGTTTATAGTATTATTTTTTCCACAAGCAGTATTCCCTAGGATATAAAGGAAACCAACCCCTCTAATACCAAGTCAAACCTACAGCCAACCACAGCTTCTGACAGCCCCAGTTTCCCCCATCTTTTCCACTGTTCTGTAGTGACAAAGCATCAGTATTCCTTATTCTGTCCAAGTAGACCTGGGCTTTTCCCTCACTGAGGTTAAGGTACAATCTCCTATCTGTAAGTTTTCTTTCATTAGAAACATAAATTATTAATTATTCTGATGGAAGGGAGGAGAGAAGAAAGGATGGAAAGAAGAAATGAAGGAAAAAAGTCAAAAAGAAGGAAAAGAATAAGGACATAAAGACACCAAGTTGTTAAGAATTGGTAAGTAGTTATGAGCTATACAACTTTATGAGTTAAAACAGAAATAATAAACATGAAGATAAATGAAAAATAATAATTATTTAGTTTTCTTATAAATGTAAATTGTATTCAGAACATGAATCTTGTCTGCCTTGTTCATTCCTACATTATTAGTATCTACAACAGAGGTGCCTAGCATATAGTAAAATATTTACTATATTTGTAAATATAGTATTTGTAAAAACAAATTGAATAAATAAATGAACTCGCACATATCAGTATTCAAGTCCAATTCTACCCTGGGGGGTTGATCAGTGTGATTAGTCTGAAGCTGTGCCAGTTCGGGTACTCCTAGAAACAGATACAAAGACAGAATTAGAAGTGCAAGAGATGTATTGGAAGAAATAAATTGCTGTGGAGGATAAAAAGAGCAACGGTAAAAAGGAAAGCCTCTGTATCACAATGCTGATTTGATACTTGTCAGAAGAAAGAGGATAGAAAGAAGGATTGGGTAGGAAGAGCCTCAGACTACAGTGTGGCTTGAGAAAGTCCCAGTTTAGCCAGTGGGGAGCCCTGGGGCAAAAATTGCCCATTAGAGGGGTCCCATATTGGGCAGAAATGACCTGGCTCTACAGACCCTCTGCTGTGCTGTTACTGGCCATGAGCAGTTAGTTCTAGAAGAGCATGAAGTTGGAATTGAAAGCTCTGGTAGATTCCAAAGTTGGAACATCTGGAGGCTGTAATTACACTTTCAAACAGATTTTATCTTGATGGGGGATCTGAGGGCACCTCCATGGTCTTAGAAACTCCCTGTTTCTAATGATGAGTAGATCAGATTCAATATCGACACTAAATTTTTTCTCCTCTTTCTACTATGGACTCTGTACATGGACTCTGACCTGAATACAGGAGGTCATTCCTTTCTTCTCATCTAAATATGGACATGGATTTAGAGTTAACAGATGACAACTTTCAAAATTACACATAAAAAGGGTATTTCTATGTCCCAACACCATCCAAGACTGCTGTCACCCCATCTTTTTTCAAGTATCCCCAACTTAAGTGCTAAGTTTTCAGTAAATGTCTATAACTAGCTTATAAACCAAAGCTGGCATTCTTTTGCTTCCACACCTAATTACGGAATTAGTCCCCTAAATTAGTCCAAAATAAAAGATAAAGTAAATACACAAATAACTACAATACATAGGGTATATCTTTATAGATATTTATTTATAAAATATGCAAAATATATATAATAATCACAGAATATTCAACATAGGTAGTGCAAAGCACAAATAAATGCTATGGAAGTTCAAATACAGGACAGATTACTTCCAACTGGGGAGATTGGGAGGGAGTTTCTAGGAAACTTGAAAGATAAGTAGGATTTGCACACGGGAAGATAAGGTAAATGATACTGACAGATGGAATCACGTGCAAAAACACAGGGGGCCAAGAAAGCACAACCTTGTGAAAAACAGTAACAAAATCTTAGAGCAGTGATTTTCAACCTTTCTCATCTCTGGAACACATAAACTAATTACCAAAATTCTGTAGCACACAAAAATATGTCTTTTGCCCATCTGATAAAAATTAAGTAAAAATTTGATTTACTTACACCAGACAGCTATTGTTGTGCTGGCTGTTGGCATTTTTTAATTTGACAATCTAAGGGAAAAAGAGGTCAGTGCCCCTGACTAAATAGTCAGGTATTAACTGGTTTAAAATTTCTTGCAGCACACCAGTGTGCCTGCCGTGGTACTCTGGTTAAAAATCTCTATCTTAGGGCATAATCATTTTCATGGCAGCAGGGACGTATTGTCAGGGACTTAACTGTCAAATTTCAGGCAGCTCTTGGGTCCTAAATTTTAAATCTAAGATACTGTTGACCTGCTAATCACTAGTAGAGATACTATTACTATTGTCTCTCCATAAGTTTGACATCAGAAAAATACACTTGAGCATAAATCTGATCATTGCCTTTTGGCCACAAGGACTTTCTGCCTTGAGGACACATTTTATTAGCATATACAGCATATGTTAAAACATTAAAATGAAGACATCCATAAAGTGCAGCTACTGCATGACAGATAGAGTGTTTAAAAATAAGTTTAAGAGGGTGTCATTAGTTCAAGTGGTGGCTCTGACACCAAATAGCTGCTCTTTGACTGATCTAAGAATAAACTCATTCTGTACAGTATTCCATTAGCAATTTTAATTGCATGCTAAGCTTTATAATTTGTTGCTGTCATTTAGGTTCATGTACTGTACTAATATTTATTCTGCATATTACATAACACCTTATTAAGTTTATTGCCCGCTTTCCATAAATTTTTCATCTGACTTGGATGTAAGGAGCTAACTTACATATCTATTAAAAGTAGTGCTTGAGTTACAAGTCATCTTTGTGTTCTAAACAGACTTTTTAAATTGTGTAAGTCTATAGTAGGAAAAATGGAATGGTTTACTTCCTAAATGGAAAAAATACTTATATAATCCTATTACACAATGTCTGTGCCCTGAGGACCACCAATAATATAAAGGGTTAATTAGTTGATTTGTCTTTTCCATGCCCTCCATGGAGCTCTCTCTGACAAATGGTAACAGTATAGGTACCCTCCTTTAACTCATATCCAATTAGTAAAATGTGCTTCACTTTTAAACACCTAGCACAATAACTCAGGTGTTAAAGTTGAATGAAAACATTTAATGAAAGAAATGATGTAATAACTAAGATTTACTTTCTAAACATCCCCTGTATCACATCATATCACATCAATAAATCATAATGGTGGTAGAGACACAAATTCATAATATAGTTACAGAGCAACAGCAAATTCCTCATCATTATCATAAAACATAGTCTTGCCTCTCCTATCTATTTCCTTTAATTTTTTCTCTACTCTTTTCTAAACTTAACTCTTTGGTGTGCCAGTCCCTGCTGAATATCTACCATGTAAATATTAAAAAGAATACTTAAGCACTAAAGGACATTTCTGTGAGCCTTGTCTCTCTTCCTTTCTTGCTTTTTCCTCAAGTTCATTCTTGAAAAAATATCTCCAAAACATGAATATGTGAGTCCACAGGTCCTATTCTTCCCACCAAACCAAAAATGTAATAAAAGAAATATTTTCATTTATTATAGGCCAAGGATAATAATGAGATGGTATAAAATTTTTGAGATGATAGTTACTCTTTTCATACAAATACAAGTTAAAGTAAATAAAAAGTCTATGAAGATCCAAGAAGAGGTGGAGAATAGGAAAGCAACACTCACCTCCTACCAGAACCAAACTAGAATTACAACTAAATCATAGAACAATTATCCTGAATAACTGACTGAAAACTAGCTAAAGAGAAGTCTTATAACCAAGGATTTACAGAAGAAGCCAAATCGAGACTGACACCATCTCTCCTGGGCAGAGCACTCACCTCCAGGTGGTATCAGCCTGGGAAAAGCAATAGCTCCACCCTCTGGGTTCCCTCTTGCCCTGTGCTGTGAAGCTTATGCCCTGCCGAGTAGTACAGCCAGAGGCCCTTTCAGTGACTGAGCCTCACAGGTAGCCAGCAGACAGAGGCAGGACAAGGCAGAACTTTTCAGGGCACCTTGGGACTTTTGCAGACCTGCCACTGGGCCTGGTGCTGGTGAAAGCTGACCTTGGAGCGCAGCTTGGTCCTTTCTGTATACACCCAAGCCCAGAAGAGGCAATCACAAACTGTCAGTCACTTGTAGTATCAAACAGGTTGCCAAGGGCCAGTCACTGGCAGCATCTTATATTGGTCTGCACCAGAGTCCCTCCCAAGAGGTCCAAAACCAACATACTTAGTGGCCAGATTCAGACAATATCTGAGCAGGAACCAATAAGCTTCACAGACAGCATATCCAAATGGAGATATTGGCAGACACCAAACCCAGCTGAAGTGAATTCTGTTTCATGTGGTCAGCAGCTGCACAGCAGCTTACATGCCATGGTCGGGGTTGAGTCTCACAGTCAGCCAGCCTGAGGGACAATTCCATGCACAAAAGGGCCAATAGAAATCAAGGCTCAATAATAATAGGAGGGACCACATAACCCACACAAAAAACATTCCTGGAGCACCCAGCTCAGGTGATCAAGAAGACTGCACCACTGGATTCCATAGGACACCTACTATATAAGGCCATTCTACAAAGACTAGGAGTCATAGCAGATCTAGCTAATACATAAAAACAAATACAAAGAGGCAGTCAAAATAGGAAGAAACAAGCCCCAAATGAAAGAACAAAAGAAATCTCCAGAAAAAGAGTTAAATGAAATGGAGGCAAATAATTTATCAGATATAGAGTTCAAAGTAACGGTTATAAGAATGCTTAACAGCATGGAAAAAGACATAGACACCATAAAAAGGGACAATCAGAAATGAAGAATACAATATCTGAAATGAAGAATGCATTAAGGAATAACAGTAGGTTGGATGAAGCAGAGGATCAAATCAACAATTTGGAAAACAAGGTAGAAAAAAACACCTAATCAGAGCAGCAAAAAGAAAAAAGAATTTTTAAAAATGAGGATAATTTAAGGGACCTTTGGGACAACATGAAGCATCCATGTCATAGAAGTACCAGAAGGAAAAGAGATATAGCAAGGGATCAAGAACCTATTTGAAAAAATAATGACCAAAAATTTCCCTAACCTGGTAAGTGAAAAAACACACAAGTCTAGACTTCTGGTCTAGATGGAAGCATAGGTAGACATGCTTCACCTCCTCCAGCAACCGCAAAAAGAATTATAACTAAATCTCAAAAACAAATCACACCCAGAATTATCAGAAAATTGAACTTCATGACAGTCCGACGACAAAGTATTTAAAGAAGCCACAATCATCCAGATGGGTAGGAGGGGCAGAGAGCAGAAACCGAGTAGAGAGGCATGGACACACAGTGTGGGATGAAGAGGCGGCTGTGGCAGTGGAGCGGGCACAGATGGTCCCACATTCACGTGTGGTGAAAAAAATTGGGAGGGATACCTTGGGAGTGAGCCATCCCAGTCCTAGGCCAGATCACATAGCCCAGGGTCCCAGTGCTAGGAAGATAAATCCCCATAATTTCTGACTGTAAAAACCAATGGGAGTTGAGCAGTGGATGAAACTGCCAGATTTTCAGGAAACTTTGCTTAAAGAGCCCGCACAGTCTTAAAACATATGCAAAACCGCCTATTCTGGGATTCAACACCAAAGCAAGAACCGGAAAGATACCAGTCACATACGGGGAGTGGGTGAAGTGACGGGAAATGGGGTGAGTACTGGGCAAACCCCCAGAAGCCAGGCAGTGGCACAGTGCTGCCCTCCCCCGACACAGAGCCACAAAGTGGTAAAGCAGATTGCTCTACCCTGGAGATTACCTAAGGCTCTTCCCCATGCAATTGCACAGGTGCCTTTTACAGGGAGTCAAAACAGCTCTACCTAATATACAGAAACAAACACAGGGAGGCTGTCAAATTGGGGAGACAAAGAAATTAGCCCAAATGAAAGAACAGAACAAAACTCCAGAAAAAAAAACTAAATAAAACAGAGACAGCCAACCTATCAGATGCAGAGTTCAAAACACTGGTGATCGAGATAGTCAAAGAACTCATTGAGTACAGCAACAACATGAAGGAAAAATGAAGTTTATACTAAGTGAAATGAAGAAAAATCTACAGGGAATCCACAGTGAAGGGAAGGAAGCTGGGATTCAAATCAACAATTTGGAACATAAGAAAGAAATAAACATTTGACAAGAACGGAAAGAAGAAACAAGAATTCAAAACAATGAGTCTTCAATAAGACTCTGAGACATCTCCAAATGTATCAACATCCGAATCATAGGGGTGCCAGAAGGAGAAGAGGAAGAGTAAGAAATGGAAAACTTATTTGAACAAATAATGAAGGAGAACTTCCCTAATCTGGCAAAGGAAATAGACTTCCAGGAAGTCCAGGAAGCCCAGAGAGTCTCAAAGAAGTGGGACCCAAGGAAGCACACACCAACGCACATCATAATAACATTACCCAAGATTAAAGAGGAGAGAATCTTAAAAGCAGCAAGAGAAATGGAGATGTTACCTACAAAGGAGTACCCATAAGACTATCAGCTGATTTCTCAAAGAAACTTTGCAGGCAAGAAGGGACTGGAAAAGAAGTTTTCAAAATGATGAAAAGCAAGGACCTACATCCAAGATTGCTCTATCCAGCAAAGCTATCTTTTAGAATGGAAGGACAGATAAAGTGCTTCCCAGACAAGGTAAAGTTGAAGGCGTTTATAATCGCCAAGCCATTATTACATGAAATGTTAAAGGAACTTATTTAAGAAAAAGAAGATCAAAACTGTGAATATTAAAAAGGAACAATTTCACAACTATCCTCAATAAAACCTAAACAAACAAACAAACAAATTAAGCACACAACCAGATCAGGAACAGAATCATAGATGTGGAGATCACTTGGAAGGTTAACAGCTGAGGAGGGAGAGAACGGGGGAAAAGGTGAAGGGACTCAGAAGCATAATTGGTAGGTACAAAATAGACAGGAGAATGTTAAGAATAGTATAGGAAATGGAAAAGCCAAAAAACTTATATGCCTTAATAAAAGACACACAAGTCCAAGAAGCATAGAGTCCCAAACAAGATGGACCCAAAGAGGCCCACACCAAAACACATCATAATTAAAATGGCAAAGGTTAAAGACAAAGAGAGAATCTTAAAAGTCACAAGAGAAAGACTGTTAGTTACCTACAGGGGAGCTCTCATAAGACTGTCAGCTGATTTTTCAACAAATATTTCAAGCCAGAAGGGACTGGCATGAAATATTCAAAGTGATGAAAAGCAAGGACCTAAAACCAAGACAACTTTAACTAGCATGGATATCATTTAAAATTGAAGGAGAAATAAAAGCTTCCCTGACAAGAAAAAAAACTAAAGGAGTTTGTTACCACCAAATCAGTATTATAAGAAATGTTAAAAGGCCTGTTAGAAGAATAAGGGGGAGGAGGAGGGGGGGAAAAAACAGAGGAACATACAGCTGTTGGGGGTGGAGGAGGAGAGATTGAGCAAAAAAGTAAAAAAAAGAAAGACAAAACTCATGGACCTGGACAACAGTATGGTGATTCCCAGAGGTAGGAAAGTTGGAGAGAGGTGGAAGAAGGTAGAGTGGGGGAAATGGTGATGGACCGAGACTAGACATGGGGTGGTGAACACACAATACAGTGTACAGATGATGTGTTGCAGAATTGTGCACCTGAAGCCTATATAATTTTGTTAAGCGTCACCCCTCAAAAAATCAATAAAAAAGAAAAAAGGCTATGAAGAAATATTGTATATTTATGCTCTACATGTAAATACGTAAATATTTTGGATGATAGTACACTGATCCCTTTTCATAACTCAGCTGATCACTAAATTGTTTCTATCCTTGCTGACTTTTTAGCAGAAACAGGATCCAATGAGAGAATGGGCTGATCCACATGACTCCCCCACTGATAAAAACAAAATGTGTCACTGCTTTCTTGCTAATAAGTCTGTCGCATGGAATGAGCATGGGCTCCAAAGTCAGATACACCTGGGCTTAAAACCCAGCTCTTTTGTTTTGTGTGTTACCCAGTCTCTCTCTGCCTCCCATCCATGAGCTAGGAAATAAGGTAATAACACATACTTCATAAGGCTACTATTAGGGGTAAGTGGAAAACTGTATATGAAGCATCTGGTACAGAGCAGGTACTCAATAAATGGTTGTTTTTATTCCCAAGTTATTTCATTTATTTTTCTTATTTTCACTCAACACCCTTTAAAATTGCCCTAGAAAAAAATGTTACATACACACGAAGCAACAGCCTTCCTGGAAAGCTCCTGTTATGTCACCTCATCATAGGTATGTGTAGCAACCCTCAAATCAGCCAGGGAAGGGAGAGCCAATTAAAACAGGTGTAGATTTTCTTAGAATACAACTTAAGGAAGTGACACGTCTATCATAAAGTGTGTGTTCCTGAAGGTGAGTTTCACATTTTAAAATAAAAGAACCCAGAGTCTGAACTATGAATAAATTACTGCTACTTTTAAATGCTTTTTTAAAGTCTTGGATTTCTTATCACTTCCTATGAATAAAAATACCAGGTAATTAGAGAGGTGACAGGGAAGAAGTGGAACTGATGGTGAATTGATGGTGTTGATTGATGGCCTTGTTCATCTATTGCTGAAGAGCAAAATCAACAGAGAAGGGGTACAGAAGTGCAAGAAGGAAAAGAATGAGATGCATTTGGCATTGCAGTATCACAAGATATCAGTATCTGAAGCTCATTATTTAAAAATTCACTGAAAATACTATTTTAGAAATAAATATAGCCCTTCCCATCAGGGAGCTTATAATGAACAAATTAGTATTTTGATTAATACAATATAAAGCTGTGTTCAGGAGAAGCATAGGTTAATTTCCTGCCCCAGATGCTGAATACATGGTCAGGGAGCAGGGAGTGGGGCCCACAGAGAAGATTCCAAACATGGATATATCATCAGTTATAAACCTAGAAGCTTTTTTGATATGTCATATAACCCAACATAATTTATCCAAGAAAAATATTCATATTATGCCCTGCTGATCTATATTAAGCAGCTGAGAGAAACGAACTCTAAGTTTACTCAAATCAGTGTAAGTTGATTGATTGTCCTACCTTGTCTCTTTAAAGAATAAGTAATTAGATGGTTTCTGAAAAATTAGACCACAGTTACCAAAATCCTTAAAATGAGTCCTTCTTAACATGTTTGTTTTGTCATGGTTGTCTTATGCTATTGTTGTTTAAAAGGAAATCTATTTTTTAAAAGATGTCCAGGATAATCTGAGAATGACTGAGATGGATCCAATTAGGACCTCAGACAATGGGGCATAATGTCTTCAAAGAAACACGCCCAGACACACCTCACCAAACATTAATGGTTCATTCTCCCAGAGGGCGGAACTGTCTGTGATGGTAAAGAAAAAAGACCTATATTCTCAAGGTCAATGAACCAGAGGTGCAAATATGGTTAACAATGTGTTTTTACAACAAGCCGCTGTTTTCCCTTTCATCCTTACTGAGACCATGGTCATTTTGACATTTCCATATTTGATGCTAACCTAACAGCTAATGTGTGTTCTCAAATGGAATAGCTAAAGAAGAATTTTAGAATAGAAGTTCTACTACAATGCAGCTTTTAAATACACTTTCAACTATTGTTTGATCTTTTTGCAAGGAAAACTTCTTATGAACTCTAAAGTATTCTTTCATCTATTCCACTTTAGGTGACCCATTCATTTTATTTTTACCTTCATCACGCATATCCATCACCTAAAAATATATATGCTTTATTTGTTTTATCCAGTCACAGCATTTCATTTTCAATTTCAGCTTCTATACTCCTTGAATGTATGTGATGTCAAAAAAGATAGATTTGCATGTCTTACCTAACTTGCAATTAGGGTTATTAGCAGCAATATATCCAAGAAAGATTTTGTGTGTAAGCTAGGTTCTGGGCTCCTTGGCAACAGATGAGAGAGAGAGAGAGAGAGAGAGAGAGAGAGAGAGAGAGAGAGAGAGAGAGAGAGAGAGAGAGAGAGAGAAAGGAATCCAGGACATTTCCTTCACAACAATCTCTTTCCATCTTATAGTCTTTTGTTGAGTCTTTTCATTTTAGATTTTCTTCCCAAGAAAGTAGGTAGATACAACTGCCAGCGTCCCGAGAGCTTTTGTTAATACCAAAATGACAAAAGTAGACCATTGAAAGGTGTGCTTGAAGTATGCAATTTCCAGTTCCTTTTGAATGATTCAATACATACCCTTTGCTTTTATTCAGACTAAACACAGGCAAAAGCATACCTGTAGAAATTACTAATTGTATGCTTTCCAATTCCATATTTCCTATTTATATAGAACTGGAAATCAGATTATTAATGTTACACCTAGGGAAATGTGGGAAGGAGGGGATCGCCCTTCTTTTTAATAACCCCTAGGAACTCCACTACACTCATGGTGATGTTTCTTTACGCCATTTTATTGTGATGCCAAACCACCACGCTCCTCCTTCCTCATAATAAAGTACCCAAGGCAACCTGGAGACAGACTTCTGCCATACTACCACAGCAATTTTTAACATACAAATAATCATGATACAAACACTTAAGGGAAAAGTGGAGATCAGATTGATCTCAAAATGGATTTTGCTGCATATTCACAAAACCTAACACATAATTCTGGAAATCAATGTGCAAATATTTTTTATTAGTGATTAGAAAAATATCCAAAAAATGGACACATGGCTAAATTCTTATAATCTGATTTTTTTTTTGTTGGTGGTGTTAACCAGTTTGTCCTCACATTGAAGATCAAAATCAACATGGAATACTGGGATCTACAGCAGGCCTAGTTAAAAATATTTCCCTTTAAGCTGATGCTTAACATTTTCTTGTAAAAGGATCACCCCCAGCTGCTGTGGTAACAGGTTATATTACTAATATGTTTATGGTTGAATGTGTTTTAGAAAATTTAGAGATTTTGACAAAGAAATGAGGAAGAAAGCATGAATGCAATAAGTAATTCAGGAGACCTGAAAAATCAGTGTTGTTAGCATAGGAGCTCCTAAATTTTCACCATTGATAATAGATTTTATTATGTAATCATCTACCAATCATAATGCAGAAATCTTATAGTGTAATGGCTAATTGGATCTTCTATTTGAATGTTTAATAAAACCTGAGGAAAATCATCAAAGCCTGGTGAATTTGCAATTAAGCACATATGGGAAGTTTGAGGATTGGAGATTTCCATTACCAGTTCAATGTCTTTAAGAGTTCTTGAATTATTTAATTTTCCATTTATACTTGAATCAATCCTGGTAAATTTACATTTTTCTGAAAATTCACTCCCTTCATTTAAGACTTCAAAGTTATTAATTTAAAGCTCTTCATACTAGTCAAAAGATTTTCTTTTAACTCTATCTGTAATTATATCTCCTCCTTTGTCCTCAGTATTGTTTTAATTTATACCTCTACGTTTTCATTTTCTTGATCAGTTTTTCTGGATTAGTCTATTTTTAAAGTACTCAAAACATTTATAAAATCTGCCATCTAGTATGTTACATAGTATACAATCAAAATAGAAAAATATATTTCATAAAGATAAATACTTAGAAAATAATGAATTTTTGTTAGGTGCAGGGTCTGTTTCTATGTTAGAGAAAATGTTAATTGTATTTGAAGTATTTTTTAGCCCACTTGATTCATCAGTTTCTAATCAAGATAAGGTAAATCTTCCCCTCTGAATGAGGGTTGTTCCTGAATGGCTGAATTTTTCCATTTATTGTTTGCAATTGTCCCTCCTTATTTCAATTAATGCTGTTGCCTTAAATTCTGTTTCTTCTGGCATTATTACTATAGTAGCTTTCGGCTGGTTTTGCATGGTTTACTGTTTAATGTCAACATATTTGTGAGACTTGTGTTAGGTGTATTCCTTAAGGATCATGTGGCTGGGTTCTTTTTTCAATCCACTCTAATAATTCATGGGAGTTTAATCCACTATTTCTCACTATGATTACTGATGTATTTGGGCTTATTTTCTATCATCTTATTTTGTTTTTTCTATTTACTATTCTTTTACTTCCTTTTTCCTTTATTTCTGCTTTCTGTTAAACTTGTATTCCTTTTTTAATTTCTGCCCATTTTAAAACTATACATTATGTTTGTTACTTTAGTCATTACCCTTAGTTTTTTTAATATATTTTATTGATTATGCTATTACAGTTGTCCCATTTCTCCATCATTCCCCTCCACCCTGCACACCCCCTCCCACCCACATTCCCCCCCTTTAGTTCATATCCATGTGTCACAAGTTCTTTAGCTTCTACATTTCCCACACTATTCTTGCCCTCCCCCTATTTTCTACCTACCATCTATGCTACTTATTCTCTGTATCATTTCCCCCTCTCTCCTTCTCCCACTCCCCTGTTGCTAACCCTCCATGTGATCTGCATTTCTGTGGTTCTGTTCCTGTTCTAGTCGTTGGCTTAGTTTGCTTTTGTTTTAAGTGTGGTTGTTAATATCTGTGAGTTTGCTGTCTTTTTACTGTCACATTTTTTATCTTCTTGTTCTTAGATAAGCCCCTTTAATATTTCATATAATAAGGGCTTAGTGATGATGAACTCCTTTAACTTGACTTTATCTGAGAAGTGCTTTATCTTCCCTTCCATTCTAAATGACAGCTTTGCTGGATAGAGCAATCTTGGATGTAAGTCCTTGACTTTCATGATTTAGAATACTTCTTTCCAGCCCCTTCTTGCCTATAAGGTCTCTTTTGAGAAATCCGCTGACAGTCTGATGGGAACTCCTTTGTAGGGGACTGTGCCCTTATCTCTTGCTGCTTCCAGAATTCTCTCCTTCATTTTAATCTTGGGTAATGTAATTATGATGTGCCTTGGTGTGTTCCTCCTTGGGTCCAACTTCTTTGGGACTCTCTGAGCTTCCTGGACTTCCTGGAAGTCTATTTCCTTTGGCAGATTGGGGAAGTTCTCCTTCATTATTTGTTCAAATAAGTTTTCCACTTGTTGCTTGTCTTCTTCTTCCCCTTCTGGTACCCCTATAATTAGGATGTTGGGATGTTTAAAGATGTCCTGGAGGTTCCTAAGCCTCTCCTCATTTTTTTGAATTCTTGTTTCTTCCTTCTTTTCTGTTTGGTTGTTTCTTTCTTCCTTCTGGTCCACTCCATTGATTTGAGTCCCAGTTTTCCTCCCATCACTATTGGTTCCCTGTGCATTTTTCTTCATTTCACTTATTGTAGCCTTCATTTGTTCATCTAATTTGTGGGCAAAATCAACCAACTCTGTGAGCATCCTGATCACCAGGACTTTGAACTGTGCATCTGATAGGCTGGCTATCTCTTGGTCGCTTAGATGAATTGGCTCTGGGGCTTTGATTTGTTCTCCCATTTGAGCCATTTTTGGGTTTGTTTGTTTTTGTTTTTGTTTTTGTTTTTGTCTCATCATGGCTGTTATGCAGTGAGGGATGGAGCCTTAGGTGTTCCCCAGGGCAGGGCAGCCCAGTCACTGGGTAGTGACACTGTATGTGGGGGTGGGGTCTGAAAGGGAACAATGGCACTTGTTCCGCTCTCTCTCAAATTCCAATCCCTTCTTCCGCTTCCCCTTCACCTGGATTATCGGTCTGGATGAATGGTTGTTGGACTTCCATACAGTTCAATTTTCTATCTGTTCTGGTTGTTTTCTTGTTTTTTAAATCTTTGTTGTCCTTAATTTTGGGTGTGCAAGGAGGCACAGTGTGTCCACCTACACCTCCATCTTGGCCGGAAGTCCTCCACCCTTAGTTTTTTAACATGCACATTTAAATATAAAATTTTATAACAATTATGGAATGTATTCTATTTTGCACTTTTCTCAAACACTGTGTTCTTTAGTGTGCTGACTATAGAACACCACCTTCAACTTTTTATTCTTGAATTTTAGTTTTGTGCCTTTAGGTCTTTTGTTGTGTCCTATTTTTTACTTACTCTAGCTGTTAAATTTATAAATGTGTGCTAACCAATGTCTCCATTTACTGTTCTTTCTTGTAACCCAAGCTTTCTCTTTGAATTCCCATTTCCTTTTATGGAACTACATATTTTATCAGATTCTTTAGTAAAGACAGTAAGTTCTCTTGGACTTTCATATAAGAACATGATTTAATTTTGCTCTCACTTCTGAATTTTAATAGAAAATAAATGTATAATTTAGTAGTTATTTTCCTTCACCACTTTGAAGATATTATTTCATTGTTTTTTATCATAAATTGTTTCTGAAAGGGCTTAGATTGGTCTAGAGATATTGACCTTTTGTAGATAATCTACCTTTCCTCTCTGATAACTTTTAAGAGAGTTCTCCTTAATCCTTGAGAGTCTGCAATTTTATTATGATTTGTCCAGGTGTAAATTCATTTTAACTATCTTTCTTGATACTCAGAGGAAAGCTTTTTTAAAAGATTTTATTTATTTTTAAAGAGAAGGGAAGGGAGGGAGAAATAAACAAAGCTATGGATTTCATCTGTGTCATCCTCCTCTTGCTAAACCATCCCTCCCCTCCTTGCTGGAGCCTGACACTTGTTAGAGCCAGAGCTCCAGGCAATGATCAGCAGGGGACTACCCCATTCCACTCCCTGAGCTAAAACTGTGAGCCTGGGTGATACCACTGTCTGGTCCTAGGTCTGGAGTCCCCAGGTTTTTGAAATCATCCACACAGGTCTATTGTGATGTTTACTTGAGTTTTGATCAGTATATGTCTCTCTTTGGTTTTCTATTTTCACATTTATTCTACCATTGTTCTGTATTTGGAGTCAAGTGAGTTGAAGTAGAAACCTACTGAGCAATCCTGACTTAAAAATCTTCCCTCTTCTCTTTATGTTTTCCTTTCTTTTACTTAAAAAAAAATCCTTTCCTTCTTTCTTTCTATCCATTCATTTTCTTAATAAAGGCCAATAATGCATAATAAACATAATTTAAAAGTTAAAGAAATAGAGACTTCTGTTATAATTTCAGAAAATTTTCCTGATTCTGCTCTTCCTCTCTCATCTCTTGTAATGCTCACACTAACAATACAGAAAATATAGCTAATACTTAGTAAAAGCATGGCTTCTCCACAAAAACTGAGGGGTGATGCTGGTGGCCCTTGAAGAAAAACTTAACAAAAAACTTGTAGGTCAAAGTTCAGGGGATGCAGGAAGACAGAGGCTCTTGCAACAACCCTCACAATCCCTACCTAACTATCTCAGAAGTAAAAACAACTCTTACCCTTTACAAAGGATAGTGATAGGTCGATGTACTCATTCAAGTTCTTCAAAGCAAGAGAGTGCACTGGCGTGCTCAAGGGCAGCCGTTCCTTCTGTTTGTCTGAAATTTCTTGTTCTTGTTTGTCCTCCTTCACTTTCCCCACTTTTAGTAGTGGCCATCACTTTTTGTATTATCTGCCTCCCTTATTAGGTTTAAAGACTCTTTAAAGGTACTTGGAAATTAAAACATGAAGATGTGTAAAGTTCATATTAGCTATCTCTTGTTACATAATGGAATATCCTAAATTTACAGACTAGAAACAACAAACATTTGTTATCTCAGATTCTGTGGGTCAGGAATCTGGAAGTGTCCTGGCTGGACAGTTCTGGCTCAAGATCTATCATGAGGCTGCAATCAAGGGGTCAAGTGAGGCTATCAGGTTCTCTGTGCTCAACTGTAGGAGGATCTGCTTCCTAGCTCGTGCCTGTGGCTTTGGCAGGCCTTAAAGACCTGCTTCCAAACTCACTCATGTGGGTCCCCACACAAAGTTCCTCATGATATGATGACTGGCTTTCCCCAGAGTGAATGATACAAAAGAGATTCCCCCAAAATGGAAACCACAATCTTTATATAACCTCATCTCAGAAGTGACATCCCATCACTACTGCCATATTCTGTCCATTAGAAGGGAGTCAATTCCAGGCCGTGCTCAAAGGCAAGGGGTTCCATAAGGGCATAAATACTAGAAGTCAGAGATCATCAGGGGTCTCCTTAGAACATAAGGATCTTTTAGACCAGGGGTTCCCAAATTTTCACTACCAAAAAAATCCCATAAGAGTTTTTTTTTAATTGTTCTCCCTGACAGGTTGTATTTATGAAGCAATGGATTGTTTCCTTACCTGTATTCACAAAAACTATAATATAAAGTAATGAGAAATAGCTATCTACAATATTTAAAATTAATGAAGTTATATAATTAATTAGATGGCTGATGCTCCAATTTACTCATAGGGCCTCATCTAATATAAACATGAAATTTTGTTTAGACTTTTTGAAATGCTGAATATAGTCCCCAGTTTCTCATTATTTCCTTTATGAATTCTCAGAGGATTGGATAATACATATTAAGTAAAACTGATCTAGTCAAAGCCCATTATTTCATAGATTAGGAAACTGGGTCCAAGAAAGGCAAGTATTGGAGCTGAAATTAGTCTCTATCTCCTGGCCCTGTGTCCACTACAGCACATGCCGTTCTTCATTTCATCCTTTGCTCCCAAAGACTAGCAAAGAGCCCTTAATAGATCATAATGATGATTATAATAATGACATTAAAATTTATATGGTAATCATTTCACAATACATGTAAGTTAGATCATTATGCTATGCACCTTAACTTGTACAGTGCTGTATGTCAACTATATCTCAATAAAACTGGTATTTATATAATAAAGCTAATGTTACTCAGCATTCCTATCTTAAAGAGATTGACTTCTTTTAGTCAAGACAACCACAGTTAAGGAAGCATTCCATTACATTTGATACAGATCAAATCTTGCTCTTAGAATTTTCATTATTCTAATTGGTAAAAAAAACAACTTATGATGTTTAAGGACTGCTAAATTATTTACTAATCAAGTGGAAAATAAGTTGAAGGCGTGACTGTAAGTTTGTGAATTAGCCATAGTTCCAACAGGGGTGATAATTATTAACTATGGATGACAATGGCCTGATCAGCTCATCTAGTTGAAGTCTCATTAGCCCCACTCACCAACACTGGGACAGTGAGGAGGTTTCAATGCTGACAGGTTTTCCATGACCCTGCTCTTGGTGTTAAGTAATGGATCATTACAGCTCAATGTGGAATGGTATGAACACCATCAGGGTATTACAAAATGGCACAAGTTACAATGATAATGAGTCTTACCGCCTCGGCTCCCAAAGTAAAACAGGACAAAGAAACTAAACTTTGCTTTGTAGTATTTACCCAGCAGAGCTCTTTGAGATACAGCAAATAAGATGTTATAGAGGGTGCTTGAGAGTTACACACACATACAAACACACATCCTATTCTTACATTTATAAAAGGTTGTAAAAACTAGAACATAAGAAATTTATCTTTCTTTAGTCTGAAAGAATAAGACTTGATAGAAATAGTCACTAATGCTTGCAGTGGTAGGGGTGTGTGTGCGTGTGTGTTAAGCCTGCTATTAATGAACAGATTCTAAGCAGTGTCTCAACTGGGATAACATGTTCCTCTAGCACATTATTAACAGGAACTCAAAAAACTTTAACCCTCCTCTGCTCAACACTAATGAGATTCAGGTGAGATCATAGATATTCATATCTCATGATCTCTGCAAGGAATCACCTCAATAAGATCAGAATAGAAAAAAAAAATGACCAGGGAAAAGTGAAGATGAAATATATTAGGAAAAAGCAAGAAGAGTAATGAGACATTTGTAGATATTTTCTCTCTATTTTTGAAAAAGTCTAAAAAGCTAAATGTAACTGGAACTGCCTAAAAGGTGAACCACCATTTGGGGAAAGCCAATCGAATTGAATATATGGACTTAAAGACTAGCTTACATTTAGATCTGTGTAATGTCAGCCAAATCACTTCACTTCACTAGATTCCTATTTCTTTATAAGTTGACATGATATCAGTGATTTTCAAACTGCTCTGTGGAAGCCTGGGAGTTTCTTAGAGACAGTTTTGGGAGTTAGTTCAGTGGAGAGAAGTGATGATGTTGAGAAGCCCCCACCACCCTCACCCTCACCAGAAGGAGCTCCACTTTTGCCTTCTTGCGCATTAGGCTTTCAAATATAATATTTGTTGTCAAAAGTATTTTGAAACCACCGGTCTAGCAAAAGTTAAAAAAAATCCAGCATGGCATTGTGTATCTGGGTTGGTAAAGATCCATCGTAGAGCTATGATAAAAAATCTAGACAATCTTGAAAAGTCGGTGTCAGGACCTTCTTTTACCCACCAACACTGGAGATGCGGGTTGGAGACATCTTGCTGAGCTCCAGCTGGGACTCGGGATGGCTCTAGTGATCAGACAGTGCAGGCGAGGTCGCTCTCTAGGGTGCAAGGAATGGAGAGCCTCTCCAGGGAGGTTAGCTTTTTGTTTTAAACATTTTTAATTTTATAATAATGCATAAATAAATTCTTGTAAAAGAGTCAAATAACATAGAAATATAGAGACTAAGTGTAACATTTCCTCTTTATCTGCCCACCCCACAATATCACATTTCTCACCGTAAGTAACCACTGTTTTCATTTGGTCTGTGCTCTGGCAGACCCTTTTCCTATGCTTATGTATGTATTTTATACATGTGTATGTACATATATCATTTTTTAAAAGGAAATTAAATAATTTTTATTGTTGTAAAATTTGCTCTATTTATCAATGTGTCTGGGAAATTTTCTGTATTAGTACACATTTGTTTGTCCTTTCTAAAATGATTTCATTGTATTTCATAATACAGATATATCATACTCATTTGATAACTCCCAAATTTGGGACTATAAAGTTGTTTACAGTTTTTTATTAATATAAATAATCAACATCATCACACATACATCTTTATGCACAAATGTGAGTTTTTCTGTAGGTAGATTACTAGAAGTGAAATTGCTATGCTAAGAAGTATGAAATTTTTTTCAGCTGGATCTATTACACAAACACCAATGGTGTGCTTCTCTATATATTTGCCAACAGTGAACATTAATTCTCTTAATTTTTACCAAAGTAACAATAAAAATTTTGATACAGTGATATGCATTTCTCTGGTTACTAAGGAGATTGGTCATCCTTTCATCTGTTGTTGCCCATTTATGTTAGTACCAGTTGAAAGAAGTCTGTCTGACTGTGGGAACCTGGAGACTAGATTTTAGTCCTAGGTTTGTAATTGGTCTGCAGATTTTGATTAATTTTACTCACTTTTCTGGACCTCAGTTTCTCAATCTAACAAATGGAAATAATAATCTCAGTCCATTTCACTCCACAAATCTATTGTAAATGTTCGGCAAATAATGAATATAAAAAAGCAAGCGGAAAACTCTGAAATGATAGACATATAAATGGGATTTCTTTCAGTTTTTAAAAACATGTGCAATATTGCTGACTAACTGTATTCAGGGGGCGTGTTCTACACAAAAGATGGCTGGTGCCTACCACCTTCAGGGTCTTCTCAGACAAGTTGTGAGGAAAGTATAAGGCAAAGTCATTTGTTCAGCTCTACCATTGTTCCCATTCCGAACTGTCCGGGGTGAACACAGGAGAAAGCTTGCTCCTTGTGGGATTTCTAATCCAAGTTCGTTGTTGCAAGGAGTTGGGTGGGGGTGTATCCTCTCCCACATCTTCTCTAGTTCATCCATCAGCAATAACAATGCCATCTGGTTACCGGGGACCAGTGAGGCATAAAATGCCCAGAAAAGCAGCTGTCTTCCCCTTTACCTGTGTCACAATTACTAATTAAGTGACAAATTTGCCTTAAGCTATAAATTAAATTTTGTGCTGCTGAAACTTGTGCAGGTTTTACTCTTTACTAACTATACCTTTTTGTAACTACAACTCTTCCTTTAAGAGAAACTTACTCTCCATGAAACCAGGATTAAAATTCCCATCTGGCCATCTGGGTTTTTTTAATGATGTATGCAGTAATTTGTATAAACCTTTAAATGTCATCTTACTAAATTGTCTGCTTCTTTTCTCCAATGTGGTTTCTTAATATTGCACATGGCAGAATTCTCGTTTCCAGTTTTTCTACTATGAATTAAAAATGCCAGTGTGCCACATAAACCTGGGTGTGAGGGCAACGTGACTGGGTGATAGTCATGCTACCCTTCGCAAACTTGGTAAAACTTCATGTAGTTATAAATAGGTTATTTCATACTCCTGAACTGTTGGCACTTTGTGTGTATAATCTATCAGGTAAACCAGGAATTGGAAAGTCTGGGTTAGATTGGCTTTTTGACAATCAACAATTCTACTGAAAGATCTGCGTACTTTTGATAACTAATATGAAAGAAGTACAATACATTCTTCAATTTTCAGCACAAATAACATTCTTTCCCAAATGCCAATCTTCACATGTTGTAAACCCTTTCCTTATAGTCCCAGGTCCCAACTCTGGGTTTTCTTACCTCTTAACAGAAGGATTAATAGATTCGTGAAAAATATTAAAATAATATCCCCTCCATGCTTAGAGGTTCATCCTTCTTTGGGACCATTTCGAATGAACATCTAGCCTTGGGTACCCTAAATCAAAAGAATGCCCCCAAATCATGGTATCTTTTGCAATTGAGGACCTGGTCTATTTGGTAATAGGACTAATCTGGACCAGACTCTTCTGTTTGCAGTCTGACCCAAATGTCTAGAGTCACTAAGACTCTCCCTCCTAGTGCTTTGTTAGGTCATTATCAAGTTCCTTCTCATTTTCCAAAGAAAGAGCAGCGTCATGACCTTTTTAAACATACCACATCAATAGGCAATGTTACCAATTCAATGCAACCATCATTTGTTGAGCTTCTATTTTGATAATGGTCCTGAGCTAAGTATGTAAAAGGTGTAAATACAAGTACTTATATTTAAGGATATAAATACAGAGTAGGGGCAAAAGTAGGTTTACAATTGTGAATACAAGAAACAGAGTTTATTCTTACATTATTATTTATTAATAATTGTATTATTTTCTATACAAACAATTGTAAATCTTCTTTTTCCCCACGCTGAATGTACATCCTGGAGAAATTTTTCATCTAAACAGGAGAGTTACCATGTATGAAATATAAAACTACAACATAAGACAAAAATATAGACTTCCTTAAAATGGGTAACAACAGGATGTACAGAGTGGAGAAAACCATCTGATAGTCTCCTGGATCGTGTGGAAGCACTGCGGTTGTCCTATCTGTGAACACCAGTTATCGGGGATGTGTGGACACTCCATCCTTCTTCAAGTCTCTTTGTTGCTAGTATGACTCATCCTCTAGTTTCACCTCAATAATGTTGAGAGTGTGGAGTGTTTAATGTTGTTTTAGAGAAAATGTCAATAAGATCCATTTTCAGCTAGAACTCCCAACAGGAAGCAAATCATTGAACCAAAAAGACTTGCAGTGTACTGCAAACCTCAATGTGCATATGAATCACCTGTATAACTTGTTAAAATGCAGATTCTAATTCAGTAGCTTTTGGGTGGAGTCTGAGATCCTACATTTGTAACTAGAGTCCCCAAGTGATGTCAATGCCCTTCAGCCCATACTTTGAATAAGGAGAACTTAGAACATTTCTCCCACTGCTGCTGAAGACATAAAAAGTTGTCGAAGAGAGTTCAGCCTAAAGAGAGGGGGACAAATAAAGTGGACAGCCAACATTTTACAGAGCCTAATAGAGGGAAGCCAAGTCTTTTGCACAAATCAGCGGAGAACGACTCAGTACTTGAAAACTGCATTTTGCGCAAGGATATAGGCAAATGTTTAGAGCAATCCTATCATCAGCAATAATGGATATAAAGCAGAGTTGGCATCCCAGGCAACAATGGAAATATGGGACACCCAGAGGAGACCCTAAACTGTATTGCAATTTCCCCACCACAAGTTACTAGTCTCACTCATTCCTCAGTGACCAAGAGCTGAAGTCTGAGATGAGAACACACTCTACATCCTTCATGCATATATTGTACATAGGTGGAGCAAACCATGTAGACTTCTTATTGAAGAGTGAAGATTCAGTCCCACTCAACAAATCCTTTTGCTAGCTGCCTGAAGCACTGAACTAAAGAACCTCCTCTAGTAGAGAGAGAGGTATGAACTCAGTAAGCCCTATCTATGTTATTAAAAATAGTTATTTTGTGTAATAAAAATCAAGATCCAGGTGCCTGGATCATTTGACTTGATATACTTGAGTCTCCACATACGGCCACTACAGAAAAAAATAATTGAAATAAGATGTGTTTGCAGCAAGTCTTTTGGTTCTAAAGTACATGACAAAGCAAAAGGATCTTCTAAGATTCTTTTACTTATAAGGAATAAGCCCCATGGCATGGACCTTCAGGAGTATATTATAACCAAGTTCCAGAGTAGAGTATTTTCTTAATGATAACAGACATTATGGCCAGCTGCTAACTCTGAGGGGAAGTCAGAGCCAGACAAAGCAGATTTCCTCTCCTTCTGAAGGGGGATTTTTACCATTATTCTTAGGGAAGAGGCTAAGCAATCTTTAGTGGAGTTCTGAACTTGTTACCCAACAGACTTAAGATTTCATATACTACCCAAAGATCCTCAGAATATTTTATTTAAAAAAGGCATAGTTATATCAATCTCTAATTGCTTGATTTAAAACAACTACTTTAAAAGTTCAATTTAAATAGTTTCAATAAGAACTGGCCCATCATCAAATTCTGTTGAATCCTTCTGACCTCCTATTCACAATGTGCATTATGGTTTATTCTTTAATGCACATTAATTTGGTTCAAGCAGGACCCAGACTGCACATCTCAGCATTCTACTCGAATAAAGAAGAGAGAATTCAATTCCACTCTGTAGCAAATCCAGCCTTCCGCAGGTCAGTTCTGCCACTCAGTGATGGCTGCATTGCAAAACTGCTTTGCGAATGTTTTGCTGGGTTTTGTTGCTAGGTGATAACCAGGAAAACTTTGCAATTCCTGCTGAGAGCTTTAAAAAAAATGTGCCTGTAACTAGCTTCATATTAAAGAAGAGGGAAATAAAATAGGACAGCCTGCACCTTAATTCCTCAAGGTTTACTCCTTGCCCTATATTCCCCCTTAGCTGTCGTATAGAGACGTTGTGACAATTAAGAAATGTGTATGCACAACATTGATTAAAAAAAGAAAGAAAACAATATTCAGTTTATCGTCAACCAATCTAGAGTGGGGTTAATAAAACAGACCTTGTCAAATATCTTTTGTATAATCTAAACTAGCACTTAAATAACTTAAGGATGGGGGAGGGGGCGGTAACGGAAGGGAGTGAATGAAACAACACCAACTGATTCTCCCGACAGTCTTTTCTCTTCCACATGTTAGCAAAGACCCTTTGCTTAAGAAATTGGCCTGAAGCTAGAGTCAGCTTGTACCTGAGCTGTGTTTCAGAAACCCTTGGCCTGGTCCCGACTTTCCAGCCAAGCAGCAGGGATTCCTGGGAAAGCCCAGAGGCCTGTCTGAGGCCTGGTCCTATGTCAGTGATTGATGAGGACAAGTGCGAGAGGTGACACACTGTGAAATCAGACTGAGGCACAAAGAGTTAATCCTTGGGCTTTTTCCAAATGGAGTCCTTTGATGGAAAAAATAATATTTATTCCTTCCTTTAATTTTGCAGCTAGAAATGCACTATTGATAACTTACTCACGAGGCAAGATGCCAGCCTGCAACCTCCTAAAACTTCAGGAGATAAATACCATACTAGTGGCAGTAATTATTTGTCCTTATAGTATTATCATCATCAATTTATTTTAAACTGCTGATTTAACAACTATTATAACCAATAGAGGAGAGCAGTTGTTTCTGCATACAAATTTCTTTTCACAAATTTAAGAACCTACCTATAAATCACAGCAAAGAAGAAACTCAGAAATTGCAACTCTGCCACCTTAGCTTCTCTGTTCTCAGAAATGTGGCAACAGCTTGGTAGTAAGAGCTCCCTTCTCTCCTTCACTAACTCATTCACTTGCGCTCACTCCCCACTGGGTCCTCCCCTGAGAGGATAGGAAAGGCCATGTGTGTCTTTGACTTGGCGACGCAGGCGGGTTTCTTGTACTTTCGTACCCTCCATAGCAGATGCACAAACTTTAGCAGCGTCTTTTTAACACTTCATTAATTATTGAGCTGTGCCAAGAGTAATTATTGAGCTATGCCAGGAGTCCTTTTCTCCCACATCAGTAAACAGTAATTTAGAGAAGGGGGGCTATAACCTTAGGGTGAGCAGCTCTTTCCCCCCACAGCTGTGTGGTGAGCTCAACAACACTGTATCTGCTTCAACAAACGAGCAGGGCCACAGCCCAGCCTCCGCAGCGCACAGGAAATGTTATGGCCAGGGAAGAGAAGCCCAGCACACCCCCTGTGCGATCCAAAATTTGGAATATCTCATGGGCTCACAGATCCAAGGCATTCATTCTGACTTTGTGCTTTTGCCTTAATCTAATAATAATGATGACAATGATGATGATAATAATAATAATAAATCCAATAACAGCAAGGGAATTGACTTCCAGCATTTTCTTTATATGTTATAATACAAACATGATAACATTGATATAGTACTTTCTTAATTACTAAGCTTTCTTTTCTTTTGTCATTATTCAGTAAGACTGTTATTCTCTCCTTTTCCTTCAATTAATTCAGGGACTCAACAAAATAGAAATGTTTTCTTCTTACATTTTCAAAATCAAGTCAGACACAGAAAGGCTGATGGGAGCTACTGTTCCACTGGCGACTTGTATCAAGGGTTTTGCTGCTTGCACTTCAGAACCACGGAACCTCAGGGTTAGAAGTTTACTTAGTACAACACTCTTCCTGTCCCGTGTGATGTCTGGATTCTCTCCAGATAATTCACTTTTTTAGTAATTATTCAGACTCTGCTTCAATGGAAGAGAACTTACTTTTGCCACAACTCACTCTACTTTTAAGACGCCAGCATTTGAGTGTTCCATCTCGTATGTAGCAGAAATCTGACTACTTTTAGCCTCTGCTCATCAGTCCATCAGTCGGAGAGTTTGTGAGTATTTGAAGGCAACTAGAAAACCCTAAATCAGCAGTTTTCAATCTGGTGCTGAAAAAGAAGATTCCAAGTCTCCACGTCCTTAGAGATTTTAGGAGGTCTTCAGATGGTCCACAATTACACCACGCTAAGACTTTTCTTCCCAAGGTTAGATGTCTTCAGGTTTTTTCGATTAATTCTCATGAGGAACAACAAAGTCACCAATGAGATCCACATTGACAAATCCAACAATGAGTGTTCTGTTCTCATCTTACTTAGGTTGGTTACTTTGTCCTTAAATGCTTTGTTCACCTGACCTCTGCCGCAGCCCTGCTTGTCCCCCTGCATCACTGGCTGCTCACATAGCACAGTGGCTTCCTTGAGTGCCTTCCAGAGCCTATGGAGGGAACTCGCACCTCAGAGTTTTGTACTCTCTTTTCCTCTGCAGAGAATTTCCTTCTTCCATTTCTGACACCTTCCCTTAGTTATCTCATGTCTCTGATCAAGTGACAGCTCTTCAAAGACTTCCCTGACAAACTTATCTGAAATAGCCTTTACCCTATTCTCTGTCCTCTTACACTGCTTTATTTTATTCCATCATGTATCACTATCTGATATTATAATATACTTTTACCTGTTCATTTGTTTGTTTTTGCTTCTCCAATAAGGAGAACATAAGCTACTGGAAGGCTATTTTCATATAAACTGCCATTTCCTCAGTGCCTAACACATAGTTGATGAGAAAAACAATTTTAAAAAACTGGTACTGAGTCTTTTCACAAGTCTGGTTAAGTCTGTCTATATCCCTTCAAAAGTATATTGCCCAGCTCTACTTGCAGGCTTCATGATAAAACAGAATAACCTATCTCTTGTTTGGAATTCTAGATTTGTACACATGTGGCATCCATTTCATTCACCTTCAGGGCAGCTATGTCATGCCAGGGAACCACACCGAGCTTATGCAGCTGCTAGGTCACATTGCCCTGTGCAGCTGGATCTTCAGAACCCAGCTCAGGACCTCGCAGGTACCTCTGTTAAATGTTCTCTGATTAAGTTTGCTCCAGCCTATTCAAATGCTTTGGGGTACTAATTCTGTTGTTTAGCACGTTCCCACATCAATATCTCTTCCACATACATTTTCTATTGGTATTGATTCACTTTCTTGTTCTAATCATTAATTTAAAAATGGACAGTGAAGAGGAATTGACTGACCAATGTTTGTATTTGGGCACTGCCACTTATGTGGCCAACCTTGGTCAAGCTAATTAAGCTCTCCAACTTTGTTTTCTCAGCTATAAAATGAAGATAAGAATGCCTATGTGACAAGGTTAGTGAGAGAATCAAATACGATTACAAAGTGTTGGGCACAGTCCCTGGCATGTGCAAGCCAGCATCTTTATAACACTGAGCGTAGTGCCTAGCACAAAGTAGACACTAAACAAAACTTTGTCAGTTACTGACTACCAGGACAAGGGCACAGCCTATGTGGTAGGAATCTAGAACCACATATCAAGGTTATAATGATCCAGTACTTATCCTTCTTTGGGGTTCAATTATTCCTTGACCAATTATGAATACATCTCCTGGTACTGACATCCTTTTTGCCTTTCTTGATTTTGTTTTAAAAAAAGTTCAAGAGACACAGTCAAATGCAATTCTAAAGTATGATACACGTGTTTAGTGTAATCTTCTGAACTACTAAGCTAGTATCTCTGTCAAAAAAAAGTGAACTTATTTGGCACAACGTAGTGAACCCATTGCTTTCTGTTCTGTATGTTCACAAATCATGTTTTCATCTGAGTTTGATGCCTTGACTGTCAGTAAAGTCACATGTCCCTCTTCTAGAGCTTCTTTCATTCTCCACAGTTCCCTACGGACTAAGCTCACCTGCGATTTTCCTCAGTGCCCTGGGATAAATAACCCCAAACAGGAATCTAGTTCACATTCGTTGGAACTAAGATGCTCACTTACAAGATCCTCACACACATAAAGATTCAAGAGTAGCTAACCAACACTAACCCTGAATTTGACAGTGTATTCCTATCCATTCCCAAGAGAAGTACATATCTATATTGGCACTTTGACAATACAAGTCAGAGAAGCAGAGTTTAGATAGTCTAAGCTTCTCTTTCTTCTTTCTATAAAAAAATAGGAAGGCAAGACCTCCTTTCTGAATAAATGTTCAGGAGAATTTCTTGTTCCATTAACTGAGAACTAATGCTTAGTGTTAGGCTGCAATGCTGGACAACCTCTATCCAGAAGGCCAGGCAAGTTCTCATCAGCTTTGGGGATAAACCTTCTCGAGCCAGTTTTTCCAGGATTGGTCACTTAGTTGGCATTCCTTAAACGTTAGTTTTCATTACTAAGATTAGTCTCTACAAACTGTGTATTGCTCTCTTTGAACTCACATAACACTTTATACATACCTCATTGGGAGCTTAGTCTGACAGTCTTTCTATATCATGAATGTCTCAACTAGAGAGACTGTAGTTTATTCATCTTCACTAAAAACTTAATCCATTAATTAGTAATTACACAAGATAACTATGATTTTATTAATATCTTTATTGTTTATAGTAACTAAATGCTTCTAAATTGTTTTAAGGTAGCTACTTTTTTCTTTAATTGCTTTAAACAGTTAATCTTCATTTACTTTGCAAATCCTCTCTTTATGTAGAATAAAAAAATAAATATTATTTCAGGATTTTCTGAATTACAGTAACTGTTGGAGGTTAGTGGACTCCCCACTGGCTATATTTCATGTATTTATTTGGCTTTTTAAATGTGTACTCATTCAGCCTCAGGGCTTGCCACCAGAAAATACAAATACTTTAGCACTTTGCAATTAATTAAATGAAGAAGGGGATAAAACATAGTTTTCATCACCATATAGTAGCTTTATCATTATTAATGGATTTAAACTTTGACAGAAAATAGTATGAATGTTTTATTGTACCTCTGTAGAGTAATTACAACCTAGTTTATAAGAAATGCTTCTATTCTTAAACATCAATAGCTACATAGCATCTCAGAATACCAAAAAGGTCTATATTTTTAGGTAAGATGAACACAACCTGCAAAGCTCTTCCAGATTTACCTGGAAGAGGCAATGTACAGCTAAATGGTTTTCCTGTGAATGATTATTGGTTTGAACCTTGGTTAATTTGACTCCAAAGCTACACCTTCCCACAACACCACACTAGCACTCTCAAATGCAACATATCCTCTGCCCCTCAAAAGTTTAATTCACCTAAAACAATGTTAAGAAAATCTGTTAAAACGTGCCTTGTTCTTAGCAACAATGATTTAATATTAGGAGGAGAAATAATTTAATCAATGAAACCCAAGCTTCAATAAACATCTATATGGTAGTGTACTTTCATTTGAGACCTTGCAAGATAGTTATGACATTTACAGTAGTGGAAGGAACTGAATCTTCATTGCTTCTTCTATAGTTATATTTGTGATTTAAGTAAAATTTTGCATGCATCAACATGAACAAAAACCTTTATAAAACCATAGTGGTTACATCTGGGGAAAGATGGTCAAATGAATCAAATCACAAAATTTCCCTCCCCCAAAACCTAGTAAGTGGAATTTTAAAAAACTGGTTAAAAGAAAGTTTAAAAATTCACCAATGGCTACCAAACTGAAAAAGGATTTCATGCTTATGGCCTAAAGTCAGAAAAATCATAGTCAGGGAAAGAACTAAAAGATTCTGGCTTATCACAGCCCAACTTCTAAACTTGCATCCACAATTTCTAACCTTTTAAAAGCAGAACTGAGGAAACAAAGGGTGCCAACAAAATCTTAAGAAGGTTGAACAGTAAATAAGCATTCTTGGAGCAAAGGAGACTCAAGTGAGTAAAGGAAGAATTCCTACCAGCAAAAGCTCCTTTAAATGCACAAGAACTTCTACTAACCACAAGTAGTAGGCTGCGCTTGCCACCAGTGTTCTGTGCTGAGTCATGATACACCCCCAGCAAGGTGGAGGGGATCCTAGTACAGAACACTCAGTAGGTTCTCAAGAGAGAGTGCAGATCTCTGGGTGCACAGGGAGTAGACGTGCTGGGCACCTGAGGGGACTCGACCCACTCCACCCACACTCCCTCAGGCTTTCAGAAAGCACATAGAAAGCAACACTTTGTCCCCACACTGATCAGAGGGAGAAAGGCCAAACAATAGACGAGAATATTATCAGGGAAAAATCAGAGTAAATAGACTGAGTTTCCCACATTAAGCTTGAGTAATTTAAAAAGGATATATCCTAGGAGACCAAAGCCTAATGAAGAACTCAGAAAATATTATCCAAAGTAGAAAATGTTCAAGACTGCTATAACTGTAAAGGAACTTCAAAAAATATCTATTCAAAAATGGAATGCTAAAACAACATAATCACTGTATTTTTCGAGTTATAAGATGCACTTTTCACCCCAAATTTGGAAGAAATAATGGTTGTTAATGCTGTTGAGTTCTGTTTACATTTACATTGGTGAAATATGTTATTTATGTTATTAAATATTTTACCACATTTTTTGCCTCAAAATTGTTTTTATTTTCCTCCTCTAAAACCTAGGTGCATCTTATGGCCCAAAAAAATATGGTAAATGCAAGGAAAATATAAGATTAGCAAACAAACTGGGAAGCAAGATAACATTGAAGGTGTAATAAATTAATTAGAAACAGCAAATATATGGCAAAAATCAAATTAATGGCAAAGAAGAATGGCTTGAGATAATTACATATAAAGGAAATATAAGTTTATATGTATTAAATATTACATATATTTAATATAAAAGGAAAAGGACAAGGTATTAAAGCAATTACAAAGAAACTGTTGGATGTAGAGATAAAATCCTTACAACGTAATGATAATTGGTGACTTAATGTCAGAGAACCCAGCAAGTAGAATAGAAAAAGATTTCAGAGATATGTACGTGAATAGTAACAGAAAGGAAGAACTAAATGTGAAGATCAAATGAACATATCATATGCTAGGAAAAACTGACACAAAATCATTTACATAAAGGCATATCTTGACTAAGTTATTAAATTTTAAGGATGAAGAAAGAATTTTTATCACATCTAGAAAAATTAAGTTACCTATAACAACAAGAAATATCAGCCTGGCTTCTGGCATCTATGCAACATAACTCAATGACTAAATTCAACATTTTTTGCCCTAAAGAGTTCAAGGAAAAAAAATATCTTGGACTAAGAATATTATATCCAATTATCTTGCCATTTAAATAGAAAAACAATAGGCCAGATATATTCAAACATGAAAAAAACCCTAGATAATAAAATACTGTTAATACCACATGAAAACTAAATATTTAAATTATAATTATTGGATAAAGAAAATGTGATACATATATAAAATGGAATATTACTCACCCATTAAAAAGGTAAAAGATTGCCATTTGAGACAACATGGATGGATCTTGAGAATACCATGCTAAGTGAACTAAGTCAGACAGAAAAAGACAAGAATCATATGATTTCCCTCAGTTGTGGGATATAAAACAGAAAGCAACAAAGGAACGAACAAACAAAACAAACAGACACATAGACACTGACAATAGTAAAGCAGTTTTACCAGAGGAGCAGGGCAGGTAGAGGGAGAGTGAAGAGAGTAAAGAGAGTCAAATATATGGTGACAGAGGGAGACTAGACTCTGGGTGGTGAGCACACAATGCAATACACAAATGATGTAATATAAAACTGTACACCTGAAACTTATATAATGTAACTGACTAATATTACCCCAATAAATTTAATTTTAAAAACCATCACTAAACATGATATGGTAAGACAGGTGATGGTAGAATTTTAATCAATTTCAATATATAGCAAAGACTGTTCATCTGGGGAAATTTGGCTACAGAATAAAATGAAAATCCTGACACAGTAAAAATTAATATCAAGGATCTGTTTTCAGAAATAACAGAGTAACTTGCATCAGACTGACCCTCCCATACACAATTACAAACTCTAGACATAATTCTTAAATTAATTATTACACTGGAGATTGTTAAGAGGAAGACATAGAGGGAAAGAGTTGACTCTTGCTAAAAGGGTACTTTGCTGGGCAGCATATGCATTTGTATAGCTTTTCACTTACAGTCACCTTCTGTTCTATACAGCACACCACAACTATTTCTAAGAAGAAGGCAATATTTTCCTGGTTTAAGAAGTCAGAGAATGTAGATTGAGGCTGCCAAAGCAGCTAAAAGGTGGAGAAGTGAAGCAAGAAATTCCGGAAATTGCAGAATCACAGAAAAATGCCTCCCAAATCTACATGTAAATTCTATTCAACCCTTTGGTTACCCTGAACTGAACATAAAATGTGTGAACTTCAAAGACAAAATAAAAGTATTTCACCAGGAACCTGAGGAATGACAGTTGCCAGGCTAAGCACCCTGAGCAGAGGCTGTAACTGGAGTGTATGTACCACCAGGGAGGCAGATTGTGGCACTGAACTCAACTGAAGCTAACAGCCTACTGGTACAAAAATGAGCACATTTCAGATGTAGGTAACACAATTCAAAACCTTTACAATATATTAGCCACAGTATCCAGTACACAATCACAAAATCACTAGGTTGCAAAGAAGCAGAAAAAATTGACTCATAGTCCAGGCACCAAGTAGTCATAATCAATACTACATGAAGCAAAAGCATCACTCATCCAAGTTCTGCCCAAGTTCCTAAACAATTAATTCATTAAATATTATGTAAAAATTTGTATTGTTTTAAAACAGTAAGCTTGGAAGAATTTTACCAGGTAGCAATAGTCAACCAGAACAACATTGTTCGAGCGATAAAAAAAAATTTTCAATACAAATTCTGTATCCAGCAAAAGTATCCATTAAGTATGAAGGAGAATTTAAGATATCTTCAAATAAATGAAAAGTGAAAATTTTATTTCCGGTAGACCTACACTACAAGAAATGCTAAAGAAAGTTCTTTAGGCTAAAAGAATATGGTACAAGATGAAAACACTGATTTACAGCTAGGAATACAGAGCACTAGAAATGATAAACAAAAAAGTCTATGTTTGTTTTCTCTTAAAAATTTTAAAACAACATATATACTGTTTAAAGCAAAAATTATAACAGTTGTGGGTTTATTTCATATGTAGATGTAATATACTTGATAGCAAAAGAAGCAGAAGAACAAATGGAGTGAACAGAAAATAAAACACAAAATGGGAGGCAAAAGAATAGCCATAGCAATAATTACATCAAATATAAATGGCCTAAATATGTAATTGACAGACAGATTGACAGACTGTTTAACAAAGCAAGATCCAATTATAAATGTCCTTTATCCAATTTAGGATGCTCTTTAAAGGTAAAGTCACAAATGGGTTAAAAGTAGAAGGTACTGGGGGTGACAACTTCAATATATCTTTTTGGGGAGGTGGTGGAGATACAATTCAATCCATAAGAAGTGCATACTACAATGAAAATACAAGTAAATGGTCAATAAAGTAAAATTCTTCTGTGCTCAGCATAGAAGAAACTACGGAAATAAAAAATCATCAAGAAATTCTGAAACTAGTGCACACATTCCGATGCCATGAGATATTAAATAGTCTTAGAATATCCCTGCTCACTATACGTATTAATTAAAGAGGGAAAAGGTTACCTTTACATTGAAGAAACCTGGTGGACACTACTTTAGTTATAGGATTAAAGTTAACATTACCAGCATTGGGACAGACAGACACTTTATGTTTCCGTGAGCACTGAGAAACATGGCCTCAGGTGTATTCTTGCCGAAATGCATAACCTTGACTGAATCATGAGGAAACAATAGACAAATCCAAACTGAGATATAACTGGTCTAAACTCCTCAAAAATGTCACGATCAAGGGTGATGAATCGCTTTAGATTAATGGAGACTAAAGCAACATGATAATTAAGCAGTGCACAATTCTATATTGGATCCTGTACTGGGGAAATGTATCATTAAAAAGAAAAATGTGAATATGCACTTGCTTTTGAAAACTGCACTGTGACTATTTATAATAATGCCCTTGCTCTTCAGAAACACGGATTTAACTATGTATTAAGTATGGTTCAAAAAAATGACATGCCTATGTGTAAAATATAGAAAGAGAATTAAAAATGGGGCAAAATATAAAAATTTGGTAGATCTTGGTAAAGGGTATACAGGAATGCTTTATACTATTCTCACAACATTTTGATATAATTTGAAATTATATTAAATTTAAATAAAGTCAGAACAAAAATAGAGGTGTGGAAAGCGAAGTAGAAAGAAAGAGTACTAAAGACTTCATCCTTCATAGCAGGAAATCAGTAAATATTGTTAAAAAAATTAAAACATTTCAGTTTTAAAAAGTAATGTTTCTAATGTCTTGATGGTTTTCAAAATATTTCTTTACGCTTAGGATCTTAAGGGGGTAATATGTCTTGAGGAGAAAAACATTTACCAAAAATTCAAAAATCCTGCATTTCAAAATCAAGCAAATTAGAATAAAATTAAATATATTTTAATAGCTGGGAGAGTATGACCTCATTCTCTATCTATCTATCTATCTATCTATCTATCTACTTATTTCCCTGCCTATCAATTCTTCTGTCAATCTCTACACACACATAAAGGTTTGGCTGAAGTAATGCTCACCTCACATAATACAAGGTTATTTATAAGTTAGTTTTTCTTTTTTGTACCTTTTGCAGTATATGAAATTTTGAGAATAAGCATGCATTATTTTTATCAAAAATAAAGCACATTACTCTAACATATACAATGGCATTTACATTTTGATTCTCAAAATATAATGATATTAATTTTAATATGATAAAATATTAGCATGCTGAAGTCATTTCCAGTTCTATAAACAAACTAAAAAACCAACACAAAATATCTGCTCCACATTTCAAGAGTAATGAGTTCAATCATGTTAAGGTTATAATTTTGTTAGTCTATTAATTTTTTTCCTCTCAATGCAACTAGAAATTAATTCTTTGTCAGTCTTAACAATTAGTGTTCTTATCTTTTTTCTGAAATAAAGATGACATTAGATCAAAATCTTTTCATTTTTCTTTTTAAAAAATTCACAGTAATAGCCTAGTCGTGACAAGCATATGATAATACCATCTGCATAGAAAAATAAAATTCTGTGATTTCACAACGAACCCTACTAACTACCTCATTGGATATGTGGCTAAATTAAAAGTCTTCTCTCACATTTATCCTGAAGCTTCCTTTATTTGAATTTTCTCCCACACCCTCAACTTCTCTCAGAACTCCTCCTATGTTCCTATATACTACTCTTTGTTCTGCAGAAATGTGTTAGTCTCAAGATTTTCCTCTAACACATGAAGTCATAAGGTCGAGAAAATAGACTGTAGAGGAATAATGTGGTAGATTATATTGCTGCTCATCAATATTCACTGCCCCTCCCTGTGGGATGATTATACTTACTTAGTCCATTGAACTCAGATGCCCATCTGACTTGCTTGGCTGGTGAAATCTGTGAACATCAGTTCATATGCCCTCCCAGGAAGAAGGTGAGAGCCGGAGCATGCTTCTGCCATAATGACCAGCAATGTTCCCGGTGGAAAAGATAGTCTCTTCCGCGTGGGTCCCTGAGGAAGACAGTGTGGAGCAGAGCTGCAGCCGACCACGATGGACAGACATGAGGCATGGGCGAAAACCTGTCCTTCGGAACCACTGCAGCGTGGAGGTAGTTTGCTGCCGCAGCACAACCTGGCCTATCCTGTATAATCCATGCAGGTACACTGGTAGTAAAACTACTCATACTTTCTGAGTTGTGGTTTTCTTCTGCATCCATCTAGTACATCTGATGAACTCTCAGTGGACTCTAATCACCTTGGGAGGGGGGCACCTTCTCACAATCATGTCTATACATCCAGAAAGTTAGCAAAAGTTCTGATGTAGAAAGGTTTTTCTGGTTATCCAGGTACAGTTGGCTTATGAAAACCAACAGAAACAATGAATCCATGAAACTCCAGTGTAGGGCCTAAATTAATTCTCTTGCTTTCTGTAAAATAAATATCACATGTGGTCAGGGACTCATGCTTACTAGACAAATCAAACAGGGTTGAGTGAAAGAGCATATTAGCTCTTTCCAATGACCAATGATCATCTTTATGTCCAACTCAAGAAACAATTTTCTATGACACACCAGGCACTGGTAAGACACTAAGAATATAGAAATAACTACAAATCCTTTCCCAGAAGGATCCTATAGGTAGTAAGACAAATTAGTAAAATGAGTTGTCCTGACCAGGTCAGAGTTTTGAATGGCTCCTAGTGCCCATAGAGGCAGCAGACACCCTTTATTAAATTGCCATATTTGCCCTCTGTCATCCAAGAAATCCTGGGAACTAGGCAAAGCCTAATAAAGCCACTCACTCAAGGGAGTCACCTGAGATGTTGAGTGAATCCAACAGATTCTTGGGAGTGTCCTTACAGCCACCATATCCAATCAATGGCCACTCTCTTTTCATTCTCTCTCCAATTCTTGTCAATTTCATTTCCTTCTTTTTTATTCCCCCACTGATGCTGTGTTGCTTCACAACTTCATAACCTTGTATCTTCATCACTTTAATCCTTTCATGGCAATTTATGTCCATGTTTTGATTCACCTCCAAGATCCTGTTATTAGAAAACAGGGCACATGCCTGAAATGTCTCTGAGTCTCTGCCAGAGCCAACTCCACATCCTTGTGCACTGTCAGCATTCCAGAAACTCTTCTTCCATGAAATCTGAATCCTCACCGGATACGTTCATCTTTTACAATCAATGTTGATAATGAAACTGATCCAAAGGAATGGTTTTGTCTAATTGGAGTCACCTGGAATCTTTACAATGGCCCCAAATATGAGAACTGCCACATGTACTGCTAGGCCATAAGAGCCAGCAAGCAACTTCATCCACACTGCCTCGTGACTCATAACCCAATCCATCAAGAGGATTGTATCTTTCTCTTCTCTAGTTGCTGACTTAGTTACATTCCTTGATGTCAGACTACTGGTCCTCTTCCAAGGTAATTTCTAGTATCTCCTTACATGATATTCATCACAGCCCCACCTATCTATCTACCCATTATGACACTACCTCCTGGATTTCGCCTAAAGCCTGATGACGAGCAGAACACCCATGCTCCTAATTTCCCACACACCCATATTTTATTTCTTCCACATTCCATGTCTGATTGGCACTTCTTGGTAAGAACTGCCTGGTGTTTAGTTTTCATTGTTTCAGTTGATATAATGGTCCCTCTAAAATCTCCTGGGAAAATATAGTGCTGGATGACGTAGGATCTTCAAGTCAAATTTAAAGATCTTGGATCAGGATTAAGACCTTGATTATTTTCTCTACTGATATGTATTTTATTCATAAAATAATACACAGTGATATGCATATATAATTTATAAATATGTCAAGTAATAGTAAAGGTCTATTTTTACTTCCCCTCTACCCAATCCTACCCCTTCCCCAGAGATTACCACTAGTAACAGTTTAGTGTATATTCCCTCAAACATTGATAGTTTCTCACTCACGCACTTGAAATCACATTGCCAATTTTATTGTATGCCAATTATATTTCAATAAAACCAAAGGAAACTGTGTTAACTCACCAAATGTGTAAAAACTAAGAGCCCAGAAGTGGAGACAATATAAAATTATGAACATTCTCCTATAGTGTTAGTTGGAGCTTAATCTTACAGTATCTATCAATTAAAATGCACCATCCCTTTAAAGCAGCAATTTTTCTTTAACAGTTGAACCTTGTAGAAATATTGCCACATGAATACAAATATTAACATTGTTTATAATTGCAAATAGGTTCATATTAAATGTCTATTGATATCAGAATGGTTAAGTAAATTATAAATTATCCAAGTTATGGAATACAATTCTTTTTGAAAAAAGTTTGTTTTATTTTACTACATAAACATCTGTTTTATTTGTGTGTGTGTTTTTACAGACGTTGCATAAATGCATTAATTTTGTTCCCAAGTTGGATTTAACAGGTGATATATATATATATATATACGTATATACGTATATAATCAAATTTTATTTATTTGACAGATGTAAGTCACTCAGAATAGCTCATTTAGATTTATTGGGTACATAATAATATGCCTTCAAAGGAAAACATGTTCATATGTATTTGCTTCACAGATGGAAATGCTGCAGACCTAGCACTTTGTTCCGTCAGATATATACAGGTAGACAGACTGAGATATAGATCTTTTTGATTGTGTTCCTGGACTTATCATCCATGTAAATCCAAAAGAGTTACTCTAGGTTCTTGAATAAATATTACTCATTTTATATTCTCACTTTTCATTAAAGTAAAATATAAATATCACCTACACTTTACATACATCATCTATAAACCTGTAATTGGAGTATGAATATATGCAAATTATATATATATATATATATATATCTTCACTCATGTATTCACACCTACTATCGAAAAGCCAAACAAAAGAGTGGAATTTCCTTTTTAATTATGAGGATTCTATTATACCTCTTTTTCCATATCTGTTCTTCTACCCTGTTTCTCAAGCTGGGAAGCTTGTAAATTTTGCTTTCCTTAGTTAATACACAACCAGATTTTGTCATTTATTGCACTTCAGTAAATTTAGCTATGAGATTGCTCTTCAACAGGAAGGGTCAAGGGGAACGAACACACTTCCTGATTCACTAATGCCTCAGGAAGTGGTGGGAAACATCCATGGAATATGATTGCAATGGAAACTGCACCTGAGAGGAAAAGTAACCTGCCTTCATCAGGCTCTGTTGAAGTTTAGCTTCAAAATGCTTCCCCCTGATGCCTTGCTTCTCCAGAACGTGGGAAGCAGCTAGCCCTAGGGACTGTGCAGCAAGACCTAGTGGTTTAGGCCAGCATCAGGGACAGATCAAAACCTTGACAAAACAAAGTAATATGTAAGCAGCAATGATTGAAGCAGATGTCCAGAGCATCAGAAGCTTGGGGCACAGATGAAAGCCAAGAGATTCAAATGAGCAACTGGAGGCCAAATCTGTTGCTAACTCAGCTTTGTAGACTCAGGAGTGAGACAACGGAGTTCTCTTAGCCACACAGAGCAAGACAGGGCAGAGTGAAATGGGCCTGAGAAAACCAGCTCCAAATTTGATGATAGAGGAAGAGCTGGAAGCCAGGTAGAATGCAAGGGCAGAATTCCTGAGCATACAAGGCAGGATCTCAGCCCAAAGACAAAGGCAGAGACATGAGTGTTCCCAGGTGCAAGGTAGGGCCCTTCCCCAGACAAGGATGCAGGACTCACCAATCATCAGTTACATGTGAGGCACTGTTCTAGGCACAGGGGATTCAGTCACGAATGAAATAAAAGCTCTGCCCTCATGGAGCTTACTCCCTTAGAGAAAAAGGCGGATAATAAAGAAGTACACAATCAAAAAACAATTTTTAGAGATTTAAGTACTGATTTATGCTAGAGAGGGAATAATACAGAATAATTTGATTGAGAGTGACTTTAGATAGGGTTCAGGAAAGGCCTGCGTGGGCACAGAGGTGATATTTGGGCTGCAACCTAAAGAATGAGGCAGAGGCAGTCATGCAAAGACATGAGGAAAAGTATTTTAGGCAGAGGATGCAGTAAATGTGAGGACTCGTGTAGGAGAAACCTGGTAATAGAAACCTAGTTTCAGGCAATAGAAGGAAGTGTGAAATGATTTCAGATGAGAAGTTAGATCATGTGGGGCCACGGGGACAGGTGGAGGAGTCTAGATGTTATTATAAGTACAATGTAATGCTATGGGGCAGGGTTCAAACTGGGAAATAACATAATCCTGATTTTTGTTTTTAGAAGAGCACCTGTCTGCTCCGTGAAGAACAGATGCAGGGGCAGGAGCAGAAGCATGGAGGATTAGTTAGGAGGGTATTACCATAGTTTAGTAGAGAGATGACAGTGTCTTGGAGCTGAGAAAAGTTAACACATTGGAAATCTACTTTGAATATAGGAACCTGCAGGGCTCAATGATGGATCAGATGTGGGGATAAGGAAAAGAGAATAATCAAGGATGATTCCTAAGTTTTTAACCTTTGCAGCTGGATACAGTTATTAACATGGAGAAAGAGTAAGGCAGTTTTCAAGAAAGAAAGCCCAAGTTCCTTTTAAGCTCTGTTAAGTTTATGACCCCTCTTATACCTTCAATGTTGGTTAGGTACTTGGCTATGAGCCTAGAGCTCAGAAGAAAGGTCAAGACTAGAGAAACTTAATGGGGAAACATCAGTGTGTACAGATCGTCTTTGCAACCATGGGGCCAAATGAGAACTTCTAGATGGGGAAGAGAAGGAAATGAAGAGGGGCAATAAAGAAGAGAGATTGGCCTATATGACTGGTCCCTGGTCTCCCCAACCCTTAGAGGCTAAGAAGAGGGGGGAAGTAGAAACAGATCATGAGAGAGAAGTGAGATAACTTGATGTCAAGAAAGCTAAGAAGGGACTGTAGTAACGACCACTGATCAGAAATCCAGAAGGGCCATGTGGACAAAATCTTAGCCCTATGTCCTGGGTCAATACAAGAGGGATGAAGGGAGTCTCTGACTGAGGGGACAGATATATAGAGGCCAGGACACTCTGCCCTTAGAGAAGGAGGTCACAGGTCTCCCTGGCAGCCAAGGAGAGTTAGTGAAAACAGGAACCCAAGAATTGTAACAGGACATCCAGATAATTCAGTTCTGACAGAAGAACTTTAATAAAATCACTACAGGAGCAAGTTGAGGAGGACTGCTTACATTCATTCCGTCTGCCTTTGTCAGCATTACCTTAGGATTTGGGCTATGTTTGAGCCCACATTTCTACATTACTCGTGGGTACTGGGAGTGTGGTACCAGCAAGAGCTAATCTTGATCATCAAAACTTAGGGAAACAGCAACAGTAGAAATGAGATGGGGGAGGACACAGGGAGCCTGAAGGTTCAAACAGTGGTCAAGAGAAACCAGGAGGGTTGCAGGATGGTAAAAGGGTAAAACAAGTGGGCTAGCATCCAAGCAAACATCCAGGAGGTGGGTAGGCTCAGGAATAAAGGATTGTCTTCTATTGGTAACCACCCAGTTGTTGCCTTAACCTAGAGTACTAGAGCTAGATCAAGAGGGAAAAGGAAGCCTGCAATTGAAGTTTGGAGGGAAGAGACCACAATGGCAGATGTAAAATACATAGCACAGTGCCAGATATATAGTAGGGCTTCAGCTGATGACAGGCACATTAATTAGTTACCATTGTTTTAACCAGAGCAAATCCCTATTACATATGGGGTAACAACAGATCTTTACACTGACTGGTTTCCACATTCAAAGCCTACAAAAGAATGGCCCATCTGGAATTTTGACCCCAAAGTTACTTTCCTTACAGAAAAAAATTCCAAAGTTTCTGCTGGGTATTTGTATGTTGAGAATACAACTATAATAAGTCCATGCTCTCTTCAAAAATCAGATTCTTTTCCTCTGAGTACACTTTCAACTCTGAGGCCAGCACCTAACAATGTTGCTAGGGAAGAAGATTAAATCAAAGAGCACTGGTGAGCCTTGGGATTATCTGTGAATTTCACTCATGTGAGCTCTATTTCCTCCCAGTAATATTGGTACCTGAGGAACGCCTGCTCAATATGCTGTGTTTATGTTACATGAGCCTCCTAATAGGCCAAGGAAATAAACTCTGAACTCAGTTGTGGTGGAATTTAATACAATCTTTAGTTCCACTAGCGTGAACACCAGCTGCACACACGTATTTTGAAAGAATACTTAACCAGGGTGAGCCACTGAGCTCACCTTTGTCCAACCTCAAAAAGCCTCCCCTCTCCTCACATCAATCTATTTTCTTCATTTAATATAGATGTTTCATTTCAAACAGCAGATTTCTCAGTTCCTCCAAGGACTAGCAAAATCCAGTTAATGTGAGAACCTTTGGGAAACAAACTTCTCTGTAGTAGAACTATTAGCCTGACATGCTGCCTGGAATTTACTTCATCATGTGCCCAAGGCTTGAACTTGCTGCAGAACTGGCTTTTCTCCTCTCTTTGTGACTGTCAAAACTCCAACGTGTCATTTAATTCAATGTATTAACCTACTGTTCAAGCAGAGTGAAGCAAGCCAATCGCAAAACCTGAGTGAGGTACATGCTAGGAGGCGGATGCTGATGGTGTCAAAGACCACACATCTGAATGCCTATATTCGTCCACAAAATCTGTGCAGATGCTTCACTCCCCCATGAGAAGTGCAAAGGGCGTGGAAACAAGGGGTGTGTGCTACGGATAGTTATGCTACACCAACCTAGAAAATTCACATTATCTTTATAATGAAGCAAATTCAGAAAGTTCTGAAGTCGGCATTTAGCCCTTTTTCTAAATCCTGCTGATGGTGAGCAGGGTTGCAGGATATCCTAAAACAGCCACTGTTTTCTTTAAATTGGTATTAACAGGCAACATGAAGGGTTTAAGAAAACTTCATTGGAAAATTTCCACTTTGAACAGCCAGGGATTAGGTGTCTATTCCCATTTCTCTCTCACTCACCCCCTTCCTGAGAGGGGAGTTAACTCCTAAATTGAAAAGCAAACAGCCACAAAAGCATTTCCATGTACAAAGCCACTGGCTATGTTCCGGCCTTTCGGGAAAGCCTCGCAGGTTTCTGACCACAGCTAGTTTTATGTTCCGTGCATCAGTCCACACTCAGGATGGTTACCATACACCTGGATGTCACTCAGAGGTTCACCCAGCTCAAGCAATTTATATTTTAAAACTGCAATGATAAAAAAAAAAAAGTTCAGGGAAAGGGATTTCCTAGCTCTCAAATAAAAATGTGCAATGGAGCGCTTACTAAGTAAACAGAAAACATGGGCAGCTGAGAAATCAATTTAGCTGAACAAACAATGTTCCATGTAATGAACTACTAATTATCCTTTTATGCCATGTCAGTCTGAGTGATTACAGAGCTGTGCAGTTTAATTTGACGTTTGAGCATTGCCTTGCTCCATTAGCTTCATATAAAGCTACAACACATTCAAAAAAGGAGGGGGTTCTGTATTTATCTGGAACTGAGTAAGCACCTGTATTAATAATAAGAGGAGCATCTCAGAATCTTTTTTAAAATGTGTTTTAACGTGAGGATAAATAAAGCATGGAGAACAACCTACGGGAGTGCGGAGATCAAACAGTCAGTGGATGAAACACCTTGAAGTGATGACAGGCACTGGGCTCATCACAGTAACTCCCGCCGTCGGAAATGCCGCCACCTTCACACCGAAGCCTGCCTCACGCTCCAGCCCAGGCTCCAATCAACTGCAGGACTGTGGAGCCAGACTGGCAAGAGGACGTTGAGTCAGGGCGCAATGAAGAAGGCTCTTTTTCAAACTAGACTCATTAAATTGTATAAAAAAAATTAAATGAAGTGGTGAGAATATGATAGAGGAGGAAATGTGGTTGAGAATCCTTTGCTTCCTATTATACACTGAGTGAAACAGCTGAGGGAGGAAATGGAGATCTGAAATTTTTTTGCTCCATCCAATTCAAAAAATTCATGGCAACGTCTTGCCATGCTCCAGTGCTGAGTGTAATGGTAGGTGGAGAGTGCAACTAAGATACAGTGCGTGTCCTTCAAGGATAGGGCAGCCTTTAACATCCAGGCCACCTTCTATTTCTTCACACTACTGAGAAGGAAAAAATGGCCCTCATAAGGCAGTGGTTCTCAGCTTTGGCTGCACATTGGAATGACCTGGGACCTTAAAAAAAAAAAAAAAAAAAAAAAAACTGATTCCTGAATCCCATCCCCAGAGATTCCAATGTGACTGGTCTGGGGTATCATGGAAGAGTCGTGACTTTTAAAGCTCCTCCAGTGAATATAATGGGAAGCCACTGTTGCAATCCACTGCTCTGTTAACTAAAGTTATGTCTTCAGTTTTGCCACTTACTCAATCCACAAATATTTATTGAGTAATTGAGAGGTACTTCCATAGTGTGGGAAAGATATACAGTGTTCATAAAATGATCCCCAAGAGAAGGAAGAACCACCCCCCTCTTCAGGAAACAACACAGCCAGAACTGTAGGGCACTTCAAAAGGAGCAATCCCAACCCACGCCCACCAGACTCCTGATATGAGGTTCCCCATCTATGTAACAGATGGGAAGTGAAGCCTAGTAAAATTAAGTGGCTCACTCGAGGTTGAATATTTAGTAAGTGAAAAACTGGGATTTAAAAATATCATTTATCATTGAATTTTAGAGCCATCAGAGCTAGCTTAATTCAAACCCTTCATTTTTTTTTTATTTTTAAATTAGAGAGTTCCCTAAGATCCAGAGAAATGGAGTTAGGAGAGTTTTCTGAGTTGTGGAGAAATTAAGTAAGTTTGGAATTAGAGAGTGCTCTGAGTTCCAGAGAAACTAAGTGACTAGACCAGCCATGGTCAAAGGGCTTTTAAAACTCTAAGACTAAAACTGAGTTTCCCGATTCCCAGTTCAATATTTTTATCAGAGCAACACACTGAACCTCCAAATGTCAGCTCTGGTCACTAGACAACTGAAAAAAGGATATTCAGTAAGAAAGAGGGTGCAGGGACTTCCAGCCAAGATGGAGGTGTAGGTAGATACACTTTGCCTCATCGCACAACCAAAAGAAGGACAACAAATTTAAAAACAAAAAATAACCATAACTGCTAGAAAATTGAAATGTATGGAAGTCCAACCAAATAGTTAAAGAAGAAACATTCATTCAGACTGGTAGGAGGGGCAGAGAGGACCCACAGCAAGGTTGTGATTGGTGGATGGGCAGGCAAGGCAGCAACAGGAGGACCGATTTGGGCAAGGCAGCAGCTAGCAGACCAGGCGGTCCCACATTCACATGCGGATGAACTGGGAGAAACAACTGGGGAGTGAGACTGCACAACCCAGGGGTCCACTGCAGGGAAATAAAGCCTCAAAAACCTCTGGCTGTAAAAACCTGTGAGGGTTGCAGAAGCAGCAGAAAATCCCAGCCTCACAGCAGAGTTCGCTGGAAAGACCAACAGGGTCCTAGAATGTACTCAAACCCACCCACCTGGGAATCAGTGCCAGAAGGGCCCAATTTGCTTGTGGGTGGCAGGGGAAGTGACTGAAGGCCTGCCAACAGTCAAGGTTCCCTCTTGGACCACTCCCCCACATACAGTTGCCACAACACTGCGACATGAGTTGCCTTGCCCTGCCCTGGCAAATACCTAAGACTCCACCCCTTACAACATTACCAATGTACCAAGACAAAAATATGGCCCAAATGAAAAAACAAATCAAAATTACAAAGACAGAACTAGCAATGAAGAGCTGGCCAACCTATCAGATGCAAAGTTCAAAACATTGGTAATCAGGATACTTACAGAAATGGTTGAGTATGGTCACAAAATACAGGAAGAAGTTAAAGCTACAAAAAGTGAAATACAGAAAAATATACAGGGAACCAACAGTGAAGGGTAGGAAACCAGGACTCAAATCAACGATTTGGACCAGAAGGAAGATGTAAACATTCAACCAGAACAGAATGAAGAAACAAAAATTCAAAAAAAAAAAAAATGAGGAGAGGCTTAGGAACCTCTGAGACAACTTAAAAAGTTCCAACATCTGAATCATAGGGATGCCAGAAGGAGAAGAGGAAGAGCAAGAAATTGAAAACTTATTTGAAAAAATAATGAAGGAGAAGTTCCACAATCTGACAAAGGAAATAGACTTCCAGGAAGTCCAGGAAGCTCAGAGAGTCCCAAAAAAGTTGGACTCAAGGAAGCACACACCAATGCACATCATAATAACATTACAAAAGATTAAAGAGGAGAGAATCTTAAAAGCAGCAAGAAAAAAAAGGAGATAGTTACCTACAAAGGAGTTCCCATGAGACTATCAGCTGATTTCTCAAAAGAAACCTTGCAGGCAAGAAGGGGCTGGAAAGAAGTATTTGAAATCATGAAAAGCAAGGACCTACATCGAAGATTCCTCTATCCAGCAAAGCTATCATTTAGAATGGAAGGGCAGATGAAGTGCTTCCCAGATAAGGTCAAGTTAAAGGAGTTCATCATCACCAAGCCCTTATTATAAGAAATGTTAAAGGGACTTATCTAAGAAAAAAAAAGATGATCAAAAATATGAACTGTAAAATGACAACATACTCACAGCCATCAACAATTGAACCTAAAACAAAAACAAAAATGAATTAAGGCAACAATAGAACAGGAACAGAATCATAGAAATAGAGATCACATACAGGGTTATCAGTGGTGGGGGAGAGGAAGCATGGGGGAAAGGTCCAAGGAATAAAGAGCATAAATGGTAGGTAAAAAAAATAGACAGGGAAGGTTAAGATTAGTACAGGAAATGGAGAAGCCAAAGAACTTATATGTACGACCCATGGACATGAACTAAAGGTGAGGATGCTGGTGGGAGGGGGTGCAGGGCAGAGATGAATAAAGGAGAAAAAATAATGGGACAACCATAATAGCATAATCAATAAAATATACTTAAAAAAGAAACAGGGTGCATAACTCACTTGTTTTAGCCTCAGATTTATGATTATGGACAAAAATCCACAGCTTGGCACTCAGTTTTTAAGCTAGTTAAACAAGAAAAGTAAATAAATAGAATAGTACTGTCAGTTAAGATTATGATGGCGACTTTTCCAGTTTCCCAAATCCCAAAGTCTCAACCAGGTACATACCTGAGGCCTACTCCTTCTCCATGACTATATCTAGAATACTTAGGCAGATATGTTCTGTATTACTAGCTAAGTCTACAGTCCTGAATCCTGGATGCATATTAAAATCACCTGGTGCTGTTGAAAAATGCCCATGCCTGGGCGACATCCCCAGAAATTCTGGTTTAATTGATCTGTGATAAGTTTTGGGCATCAGTATTTTTTAAAGTTCCCCAAGTGAGTCCAGTATGTAGTGGATTAAATCACTGACTGCAAGAGTTGCCCTCAAATACACTGGACCACTGACGGTCCTCAGGTGCTCTTTGTCCCCTTCAGCAAAAGGTCAGAGTGGGAGGAGGCTCACATACCCTTGTCCATGCCTTCTCTCCCCTAGGCTCTGCCTTGATTCCTCACTGACCCTCCAAGACAGCAGTTTCTCTCACACAAGATAGGATCAGATCTCATTCTGAAATGCAAATTTGTTTTATGTTCTACAAAATGCCTACCCAATACTCCTCAAAATTATTAATGTCATGAAAAACTGAGAAACTGGCATAGGCATACAGAAACATGACAAGTAAATGGAATATAGGACCCTAGATAGGGTCCTGGAACAGAAAAAAGATATTAATGGAAAAACTGATGAAATCAAAATGAAGTCTAGAGTTAACAGTAAGGTACCAATGTTGGTCTCTTATTTTTGATAAGTGCACCATGATATGACAAGATCATGACATTAAGGAAAACTGAAACTGGTTGAGTGGTTTAAAGAAACTCTGTACTATATTTGGAACTTCTCTATAAATCTAAAGCTATTTCAAAATAAAAATGTTCATTAAAATAACAATTTTAGGTGCACTGAATGAGAGCTTAAGAGATTACTTTTCTCACATAGTTTCAATCATGATACCTTTTACCTTCCCCCTCAAAGCTTTATCCTGGCTAGTATGGTATATTACCTGTATTTGAGGACTTTGTCCCTATGTTCTCCTTAAATTATCACATGGATCAGGGATAAATGTGGCACAGGGGGACCCTGAGTTCTTCCCAGAGGTTAGAAGTTACCACTAACAATCTTATCAGTGTGTCTATTAGTCAGGTGAGAGAAACAGTATCACAGCATTAGAACTCAATGAATCTCAGTGCTAAAGAACATAGCCAGGCTGCCATGTTCTGAGGCATGAAGCCACATGGCATAGCCAGCATGACAAAGTGTTTCCACTGTGTTGGCGGCACCAGTTTTACTGTCATGTTCTTACCACACTCACATGCATATTTTATGAACTTACTGAATGCAATGTGTTCTCCACATAGTACATATGTAGTCTCCAAGCACATTAAAAACAGCTGCTGCCCAAGTCCCTGCCTGTTTTCCCAGCCTATAAGTCTGGTTCCCAGACTTGTTTTTCAAGACAGTTGCACTTAAGAAAAAATAGATAAGCTATTAGCAAGAGGTATTTTGCTACCAGATCTCCAAGATGATCTCCATGAGAGTTCACTGAAGCTGAAAGAAGTCCAACTACATAGAAGAAAAGAGAACCAGCTATCTTCACTTCTGCTCAGTCCAAAGAGAAACCAGTTTACGGTGAGTGCAGCAGTTTTGCTGCTAAATTACAACCCCCCACGGCTCTGATCTGCACAAGGCCCACTAGACATGTACTGCCCTCATCCCACAGGCGAGAAATGTTCTGGGAGCCTCCTAGACAGTGCCTCTGGGCGGTGAAAGAAAAGTAGGAAGTTAAGAAGAAAAGGTGCTGAAATCAGGCTTTAAAAGAGGACCTTTTATCCAGTTGGGTGTGTTCTTTTGTTCCCAGAACAGTATAAGAAACCTCAGCTTTGACCATCATGTTAGGAAAATGTTTTCAATCAGTCCCCTCCATCAGGCCTGCTTCTGGCTTTCCATGTGGCCAGAATTGGATTATCATTACACTATATTCCAAGTTGGAACTAGAGTCTGGGTGGTTCCAAATTTGGCCCATGCTCAAACTTGTCCTTCCGCTCAGCCTCCCACATCCTTGTGTGGCTTTTGTGCCTATTCCTCCACTAGATTATAAAACCCCATGGAGGAGAGAACCACGTCTTACTCATTTTTCTGTCATTTGCTATGACTACCACCACGTCTGTCAAATAGCAAATGTTCGACAAATGTTGGTGGAATATGTTTTGTAGTTCTTCAAGTGGCAAGGCTTCCCATGGAGCTGATTGATGACTTCAGTGCCTGTAGTCACCCCAATGTGGGGGTCACAGCAGTGCTCAGGCAGAACTCAGCTGGAGGACCCCACGTTTCTCCTGCCTGTCCTGGAAGGAGTAAGAGGGTGATTCATAGGCCACTGAGGCAGTGCTAGTAGCACCGCAGAATTATGTGCCAAAGTCAAATTTTCCTTCATCTTTAAGCCAGAGGGAAGTTATGGTTATAAATTTTCTCCATGGTGCAGAATTCATTAGTTGAAAAGGAATGGCACAAGTATGCCTCATAAAGGAGGCATAATACAAGGGCATGTCCTGAAGGCCAAGAGGAGACAAGCCTTTTCAGCATGATGATATATAGATGACTTGCAAGTAGGAGGTGGAGTCACATCATTCACAACCACATGGTCTTACTGACAGCAAAGCACAACGAACAAAACCAGGAGGAAACATGTCTTTCATGTGAAGTTGGAGCATCTTCCAACCTGCATCCACAAGGGATAGAAATTAAAGGCCTCCCTAGTCGTTCCATCCATCCACAGTCCCAGCATTAGTTTCAGTTCCGTACTCTAGGGCCACCCGTTTTGGTCCTCTCCCACAGAGCCACCCACTCAATCAATCTTTTTTCTCCCACACCTTTTTTTTTTTTTGCCTTTAAAATAATTTGCTTCCTCCTACCAGAGCTCTACCTTGGGGTAAGCATCCAAGTGGCTTGTCAATCACCAGCAATAAGCATTTATGTTCCTGGACTCTGAAGATAGAGAAGTAGAAAGAGTAGAGGACCCTTGGTAGTTACCTGCCTCAGGAAAGGGCATTTATGAATCAGTCACACCCATTATATTGCTGTGATTAACCTCTTGCCAGCATATCTCCTTTATGTCATAAAGCTAAAATGGTTCAGATTTCTTCTTTACCTTAAATCTTGCTACTTTCTTGTTTACAAGAAATCCTCTTGTATTTCATGTGTGTGTGTGTGTGCATACTCTTGCTTATTAAACTTCCTTTGAGGGAAGACCCATGTCCCTAATGTTTACCTGGTATGTAGTGGGATCCCACAGTATGTGTAGGAAAGAGAAGGAAAAATACCTAAGACATTCTGTGCTTTTATTTCAAGTCCTTAACTTTGTAGATTTTTTCATAAAGCCTACATAAGATGCCTGTAAAATCATCTGGGCCATTTTGGAAGCCAAAATCCCACAAAATCTGAGTGATTTTACTCATCATTTTCATGTCTTAAAATTCTCCTCTGTGTACAGATGCAGGCATGCATATATAGCCTTCAGCCAAACTGGCAATTACAATCTCTTCTAAAAGGCCTATCCTTTCTGGCCTTGTATTCATAAGATTTTTCCTGAGACTGTGCTGCATAACAAACAGCACCCAAAATCTCAGGGTTTCATAACAACTGACATTTAGCTTATACTCTCGAGTCTGCACGTCTGCGGAAGTTTGCCTGGTCTCAGCAGGGTTCATCTAGGCTAGCTTGGACTCAAGCCAGGTCACTTTCAGGTCTGTTTCCATGTGCCTTCATTCTGGGTCCTGGGCTGAAGGAGCAGCAGTTACTGAGACATGTTCTTCTCATGGCAGAGGGTAGAAACTCCAAAGAAGGCTGGCAGAAACTTATCATTCCTCTTTTAAGATGTGGCCTCACAAACATCATGATGTCACTTCCACCCACATTCCACTGGCCCAAGAAAGCCATAAGGCAAAGCCCAAGGTCACAGAGGGCAAGGGAGATGCTCCACCCCAAGCAGTTTGGGGAATGAAATGAATAACTGGTGTCCAATGATCTCATCTACCGCAAGCCTTTACAGCTTTATCTTTACTACTGCATTTGACTGAAATGCCTTTTCTATCCACAAACCTACCTGTTTAAATCTGGCCCATCCTTCAAGTCCCAGTTCAGATGTCACCTCTTCCATCAAATTCTCCCTGATTATGAAGCAGATATTAAGCATTCTTTTTTCCAAATATCATAACCTGTATAGTTCCAACACTGTTTATTATACATAAAATTATATTGCAGTCATTTGTCTGTGTGTGATACCTCCTATAAAAGCCTTAGCACTTAAAATAAAGGGACTCTGAACAATTCATTTTTTATTACCAACATGATGGCAGGCAAGCAGTATATGATGCATAAGAAAATGAATACATACACATATGTGGGTACATGTGACTGTGTCGGGGAGGTTCTGCATAAAAGATAAAATATAATGATAAGGGTTTCAAGTTCTGTCATCAGACAAACCTTGGTTCAAATCCTATCTTCCCCTTTCTTTGGCTGAGTGCCCTCTGGGAAGGTACTTAAACTTTCTGTGCCTTAGTTTCCTTAACTATAAAATGGAGATTAAATCCATGTTAAGGATTGAGTACAAGTCAAGCACTCAGTAAGTTCTGCTATTTTATTATTACTACATACACTATGGTAAAAATGTTATTTCTCTTTTTATATACAGTGTGGTGAAAATATTTTTTAAATAAGTACATAGTGACAGCAACTAAAAGAAAACAGATGTTAGAGTAGTAGCATTGTAAGTAAAACATCCTTTTTTTAATTTTCTTCATGGATAATATGGTTTTGCTTATGTAATTAGAGAAGTTAAACACTTATTTTCCTTGGTGTTCAGCCAACTCTGGGGTGGTGACGCCCATATGGACCTACCACTCCACAGAAATGACTTTTTGAACAGATGCTACAATCAGGCCTATTATAAAGGCTTTTTTCTAATTGTCATAACAACCCTGCAGGGTGAGTAATATACTATGCCCATTTTATAGATGAGAAAGGTGAGATCCTGAGAAGTGAAATTATTTGTTCAGAGCTCTGCAGTCAGTAAGTAGGAAATATTAGAAACAGACACGAGGCCTGAGAAATCAGGCGGCCGACATCAGCATCAGCGGTAACACCATGTTAGCAGTACGTGCTCTGGATGCGAGGTGATGAGAATGGTCCTTCGCTCTCATAGTCCTCCTCCCAGAACCTGTGCCCCATCTAATCATAATACAACCAGCTATCAGACAAATCCCACTGGTGGGGCATTCACCTGACCAGGACTCCTCAAAATTAACAAGACCATCAAAACAAGGGAAGTCTGAGAAGCTGACACAGCCAAAGAGCTAAGAAAACATGACAAATTAATGTAATGTGCTATCCAGGATGGAATTCTAGGGCAGAGAGAACATTAGGTGAAAACTAAGAAAATCTGAATAAAAAGATGAACTTCATTAATAATCCATATCAGTTCACTAATTGTGTCAAATGTACCATACTAATGTAAGAGGTTAATAATAGGGGAAACTCAGTGTGGAGTATATGAGAACTCTCTGTATGATCTTCACAACTTTTCTACAAATCTAAAATTATTCTAAAATCAAACGTTTAAAAAGTTACTGGGCCCAGATATGAAGAACAATTCCAACTCTGAGATTGTCCCTGGAGGAACTTAAGAAAAAGTGATAACGGACAAAATGCTTGCCCACTGTCACACTGAAAGCTGACTCACCTGACCAAATAGAGTCTGTCTGCTGATCCTACATGAGGGACCTATTGGCCAAATCATTCCACGGTTAGCAGACGATATCTACCAAAGTCTCCACTGTTATATTTTCTCATAGTACACATTGTGAATAATTATTTGAACAAGCAGCTATTCAATGTCTGTCTTCCTCACACACAGGAAGTCCTGGGCAGAGAGGGACTCCTCTCACCGTGTATTTCCAGAACTTAGCAGTGTGGCACCTACTAGGTGCTCACTAACCTTTTCCTGAGTGCGTGAATATCACTGCAGTCAAGAGGAACAATGAGCGACACTGCTAACTGTGGTCCAGGTAGGTGAGCGACAAGCCTTGGCTTTCTGACGACTGAAAGGCCACTGGGACAAACGCAGCTTCTCTTTCAGCCTTCTCAGTCTCTCCACGTCCCCAAATTCCATTATTTCTAAGCCTTTCAAAAGAGATCAGAGCGAGGCATTTTACCTCTTGTAATCAAATCTTGTCCTGGAAAACACTAAAGTTTCCTAAAATCCAAGGAAATGATAAGATCCACATATTTTCTTTTGTGTGGCCCATCTATTAGTCTAAGAATTGAGCCTATTCCAGGCATCACAAGGGAAACTTAGACTCTTAAAAACCACAGGAAACATGTAGCCAAAAGCACTGTGGGGGAAAAAAACATACGCATAACACAGATTTCATTAAGAGTGGTTGGTATTAAGTCTCTCTGGTACATCAATCTTCATTATTGTTATTTTATTCTATCAGTGCATTCCAGGTCACAGCAAGTTAGTAATTTTGCCATATCTTTCATGCCTGGCTTTATGTAAGTGCTGCTAAGAATAAAATTAGGCAGTGGGAGAAAAACATCAGTTTGGTGTCTAAATTTAGAAAACTTGATGAATAAATCTATTAAATTCATTGTGGGGAAGAGAGGAGAGCAAATCATTCCTTATTGGAAAGATAAAATAAATAGAAAATAAAAGGTAATTCTCTTTATAATTTGTAACAACAGATTTAAATGTAAAGCCTCCCCCCCCAAACCTCTTTTATTTACAAATGAGCATATTGGTTGATTGCGTATTTCCATTCCTATAACCCTCAACCATGCAGAAAATAGTTATGTAAACCCTGGATTCAGTATTTACTGGGGAGGGGTAGGACTTTTATGAGACCTTACCAATGAGATATAAATCATCTTCGGAAGATCACGGGAAGCAGGTGCCCCAGTGCTGCACTGCAGACATCTGGCAGGCTTTTATCCTCACACCCCACCCTCCCGCTCAACATCTGGCAGCCCCTTCATCCCTGTGCCCCACCCCCCTCCCCAACTGCCTCCCAACATCTGCCACACACTTCTCTTAACCTCAGAAGCAAATCCAGTCAAAAGCTCAAAGCACAATGTTCCCAGGGTGGTGACCTGGAGTCACATGCTGGGTGGGGGTGGAACAGGGTTTGTTTTTATTTTTTTTCCTACACTTTAAATGAATACACAATTCACTTAGAAGTATGCTTTCATGTCTAACTGGTTCTCACTGAGAAGCTTGTTTAAAATGGAAATCCGTAGTTAATAGTAACCTCTTAAAAAGTTTTATGTCATCCTGAGAATTGGAAGATACAATAAAAAAAAATTATGAGACAAAAAAAAACAATTTTATGCTGATACGTGTCTTTTGACAGGGAAAAAAGTGCACAAACACTTATGCCTTGCCCATGAAGTACAAGTTACGTAAAGAAAGTGTCTTAAACCAGATCCAAAATGTTTTGTAACCTCTTCACAGAGGTGCATGCTATTTGAATTCCACATTAGTTCAGAAATTGCCTCAGTGCCTCCAGCAACTTATGACACTTGCCTGTTTGCGGAGCCCTTGGCACGTGCTCTCCCCTGGTTCCAAACAGGAGGATAACTTGCTGGTTGTGCCCTCCCTGAAACACCTCCCCTCACCTGGAGTAGTACGTCACCTGACTCAGGTTTCCTACTATCAAACCTTCCTTCTGAGCTATATCACTCTCGCAGTTCGATGTCAGCCATTTTTTGGTATTTATCTTAGGGCTCCACCTAAATGAGTTTAACTTCTCAACAATTTCTTCCCCCCCACTCCACCCCTACATTCTCACAATTCTTCATTCCCCCCTTCTTTAGACCAATCCCTATTCCTTTCCTCCAAATGAAGAGATGCTTGCTCTTTCTCTTTCAACAGGAGCACGCCTAAAACCAGGTAACCCTGAGTGGTTGGAGCACAGGTGAATTCCTGAGTTAGTCTTGGCTTCTGATGAGACAGATATTCCAAACTTGACGCCACTTGGGGCCCTGGATGGCTGCCAAGCTGCTCGGGGTATCACAAAGACACTGCAGTCCAGAGTCCTATCAAAGCATTTTATCATTTTATTACACACTTAAATTAGTAATTACTACTGGAACATTATTTAGATTCTGTTGTAGTGTGCAATTTCTCCCTTGAAAGTTTAAATACATTTAGCGACTGTTCATCAGTTGCAATTCCTCGCACATATGGTTTTCTGTGTTATTCTTTGTTAATGTCTTCTTTTAGTCCATAAGAATGCTATAAAACAAAGAGTTATATCAACACTGTTTTCTCTTTTGATTGTTACCTGGAGTGGGGGAAATCTTTGTGCTTAATAAAATAATGGGGACAGTAAACCAAGTTAAGATGGAAGGACAAGAATCATAAATGGCATTTGCATGTCAAAGTCATGACTGGCAGGACAGAGACAACTTGAACGAAGTCTACAGAGAGCGCAGAACAAGCTGAGTGAACTAACACATGCAGTGCACTGGAGAGAGCGTGGGGTGGGAGGTAGCCTTCTAGTCCAAGTTCTTCATTTTCTAGATTTGTGACATTAGGTATAAGGTTTGTCTGCATACATTTTTCTTAACTTTGTATTACAAGAATAAAAGCACTCACAAAAGTAGAGAGAATAGTGTAATTAACCCAGCTTCAAAAATTATCCATATATCTTGTTTCATCTATATTCACTTAACTTCCCTGCATTCTTTCCTGCTGACATTTTTTAAAGCAAACCCTAGACATCATAACATTTCATCTGCAAATACTTGAGTATTTATAAGCAATACTTTTGCTTCAACTACATTACCATCATCTCATCAAAACAAACCAATAAAACCAAAAACAAAAGAACAAAAACATGCAACAACAATTCCTTCAATCCCTTCAACTCTAACATTTCAAGGCCCAAAGCTACTAGGCTACTAAGTCAGTGAGACCCACATATGAAGAAGAGTTTTAGCATTTTTACCCGATAGCTTCACTTATCTCCAATTCTGGGCTTCAAACCAAAAAGAAATATAAAAACTTAGAGAGGATTAAGTAAAGAACCAACCAAAAGTTTCAGATGTTCAAAAGAAGGCAGATTCCTCATGAAACATGAAAGAACTGGAATTATTCTGACCAGAAAGAAGACACACCAACAGAGTGAATTAGAAGCAAGAACTTTTCATTCATGCATGCATCTTTTTCATTCATTCATTCATTCAACAAATACTAATCAAATATTTGCCTTGTACTAAGGACAATGGCAAGTGATGGGAGTGCAAATATGAATATGACACAAAGCATCATCCACAGAAGTGTGGCAATAAGCTATTCTCCATCTTCAATTAGGGAAAAATTAATAGAGTGGAACTGGATATGCGTGGCAGGAAGATTACCGAAATATTAAAGTGAGATTTCAAAGGACTCTGGGAATCTGCTTTTAGAAACAGGAAAATTTCATTTTTATTTGGATGGTTTAAATATATAGAGAGGATGAAAACTATTCTGTTATCTTTCAATTCTAAGATTTTATAAATCCCAAGTTGATACTTTGACAAGTAGATATAACATAATACAGGACAGATACTGTAATGATTACTATTACCTGATATTTGCATCTGTCTGATACTGGGAATTTTCCTATACATAAGGGTGTAATTGCTTTGATAACTGAGGACTGCTTCTCTCTGCAAGTGAAAATGTAAAATATAACCTGACCTCACCTCTCCAGAGAGAAGTCCTGGCTGTGCAAAACACAACTGCAAGATACATAGGTTGATTAAAACTCATTTCAATCTTCCTTCCCCCACAGCGTTCCTGCTACTGGGACATCAGGCTCTATGATCTGGTAACTACAAAATCTATAAGTCACTAGGTCACCACAGTAATTTTGGTATCAGCAGCATGAAAGCCCACAGACTGAGAAAGACCACATGAAGGAACCCAGACACCTGCAAAAGGACAATCCTGTGCCAGGGGGTAACATGAACATGTTCGCCCTGATTGACCTTCTTTATTCTTCACCTGTACCTTCAACCATAGCCTTCACACTGATTGGCTGTTGAGACCCTCTATTAGATGAGGCTCTGGCTCCTGACTTTCCAGTCATTCCCTGCTTCCCACTCACCCCAACCAAAAAAATGCTCCTTCTGCCCTGACCGGTGTGGCTCAGTTGGTTGGACATCGTCCCACAAACCAAAAGGTCTACGAGAGGCAGCTGATAGATGTTTCTCTCTCCCATCAATATTTCTCTCCCTCTCTTCCCCTCTAAAAGTAAATAAATAAAATCTTAAAAAAAAGAAATGCCCCTCCCTATGCCCTATTCACCCAGAATCATCCTTTATCATAAATCAATTTATAAAAATAACCAATTTGTGTGCTCTCCAAGAATGTATATTTTCATTTAACTGTGGACCTCCTAAATGCTTCAGTTAGTCAGTGTCTGGGGCTGCATTTACAAAGGGCTTTCAGATGCATTGTCCAATGTAACCTAAATGCCTTAGTAGCCCTGTAAGATTTGTATTATTTTACAGATAAAGAAATTGAGGTCCAAACAGACTAGCTAGCTCTTCCAAAGTCACCCGACAGTTAGAGGCAGAGTTATTTCTGATTTCAATCTCATCTCAACATCTGGAAACCTGAGCACTTACCTCCACGGTGGAGCACCAACTGGCTCATCCCCTGCTTCCCTGGGAACAAAGCTGCCCTCACCCAACCTCTTGCTGCTGGTCCTCTGGCTTTCTGATTCCATAGACTCTGTTGTGTTGTTGTGTTGTTATTGCCATCATCACTATTTGTTTATTTTGTTTTGTTTCCACATCCTCAACATATTTATCTAAAGATAAAGCCTTACCCTAAGAGACCTTTCATTGTGGATTTGAGACCCCTGTGGCCCCTGCGTAATGAAGAGGCTTCCAAATGCAGCCACACATGCGAGCAAAACCCAGCCGGTTCTTCACAGCCTGGTGGTCATAGAAGAGGGCAAAGTCAGCCCCAGAGGAGGGAATGTACTGGTCTCTGGTGCATGAATAGACAACTTTGGCACCCTTGGTTGCCTTGATCAGAGATTCAGAAAGATTAAAGTAAGTAAGTCATGTAGATGCCAAATTGAGATGAATACTACTAGATCAGTAATGAATGAAAAGAGAGGTAACCAGACATTTATAAAGCCAATAGCACTAACTCCTCTAGGGTCCGCTGAGCTGCCTCTGGCTTTCATTGTACACAAGGCTTATGTTTAAGGGAACCTAGCCAGACGCACACACCTCCAAATCTGTGTGACAACACACCATCTTCTAACAGGTGCCCTCTGGGTTGGGAGTCTAATACCTGTGGTCTAATCCCAGATCTCACTAGCTCCGTGATCCTGAAGAAGTCACACAGCCTCACTGGGCCTCAGTTCATTCATCTGTAAAACAGGAGCACTAACTAAGACGAGAAGATTTGGGCTGAAGGAAAATTTCTATTTCTAACACTGCCCAAGCAAGAGTCTCTGTACTGTGTTCTCTTTGGGAAGGAAATAACCTTGCAGAAAGAGATTTAATGGTATATGCATTGGAGTTAGTCAATCTGAGTTCAAATCCCAATTCTGCCACTTAACTAGTTGTGTGTCATTGAGCAACTTATTTAACTTTTCTAAGATTCAGTTTTGTTATCTATAAAATGGAAATAATAATCATCAGGAGGCCAAATGAAGTAATGCATGTAAGATGATGAGCAGAGTGCCTGAGCAGAGTGTGTTGAACACAGTAGGTGCTCAATAAGTGTTAGTTCACATTACTTTTAACCATGCTTCTCATCCTTTATTGCTAACAGTCCCTAGATTCGTGTGCATCAAGAATTGAAATGATTCATTTTCCCTTTTAAGCATTCTAGTTTCCATGCAAAACTGGAAAAACTGTTCTATGGGTCATAAATTCAAAAAAGTCTGATTAAAAACTCTCTGCCTCATTGTGGAACCTCATCTGCTGTGATACTGCATTCAAGTAGTGATGAGCTGGTTGACTGAGCACCCACTATGTGTCAAACACATCTGAAAGACGGTAAGTCTTAGAAAAGATCAATGAAGCAAAACCTATATAAAATATATACTCCTGATTATTTTTGACAGTTATTTTATATTATCATCACTTAGACAGAGCTATTAAAATTAGTCCAGCAAGACAGTTGCGTGCTTTGTGGTATTTACTCAGAAAACATTTACAACCACACATTGTACACATGATGCTGTGCAACCCACAGAGGCTGACACAGGTTGTCTAATCCCTGGCTCCTGGTGCCACAGACACAAGCACCCACCAACCACAGCAGGATCCAAGTGTCACTAAGAGGTACTACATTCCAAAAAATGAAAAATTACCTCTGCCTCAAGGCAGAAGAGAATCAGGAAGAACTTTCTGAAGAAGGTAGTATTTAAACTGGTCCTTTAAAGGTAAGCAGGATTCCAGTGGTAAGAGACGTGTTTTAAGGAGGAGAGAGTGGCAGGCCTCCTCAAAGGCTAGGAGCCAAATCCCAAGTCCTATCTGGTTGGTGTGTGAGTTCTAGGGGAGGAGGAACACAAAGACTGCAAAAGACATGGCTAGATGGAGGAAGGCTTTTGTCTCCACTAGGTTTCGACATTATTTAGTAAACAAACTCCCGAGGTTCAGAGAGCAAGGTGCTTCAGGAAGATCAATCTGGCCCCCGAAAGAAAAACTTTCTTTCTTCTAAAAGCTATGACAGATCTTTGAGGGCCTACCGTGCTCAAGTGTGACAGGCCTTGTCAAAGCTTCCTCTGGGAAGCAGCGCTGTCATATTTTCACCAATAGATAGATAGCACACAAATAACTGTAGGCATTTTTAATGAGAGCAACACCATCCAGGCACCATAATCTATTTCTCATTTCCCCTGAGAAAAGCACTACAACCCGTGCTTCTCAAAACAATCTGTGTATCCTCGTGTCCCTAGAAAGTGCTACAGCCATCGCTAATAGCACATTAACTGTTCAAACGAAAGCATTCTGTTAAAGCCCGCAGCCTTTATGTCAAGGTAGCATTGAAGGAGCAAGGCACATGTCATGAAATTAAATAAATTCACAAAGCTTATCTCCTCTGGAGTCCTGGCTTTTAAATTCAGGTTGCATCAAAAATGAAATAGGCTTGGTGGCCTCCGCCTCTTGCCTGGGGACATGTGTTTGATTTACAATTACAGCACATGATGTGACACACTCAGTGTGATCAGCATTCACTCCTTAGAATGCCCCAGCAGTGAGAATTCAAATGGCCTGAAACCAGCCCTGCATTTCTCCCTGTGCCCCTTCTCGCTCCCTTTGCCCTCCTCTCTTTTTCCTGCTCTCTCCCACGTCCTCGGAGGACCATGCAAGCTGGAGATGTGACTGAGCAAATCCCGATGTCACGGGTGCTCCACAGCGAATCGAGGAACAGAGAGCACGCTCGAGCCACGACTGCTCCACGCTCGCAGAGGCTGCTGTCTGTCATCCGTGCTGCTCCCCAAACCTACTCACGCCACTACCCATCACAGCATTGGTTTCACAGAAAGAATTTTCTGAAGAAGCTCCATTTCAGAGAGTGTTGCTGAGCCTTGAAAAGTGCTGTGCTAACAATTATTAAAGTTATTACTGCATATAAATAAAGCAGAGCACATATACATAGAAAACGTGGTTAACTACTGCTCACAGTGTACGAAAATGTCCTCTGTTCCCAAGCGCAAAAGAGTTTGCCTGTTCATTTTAAATCGGTTTAATTCCTGTTTTGGGGGGCCTTGTGGCAGTCTTCCAAAAGACAGCTGCCAAAACTGAGACTATATTTAGTTGTTTATTACACACCAGCTCAAGGTGGTGCATGCTGGTAGACACACAGGAAAGCAAAGAAAATTGGAGCTCATTAGCAAGAGAGGCCAGGCAGGCTTTAGGAAAATTCTGAACTGGGAAATATTTGTTAGAAAATTTCGGTTGCGTTATTTCTATGGACAAAAAGAGAAAAAAGAATCTAAGCTATAAATGTGCAGCATAAACAAGTTAATTTTAAAGTTATAGTGGACAATGAAAAGGCGATGATAAATAGAAAAAACACACTCCAAACTCCAAGGCAAATGGAGGGAATCTTTGATAGCTTAATCCTTTGGTTTCATAAGGTTGACACAGGTCTCCTGCCTCACAGCCTGGAAATGCAGGGTGGAAAATCATTTTGAATTTTTTTTTAATCCAAAACTGACATGTGCCATTTTGGAACCATCACAAGTTTCAACTCGTGGTACCCAGGTAAATGGCTACTTCCTGTAAGTATGTGGCAATATAGCAACGTGGAAACGGGATCGTAACCGACTTGGTGCGTGGTAGGGTGGAGCGCGGGGGGCGGGGTGAGGGGCTCTGCAAACTCCACATCCAAACGAACACACTGCGTTTGGTTTCTTTTCAGCAGCGACTCATTTTTATCACATTGGAAGGCCCAACTGAAGCTTAGCCTGGAAACTGCGTCGACTGCGTCTTAGTGGTCTGTACCCCCAATTAACACTCACTCAAGACAGGGAAACAGACATTTAAGAGCAAATATTCAACCCTACACTCAAAACCACATTTTATTTTTTAACTTTGGTGTAGTGAAGGCTTGCGGGGGTGGGGGGTGCGGCAGTCCATGTTTTCTTTCATTTCTTGGAATAGAACTGGAAACTAACTCATGTTGCTCTTAAAATCAGTTTAAAAAAATTGTTTGAAAGTCAGATAAAGTCACATAATGATAGGTGACAGTTTTCCCCTAATTGTACCTCAAAAGTTGGTCACTGGCAGTTCACTTATACTTTCTTTCCCAATACACATACCATTCTCCACCCCCGCACCCCCCCAAAAGTGCAACTTTTACATGAAGACTTGTGGAAAGGTCTAGATGGAGTAGCATAGATGAGTAAACAGTGTCACCTAGTGGACAGGAAAAGCAGAAAACTATTGCATCCACAGGAGTGGAAATCTGGGCCACCTGCAGCTGCGGGCCCCACTCTCCCCTCACTCCATACCTCTGTGTCACCCCTGAGCGAGTAAGGAAGTTCCTTCAGGCAGACACCAAACACAGCTACACACAATAAACCAAAACTAGCATAGCTTTTCCTCTCCAGGTCTCTAGTTCCCTAATGAAGGTCCTATAAAAATAATGTTTTATTGAGCACTTTTCATGAGCCAATATTTTGCACAGTGTTTTATCTGGGTCATCTCACATAGTCATCCAAACAGTCCAATTATTTGGTAGGCAATTTGGGTGATTTTTCCAAGGTCGTGGAGCCTAACTGTGACAGCCTGTGCTGTAACACCCACTGTTTAGTGCCCCCCCACACCCCCCCCCACACACACACACAGCCCCAGGGCAAAGAGACTTTGGGAAACATATGCAATAACACAATAATTGGATGCATGCTAAACATTTACTGTGCTCTTGTGACTATTTAGGGGATACAAAAATGAACTGACATGGATCCTGCCCTCTAAGAATTTATAGTTTTAAAACCTAAATTTGTAGAGTACATTAAAGTTGACATCATTTTTCAACCTGTCTTCATAGCCCTATAAGGTGGTTATGCCCCTGACTTTGGAAATAAGGTTTTATGATTCACTCAAGGTCACAGAGATAAGATGTGGCAGCTCTCCAGATTTAAAAGCAAGTTCATCACTCTGCCTCATGCTGCCTCTTTCCCAAATGCAGCTGTTAGAGATCCCTGGTTTTATGACAAGGAGGGGAGAGCAAAAGCAGCAGAAACCTCATCTGGGGACTAGTCATCATAGAAACCAAGTGTGGAATGTCTTTTCTTCCTCCCACCATTTCCAAACCACCCCTGACTGGACAGAAATGACTATAAATCAAAACTCTCAACAGATCTGACCAAAACAAACTCTACATTTTGTGGGTCTCAAAAAAATGAGAACTTTAGAGAACTTCAATAATCTAAAAATGAGTATACACACACAAAAAATCCTACAGCTAATATCATACTGAATGGTGAAAGGCAGGAGCCTTTTCCCCTAAGATTAGTAAAAAGACAAAGATACCTTCTCTCATCATTCTGACTCAAAGTCCTAGCTAGCACAATAGGACAAGAAAATAAATAAAAGGTATACTGATTAGATAGAAACAAAACTGTTTTTATTTGCAGATGACATGATTATTAATGTAGAGAAGTCCAAATAATCTACAAAAACAAAAAAATCCACTTCCTGGAACTAATAAATGATTACTGTAGCAAGGTAAAAAACATATAATATTATTTTCCCATACACCAGCAATAAACAACTTGAATATTGTGAAACGATACCATTTACAAAACTACCAAGAAGAGCAAAAACAAGTGAGTCATAAATCTAACAAAATACATATGGGATCTGCATGTGAAAAATTACCTTCAACAGGGAAAGAGAAACCTTGTGGTATATAAAAATAAGTCAGTAGAATCAGGAATAAAGCATTCTTTATCATGTAAGTACTAGGGCAGCCTACTGGAGGAAAGACTGTAAATTTCAACATCCCAGGATTAATGGCCCATCCGAGGTTGTCTGGTTCCCCTCTCCCTTCTGTGCCCTTGTAGTCGAATAAGGGAACCATAATCAGGTGTGGCATGCTCCCAGTCCCTAAGTCACTTAGGAATGCTAAGGAAAGAACTAAGGAAAAGAAAGTATTGTTTTGCTTTTTGGGTTTTTTGTTGTTTTTTTCCCCCACAAAAAAACCTTAATACTGTGAGATGGCAAAAAGAAACACGTACAGCGTTTCTCCTGGCTCCAAGGACATGATGTTCTGCCTGTCCTCCCACAGTTAAGATTCCAGATCTAAAACCTTCCAAGTAGTTCTTCGAATTAAAGAGATCATTTTAACTTGTTGAATGGATTTGAGAGACTCAGCTAAAGTTTCCCACATACCTTCCACACTATCAGCACCAGAAAACATTTCATCTACAAACGTCATGCATCATAAAAACAGGATGGACCCTGACTTACATGATGCTCACTGTACGTGACTGTGCCAGGCACTTCCACACTTCACACATATTAGTTCATTTAATTCCCATACAACACCACAAAGGAGGTACTATTATTATCCCCATCTTACATAGCTAAAATATAATGAATTTTTTAATATTGCAAAGTTTGTTTTTAAGCTTCAATTTGGGTTTCACAACCTATAACATGTCAAGTATAATATCTTATAACAATTTGAATACTTCACAATGTCTTGAATACTTTTGAATACTTCACAAGAAACTTGTTTGGGAAAAGCAAGGTATATTGGTGCCCTGAGGCCCTCAAATGGTGGTAAACAGGCAGGAAGGTGACTCAGTTGAGGGAAAATCTCTGCAAATTTGGTAAAGTGCTGTCCAGTGTTTAACAACTAGCTCCCTGTTTAAATAAAGGACATAGTGAATAACAAAGAAAACCCTGACTTGAAGTGCTGGCCAATTTCTGTGTATAAATACTCTCACCATTGGCGATTATAAGATTCACAAAGTTCCTAAAAATTTAACCAGCTTGTGGGAGCTGGCTCCAGCACACCACTGCAAAGCCCCATGAAGACAGGGCACATGACTGTCTTATTTCACCTAACACCCAGCACAGTGCCTAACAGTTAGTAGGCACTCAAGGAATGTTTGTTGAATGACTGAGTGCGTTTAATGAGATACATTCAAGTAAATTAGAAAGTGTTAAGTATACTGTCCTCCGCTGGTTATAACATACTGGGATCTTGCTACTTCAATGACATCACAGTCTGTATTTATCATGACGGTTATGATTTGTGCTACAATTTTGTGGCAAGAAGAGGAGTATTATCTCAACACCATGCTTTGTCAATTACAATGAGAGTGCTAAGGGATATGAGACCCCTGAGTAGGTAGGTGTTTTCAAAAGCAGTAAAAAAAAAAAGAGAGAGAGAGACACTACATTTGTTTTGTCTAATTTAATCAAAGAGAATATATGTATAATTTTGAAAATTTTTTATTGACTGATTTTAGAGAGAAGAAATGAGAAAGAAAAAGAGAAACATCGATTTGTTGTTCCATTTAGTTGTGCATCCTTTGGTTGACTCCTGTGCATGCTGTGACTGAGATCAAACCTCAGCCTTGGCATATTGGGATGATGCTCATGCCAACTGAGCCACCCAGCCAGGTACTTATAAATTTTAAATGTTATTTACACTCCTGTTAGGAAAAAATAGGTTTCTTATATAATCTGAAACTCTAGCCTCTAATCTCTTGAGATAATAATTGAAAAAGTAATTTTGACAACCAAATATTCTTAGGAACTCAATTGTTTCATTAGAACAAAACAGACAGGGGACTGAAGAGCTCTCCAATGCTACCAGGTACTTTCCTTCTGCTCCTGAAATAATTTTCTTGTAGCACTCACTGGACGGAATCTCAGAAGGGAAATAAACATTCATTCTATTGAATAAATATACTTCATTATATTGAATAAATAATCATAATTCATTCATTATATTGATAAATAAACTTAATTCAATTTGTCTAATACCAGCTGTGTGCACCAATTTCAGAACCTGTGAGAGACGGATACAGACATTGTATAATTACCATTAAACTTCTAAAAAGCAAATGAAGCAACATAGGAGGGCCCTGACATAGCTTAGACTGAGAATTAGAACAATTCAAAGTGTGTAAGCATATAGGTTAGTGGCTCCCAACCTACAGTCGCCAGGTAAAATACAGGATTCCCAGTTAAATTTTATTTCAGATAAACAATCATTACTTAGTATAAGTGAAGCTCTGAATATTGAATGAGACATACTTGTACTACAAAAATAATTCATTGTTTATTGGAAATTCAAATTTATCAGGGCATTTGTATTTTTATTTGCTAAATCTAGCAACCCTATCCCAAAGACATATTTGCTTGAAATGGCCTAAAAAGGATCCTGAAATTTCAAGTAGATTCAATATTTGAAAGTAAAATAAATGCAGAACATTTTGAGAGAATTCTTTAATAATCTTAGTGTTGAACACCTTTCTGACACAAAATCCAGGAAACCATGGAAAAAAAGATTGATAAGAGCCACTTTGTAAGAATCAAAACAATTTTTCTGGGGGGAAATAAGTCAATTACAAAACACATGGCATCTAGGCAAAAATATCTGCAATTAAAATATAGATGAAGGGTTAATCTCCCACATTTCTAAAGAGTACCTATAAATCCATGAGAGTAAAAGAAAAATAATTTATTCAATTAAAAAGTTCACAAAGATAGGAACAGAGCACTCACAGAAGAGAAATAGATATGGTTTTTAAATAAGGGGGAAAGAATAGCTGTCTGACTTCACTCATGGTAATAAAACTGCAAGTTAAAACTACATGCATTTCCTGACTTCTGGCCAAGATGGAGGTGTAGGTGGACACACTGTGCCTCCTCACACAACCAAAATTAAGGACAACAAAGATTTAGAAACAAGAAAACAGCCAGAACTGATAGAAAACTGAACTGTACGGAAGTCCGACAACCATTCATCCAGACCTGTAAGAGGGGCGGAGTCACGGCAGGAAAAAGTGGAGGCTGGTGGACGCGGGCATGCAAGCAATGGCTGGCAGATCCCAGGCATGCAGGCGGCAGCTAGTGGACCCCGGGCACTGGGTGGCAACAAGCAGACCAAGTGAGACCTCAAAAAGTGGCTGGCTGACCAGGTGGTCCCACATTCGCACGCAGATAATCCAGGCAAAAATGGGGAGTGAGACAGACCTCGCAACCCAGGGCCTCAGTACCAGGAAATAAAACCTAAAAACACCAATTGAAAACACTTGTGGGGGTTGAGGTGCCAAGAGAGAATCCCAGCCTCACAGGAGAGTTCGTTGGAGAGACCCACAGGGTCCTAGAATGCACACAAGCCCACCCACATGGAGATCAGCAACAGAAGGGCCCAATTTGCTTGGGGGAAGCAGCAGAAGGGACTGGAATCTGAAAGGGAGCAGAGCAAGCACCATTGTTCCCTCTTGGACCCTGCCCCCAGGTACAGCAGCACAACCCAGCAACTGGGCTGCCCGCCCTGGGGAACATCTAAGGTTCCCCCCTTCACTACGTAACAGCCATGACCAGACAAAAAAAAAAAAAAATGGCTCAAACAGGAGAAAAGATCAAAGCCCCAGGTCCAATTCATCTAAGCGACCAAGAGATAGCCAACCTATCAGATGCACAGTTCAAAGCACTGGTGATCACGGTGCTCACAGAATTGGTTGATTTTGGTTGCAAATTAGATGAACAAGTGAAGGCTACAATAAGTGAAATGAAGGAAAACACACAGGGAACCAATAGTGATGGGAGGAAAACTGGGACTAAATCAATGGAGTGGACCAGAAGGAAGAAAGAAACATCCAATCAGAAAAGAATGAAGAAACAAGAATTCAAAAAAATGAGGACAGGCTTAGGAACCTCCAGAATGTCTTTAAACGTCCCAACATCCAAATTATAGGGGTACCAGAAGGGGAAGAAGAAGACCAACAAGTGGAAAAGTTATCTGAACAAATAATAAAGGAGAATTTCCCCAACCTGGCAAAGGAAATAGACTTCCAGGAAGTCCAGGAAGCTCAGAGAGTCCCAAAGAAGTTGGACCCGAGGAGGAACTCAAGGCACATCATAATTACATTAGCCAAGATTAAAATAAAGGAGAGAATTCTAGAAGCAGCAAGGGATAAGGGTACAGTCACCTACAAAGGAGTTCCATCAAACTGTCAGCTGATTTCTCAAAAGAGACCTTACAGGCAAGAAGGGGCTGGAAAGAAGTATTCCAAGTCATGAAAGTCAAGGACCTACATCCAAGATTGCTCTATCCAGCAAAGCTGTCATTTAGAATGAAATGGCAGATAAAGTGTTTCTCAGATAAGGTCAAGTTAAAGGAGTTCATCATCACCAAGCCCTTTATATGAAATGTTAAAGGGACTTATCTAAGAAAAAGAAGATAAAAAATAGGACAGTAAAAAGACAGTAAACTCACAGATATTAACAACCACACCTGAAACAAAGCAAACTAAGCAAACAACTTGAACAGGAACAGAACCACAAAAATGGAGATCACATGGAGGGTTAGCAACAGGGGAGTGGGAGGAGGAGAGAGGAGGAAAAGGTACAGAGAATAAGTAGCATAGATGGTGGGTAGAAAATAGATAGGGGGAGGGCAAGAATAGTGTGGGAAATGTAGAAGCTAAAGAACTTATGACACATGGACATGAACTAAAGGAGGGAATGTGGGTGGGAGGGGGTGTGCAGGGTGGAGGGGAAAGATGGGGGAGAAATGGGACAACTGTGGGACAACAAATTAATTTTTTAAGATTTTATTTATTTATCTTTAGAGGGGAAGGGAAGGAGAGAGGGAGAGAAACATCCATGTATGTTTGCCTCTCATGCATCCCCTGCTGAGAACTGTCCTGCAACCCAGGCATGTGCCCTGACTGGGAATCAAACCGCGATCCTTTGGTTCACAGGCCCGCGTTCAATACACTGAGCTACACCAGCCAGGGCTAAGTAAAATCTTTAAGAAAATAAAATTAAAAGAAGAAATTAACAATAGTGGTTACCTATCAGAGGGATAGGGATGGTTGGCAGGGAAGGAAAAGAGTCTTTTAATGATTTTTGTAAGTTTTATATTTAAAATATATGAATGTCCTATCAATTCAAAAACTTAAGTAAAAATTGTAAAAATAAACATATTATGATTATCCTGACACCGTTGGTCCTGGAGATAGCACCCTACATTCACTATGTGGCCTGCCCTATCCGATGGCCCTTTAGACCAGTGATTTTCAACCTTTTCCATTTCATGGCACATATAAACTAATTACTAAAATTCTGGGTACACCAAAAGATGTTCTATATTTTTTGCTGATCTGACAAAAATAGGTATAATTTTGATTCATTAACACCAGATGGCTATTGTCATGTTGGTTATTGTCATTTGTTATTTGACAATCTAAGGGAAAAGAGGTCAGTGCCCCTGACTAGTCAGATATTGCATGTTTTAAAAATTCTTGCGGTGCACCAGCTGAAAATCACTGATTTTCATTATATCTTTATTATAGACCAGTATATCTTTATTTATTCAAACATTTATTAACCAACTACTGTACTTTCTACACTTCTGCTGAGTACTTAGGGTACAGTTATAAATAATATAAACATGACTTCCACCTTCTGTGAGCTTAAAGTCTGACTGAGAAGAGGTGCTAATAGCTAATCTTTATGGGGTGCTTATTCTGTGGTAACCACTGTGCTATGCATTTATGCAATTTATCTCACTTAATTCTCACCATAATTCTAAAAAGTAAGAACCATTATTTGAACTGGATCTTGAGGGATAAGAAACTTTCCATATGCAAAGCAGGGGAAAAATCAGCCTGCAGGTTGAGGAAACAGCATTAGCAAAGACAAGACAGCAAGGATAAGCTGGCAAGTTTGTGCGACTGTATCAGCAGGTTCTTGGAGGGATGAAGGCCTGAAAAGTTCCTTTGGAGCCTTATCCCCCAGGAAAAGGGGGGTTTGGAATTTTATTCCAATAAAATAGCACAGATAGTATCTGATACTTCTTCCTGCTTTTATTTGGGCTACCCAAGATTGGGAACTAAAGCTTCAGCGTAAGAATGGGACAGAGGTCCCAGAGTAGAATTCAGCTTGAGAAAAACCCAGCGGGCTTTCCCAGAGACCATGATGATGAACACCTCAAGTTACAGCTCCATTCAGCAAGCACCCACTAAGAGCCAAGCCCTGAGCCAAGTGCTAGAAATGTGGAGTAAACAAGTGAACCACGTTCCTTATACATGAAAGTGTATAGTTTAGCAGAAAAGAGAGACTATTAGGAGCAATTACAGTTTAATGATAACAGTATTGCCGTCTGGGATCCATGGAGCACGGTGGGCACAGTGAGCAGAGGCATATGACTTAGCATATTGGAGCCCTCCACCCCAAGAAATGCCTCTGAGACCTGAAGCACAAGTGTAATGTAACCAAGTAAAGAAGGGAAAAGTAAAGAAGGAACAGCATGTGCAAAGATACGGAAAGATAAGAAAGCACAGCTTGGAGAAATGAGAGAAATCTAGTGATTTCTCTAGAAAAGAGATTAATCCTTTTTCTAGAGAAATCACTTGTGAAGAAAGAAGACCTGGTTTTACTCCCTTTCCACACCGTGTTTCTTTCTATTTCTCTGTGACTCACTTGTCTCTCCCCCAGTAGCCTTAGGAAATAAATGGAGAAGTAGAAGGTAAGAAGATATAGAATCAGAAAAAGACAAACACTAAGTGGAAATAGAAGTAAGAAGGAAGAGAAAAAGGCAAGAGGAAACAACTGAGGAGGAAAAAATGGAGAGGATGGGGGGAAACAAGGTGGGGGACAGACAAAGAAAGAGGCGACATAACTGCAGATATTTCAAACTCGTAGGGCGCTGGTGAAGATTAAAATGCTCTGAGAACAGCAAAACCCAAAAGCATTTTTGAGAGAATCCTTTTAAAAAGGATCAGAAGAAAGAAAACAGCCACTGAGCACCTGCAGTGTGTATGAGGCATCTCCATACGTGGGATCTCACTTAATCCTCACAAAAGCCCTCCAACTCAGGCTGAGGAAGGCTGGCTGAGTGGCCCAGGTTTGCACGGTTGGTGACTGATGAAGCTGACACTCAGACCTCAGTCTACGTGAAAATCTCTGCCATTCAAGACAACAAGAAAGCACGTGCAATGAAAGGGGATGGACTAAGCCACCCACATATTCCTCATCATTTTGCTCAAGCCTGTCTTTGAACCTGAGAAAGGAGTCATCTGCATTTTAACATAAAACTCTTGGAAATTATACATTATTAATGTTTTAAAAATATGCTTAATATACTCCTGGCCATACATATCATCCACAACAATAAAATCATGAAAAACAAGAAAAAAACAGACATGAACTCTGACACTAATCCACAACCTCAGACTCACTCATTGTGGCCCAGTAATTTCAGTTTACACACAGACACAAATACACACACAGGTGGTAGGGGAAAACGGGCGTAGGCACGAATGCCTAGAAATGCAGAACTAAGTTCACCAGCATTTCCTTTCATCTTCCCATGAGATACATAGTCCAAAATGGCAGAAGGAAAGAGAAGATACTAGAGCTGTAGATGATCTGCTAATTATGGAATCATCCACCGCCTTTCTCTTTCCGTGGATATCCATTCTTAACTATTTAGTGTTTGTCCTTCCAGACCTTTCCCTATTAACATATATACAAATATGAATGTATTATTATAGTATATATACACAAATAGAAAAGTCATATAGTAAATATATTTGATAATGTACAAATATATACCCACATATATACCCACTTAAATTTAGGGTTTAACAACATAATCATACTATGCAAATCATTCAGCCTCTTGCATCTCAAATATAAAAATGTATCCTGGACTTCCCTGATTCCTTTTACTTGATGAGGAACACTCTGTGACATAGATACACCTAATTTCTTCACCAGTTTCCTTGTTAACGGACTTACAATGACTTCTGTTTTTATAAGCACCGATAATGCCGCAGTAAACATGTTTGCAATTATGCTGATGGGCCCTCACGTATTTCCATAAGTTAGCTTTCTGGAACTGAAATAACTGGATCAAAATGTTTATGCCTTTTTTTTTTATAGATACTGCTAACCTCCCCCCCAAAACTAAACTTTTTACTTCTTTTGCCAGGATTTATGAGAACTAAACTTTTGGTAAAACCACCATCATACATGCAGAGTTTTGTGTTATTACAAAAATCATATGTTTCACAAAAGAGTTTTCTAAAAGGGCCTTCCTTCTTTTTCCAGAACAGTGTGGGCTTTACTCTAAGTAAATGAAAAGCTGACACATTTTGAAACAGGCTACTTGACAAGGATTCCATCAGAATCGCAGCACAGGCAGCAGAAATAGAAGGTTGGCCTGGGGCTCAGGTAGGCCCCCTGAGCCAGGCAAAGCCTGGGGGCCCACAAATGGTACTAAGATCAGAGTGGCAATTCTAGTGGCAGCCAACTGGCAGAAATAGCAGTTTGAATCAGGAGCTTGACTCATAGGAAATATCAGATGAGATTAGTAAAGGCCTACACCAGTTTATTATCATTCCCTAAATTTTTATTGAGCAACTAGTACTATATGCCTGTACTGCACTAGGCTTGAAAATATAAAAATATATAGAACATTTCTCCCTAACATTACAGTTTCTCCCAAATCTAATGAGAAACAGTCCGTCTTCTCTTCTGGAACTTCTAAATGCTAACTGACTCCAGATTTTGGTCTGAGCAACGCCCCCCACCATTGCACCCCACCCTTAGCTCCCTTTCTTCTCTCCCCCTTGCACAATAGCTCACCACCCTGGTTCAATGACAGGGTTGATGGTCAGGATGGAAGGAGAAATGGGATAAATCATAGGATGCATTTTAGCCCATTCAAGGTCTCCAGCCAGGGCAATGGGAATCCAGCCAGCTTCTCCTCTTCCCCAGTCGTGAGTCATTCTCACTTTACATTTTTGGTCCGTTTAACATGTTGAACATTTAAATGCTTCCTGCTGTCCTGGGTGGCTTAGGACAGCCAATTTGAGATTGCCATTCACACTCAGATTCAGAGAATTTAAAAGAGCAAGTTCTGTGTTTGTAACCATGGAGACAGGGCTGGGGGTGGTTCACCCATTGCATGTAACAGGTAACCTAAAGCAGTCTCTGGGGAGGACCTCACAAGGTGACACCTCAGGCTTGTCAGGACACTTCCCGCACCATCACATTGCCAATTTACAAAAGAGTGGGGAACTCAGATTTTCTTAGATAATTGCACTGAACTGTCAGAATGACTAATCCATCCGTTCAAAGCCATGGCTTGTATTCTAAAGGTAACCTCGGTCTGTGCTCACGATCAGAGTCCAGGCAGGCTAGGATCTCAGCCCAAGATTAAAGTTCTTGGCGTACCCCTCCCAAAGCCTACCCTGAGGTGCTTCCGAAAGAGTAAAGAGCTTTCAATTAGAAAATCTAGATCCTCTTCTTTGCTCAGATATTAGATGTGCGTTTTAGAGATTCAGCATCTTCATGTCTAAAATGGTGAGACAATCAACACCCTCCTGGGCCTCAAAGAACTGCCATAATGACAAAATAAGAGAGTGCATTAGGAAGTATTTGTAGCTGCAAAGTGCAATAGCTCTATAGGAGGTGATGATGATGATGGTGATGATGATGATGGTGATGATGATGATGATGGTGATGATAATGATGATGATGATGATGATGGAGGATGAGGAGAAGTGGGGGACATGGCTAAAGTTCACAATTGGATAAGACTGGTCAGCAAATTATTCAATTTTGTCAGCGTAAATGCACTAACTCTCAACTTTAAAGCTTACTTCATTTACAGTTCTAAGTGCCCACTTTAACCTCAGAAGCCAAAGAATAACCCAAATACAGTGTATCACTTTCTTGAGTTCAGAGATCAACATTCTGAGGAGCTAGCAGTCACAAACTAGGCCACTGGGCCCAGTCTGTGTGCCATGGATATGCGAAAGTAATATGAAAGCTTCAAGTGGGAAAATCCTGAGGCCACACAAGTTGCTTACACTTTGTGCTAAATAACCAATCCCCAGGGAGCAGCAGGAAGAAAACAATCGCATACTCTTGCTAGTGACCCAACTGTCCGGGTGCACATGAGTTCATGGGAATGCCCACTTTATTGGGAGGTGGACTGGGCTGACCTGCAGGGACACTGAAGAATGGTCCTCCTTCATGCAGCTGTCATTGCAGACCTGGGCAGTCTTTTTTTCTTTTTATTAATTGAAAAAGCTAAACTCCTCCTGCTTCAATCCTGTGATTTCCACAGTCAGTCCTAAAAAGCTACAAATAAAGCCCTGAGGCTCCTTAAGCCAAGATTTTTAGAATTGGCTTGCTTTCCAAAACCAATGGGGGGAATAGAAAGGGAACGAGGGAGACAGGGCTGCAAGTGGATGGGAACACATATAATTCCCCTGCACAAAATTATTGCACAATGGAACTTTTTGCAAAACCAGAGATTATGTAAGACATAAAAGCAAAGATTCCAAATCAAAGCACTTTATTTGTCAAAGTAACTAAAATAGTTTAAGACACATGCGCGTACACACGCACACATACTGTTTTTCTGAAGCGTGATATTTTCTGCCTGAGCCTTTTCTTCTCACTTGGCAGCCCTGTTGTGTACACACGATCTCTACAGGAATGCAGAAAAACCACCTGAGGGAGAAAATTACTAATCACTAAAAATTACTAATCACTCTCTCGCACTAAACAAATCCCACCGGGAGGTTTTCAGTTACACGTTGGGATATGGGTTCTTTTTTTTTGCTCTCCCTCTCAGGTTAATGACACAAAGGCATACAAAATAAAAAAAGGAAGCATGTCACATCTTAATATGCATTAGTGGGGATATTTTTACATGATAGTATCTAGGTCTCCGTCCAAAATAAAGGCAAAGTAGACTGAAAGTCTCTAATGCCCACCACTGGGTCTCTCAGAAAGAAAAGAGGTTGGAGAGAGAACCGTGCTTCTCACAGCCCTGAATGCCGGGCCTATCATCCCCCGGCGGTGGCCCTATCACTTACTCCAACATTCAACAACCTTATTTTCACATGATATTCAATTCACAAGCTCATCAGGTGCCTGTCATATATTATTTCATTAAATAGATTAGCGTGTTATTTATGGCAGTTTATCTCAGCCTTGTTTATCTTTTACTGTTTCTTTAGTCCATTGTAAATAGACTAGGCCCGTGTCCTGCTTAGCTGATCAGAAATCGAGTGTATCCAATTCAATGGTCATATTACAAATGAGAGACATTGGTAGAAGCTGTAGAATTCAGAGTTTCTTTCATGTGAGTGCCTCTTGGGTTTTTTTTTTTTCTTCTTTATTATTATGGTTTTGGCTGATTATAAAACATAACACCATTCACTATAAAAAATGTTTGAGTAGGTCAAAGGTGTATAAAGTACAAAGTAAAAGTTACTCCCCAAAAAGCCCCTCATCCAAAGCCAGTATACACAAATATAGTGTTCTTTATGTATATTAACATAATTATAGATATAAATGTAAATATACCCATCCAAGTAGAATAATATTAAACTAATAGTTCTAAAATTCATTTTCCACTTAACAATATATTCTAGATATCTTTCCATGTCAATAAATATAGAGTTATATCTTTCGAACAGCCACTGAGTGTGCTGTTTGGGGGTATATCATAACTCATTTAAATCATTTCCTATTAGTGGGCATGTATCTTGTACCCCATTTTTACTCTTATTAATGGAGCTAAGATGAACAAGCTTATAAACATCTTTTAGTATGTTTCTGATTTTCTCCTAGAATAAATTTCTAGAAAAGGGATCACTTCATCAAAAACCATGACCATTTTAAATTTAAAATATATTTACAATATACTTTGCAGAAAAGTTGATCCAACATACCTATATTCTCACAAGCACTACACATGATCAATATTTTTTATATTTGCCAGTCTGACAATGATCAAATAGAATGTCATCATTCTTTTGGATGCATGTGTTTGTTAGTGAAACAATATTTTCAGATGACTATTTCATTGATATTGTAATAAAATCTATTTTTAAGGTTAAAATTCTTCCCATGCTATTTTACATATAGAAACTACCCCTTGCTTTTATTGGCTACTAACCATTTATCACAGCTTTAAAGAGTCATTCCCATTTTAACAGATGAAGCTGAGTCCAAAAAAGTTAAGTAGATGACTAAAGAGAGGAAACAGTTGACAAGCCTCCCAATGCAAACACTTATTTCTAGAGGGAAAAAGATAGTAAGTGAGTCACATAGAGTCCAATTGCATATACAACCGAAATACCTAACGGACAAAGCATGTGAGTTTGTGTTCCCCAACTCCAAAATCTAGACCCCTGGTGTCACCCGCTGCACTGGCTGCTAAAATGCCAACAGGAGCTGTGCTCCGTCTTCAGCTCTTTGGTGTGCAGATCACATTCAGTGCTGATGCAGCCCCACTGAAAAATGAGCCACATCTGGTGGCAAACCCCTCTGATCCATGGCTCTGATCGTGAGTGGGGTAGACCAGATGGAGTCTATCAATCTTTAATTTTCTACCAGAAAGCCAAGGAAGGGGAACTACTTGAGAAAGAAAATGGAGAAGAGAATACACCTTGGACAGAAAAGGGGGAAGAGGAGGGCAGGGGGCTGTGTGCACAAGCACACGTGTAAAAATTCTACTTCCCTGTGACAGTTGCCTTTCCAATTACCTTTTGGCACTCAGAGTAATTCAGCAACATCTGCTAAATACCCTGTTGAAGGTGTTTCCTTCCCTCATCCCAACCCCCCACCTCCTCATCCACTGGCTTTGTTTTTTCCCCTCTTTACTTGGAGGCTTGTTGAGGCCTCCCAGTCACCACCTGTGTGGCAAAACCAGCCTTCCCTCAAGATCAGCCGCTCTGCAACAGTGCACAGGTGTGTCCTGAACAATCTCGGCATTCTTGTTTTTCACTTAGGCAGAAAGAAAACAAAGAGGCAGAAGATTAAGTTATACCCAGGCACAAACAGATGAGAAAGAGCGCGGGAGCCATGGAAGCTAGAACCACATTTAGGTAAATGGTACTGGAGAGTGCCTAGTGGCGCAACTGGAATCCAAATGAATTTTAAAATTAACAGCTACAGAGACAGAGCAATCTGACTTTTATGTGACAGCACCAATTAATTTTAGTTTAGCTGTTATGAAAATGGTAAGTCTATAGTAAATATGATTATATTATTGGTGGGGAAGAAGAATAGAATTGACATGTATTGAATATACCTCCTGTGTGTCCTATAGAGTACGTATGCCGAGACGTTAGGAGTTTTTCTTGGAAGTTTGAACTTTGTCTCTGTAAGTGAAAGTCCATGAATCTATAAAACATAAGACTCTCTGGTTTCTCCTCCTAACCTCTCACCAGTTTGCTGACAGTTCCTGATGCCTTGGATCTGCCTACCTTTCAATGTGAAAACAGTTCTCTAATCCTCTCTCATACAAGCACACATGTTGTGATAATAAATATGAAAATGCTGCATTCTTAGGAAGGCACTACACAAACCCAAGGATCACTGAGCCTTGTCGATATAATGTGTAAATGCAAGGAGATAATAACTACAATATTATGCTGTGCTGAAGGAAAGCAAATTAAAATCCTTAAAGAAGAAAGGATTTTTTTTCAATAGAGGACAGCAGGCTCCTTCTTCCATCCCTCCTCTCTCTCCCTCTTTCCCTTCCCTTTCCTTTCTCTCTCTCTCTCTCCCCCCCCCCCCCCCCACCCTCCCCTCCTCTCCCCCACCCTCCCCCACCCTCCATTCCCCTCCTCCCTCAAGGGCTGACTTCCATGTTGCAATAACATCTCTACAACCCTGGGCAACTGAAATACCAGTCCTTAGCTACAGAGTATTACTCATTCTGTGTGTTAAGTTTTCTCAGGCATTGGCATGCCAAGACATCAGAAAATCACAGAGAAAAGGCCAGAGCAATTAATTTTTCTTATGTCTACAAGAAGAAAAAATATTTTAAGTAAACAACCTCAGCCAACATGAATAATTACCAACGTTTTGGAGAGGCTTCCCACTCAAGGGAAACTCCTACATGGTACTGCTTCTGGGTTTTTATCCCTGAATCTGGAGATGCTGATAGCAAAACTGCCATAAGACCACTTCTGGTAGGTTATTCTTGCTACCTGAACATTTGCTGGCTGCTTCATACAGGTGAGGAGAACGTGGGCATCCTTAGCTCAGAGGCAGAAAATTGAGGAGCATAAACACACAAGCTCCAGGATGCTGCTGTCACACAAATGACAAATGATCTAAACATGGCCCTCCCAAGACCTTAGAGCTGCTGGTGAATTATGTCAGGCCATCGACCTGAACGCATTGCAGGGGCAGGGATGCATGGTATTGTGGTTCAAATCACAGCTCTAAGACCACTTGGGTTCAAATCCCAGCTGAGCTATGCTCAAACACTGTGACCTGGAGCAAGTTATTTAACCTCTCTAAGTTATCTCTTCTTGTTGACCTTGGGCAACTTATTTAACCTTTCTAAGGTACCATCTCCTCTGTAAAATGAGCACAGGAACAGGACTTCCTCATGACTTTGCTGCTATAATCGAATGAGATGGTGCCTGTGAAGCTGTTAGCTGCACAGTACCAGAGTCAGTGCGTGATAGACGATAGCAGTGGGCATTGCCAGTTGGTGTCATCTGCTGGGAGAGCACACATGACTTGCACAGGGTCTCCCAGTTAATTAGCCAGGACTACGACTCAGTTAAATCTACTTCCTCCATTGCCACCTCTGACACCTACCAGCTCTGCCACTACCAGGTCCAACTGATTTAGAGAAACAAGTCAGTTTCCCATGCAACCCAGTCACACCCGGCTCTACTTGCCCTACCTTGACTTCACTCCAACCCTGCCCTGCCCTGCCCTGCCCTGCCCTGCCTTCCCCAGCCACCCTGGGGAAGTCTCAGTGGGAGGCTCCAGGGGAGCCGGGTCTGAGCACCTGTCTGACTAGATAGTGAGGCCAAGGTCCAAAACCAAAACCCTGACCCACAAACCCAGGTTGAAACTGTTGCCATTGCCAGCAACAGGCAGGGACTTTCAAAGTAGGAGAAAGGGGAGCAGAAGCAAATAAGTGGTCCTAAACCCGCTCCAGCCAAGCTGCTGAGTAAGAGATTTGTCAAGGTTATGTCAACAATAAGAAGCCCAACAAACAAATTAAAAAAAAAAAAAAAAAAACACTTCCCCATAAGGGTAGAATGGAGTAAAGGCAAGGCAAGGTGTCCAGGATGTCACCTCTGGATTTCCTGAAATACAGGGACAGTGGTTGAAAAAGTGAAAAAGAGCAAAGCGAGACTGACCAGGCACAGGTCCGGGCAGCAAATGTTGTGGACTTGAGAATGTCAGGTCTGCACCTACTGGTCTCACACAGATTTCTGTGCTCGATTCTGGCCCCTATAAGAGACAGATAAACACTGGGATGTCCAGGAGATGACCAACAGGCTAGGGGTGAGTCTCAACACTGTGTGGCAGGAGTCATAGAGAAAAGATTTTAGGTATTTGTCCTAGAAAAGGACATCTCCGATGAGATATATCCACTTTCTATGCATTGTTGAAGTTTTCCCAGCTAGGCTTTTTCTCAGCTTTGTCTCTGAGACTCCCATGGGCAGAACTGGGCTTAGTGTGCAGACAGGCAGGCAAATTTCAGCGCCATACACGGAAGGTATCTCCAGCTGACATCCACAGTTGTGGTGGGAAAGCTGGGCTGTTCTGGCAGTTGTCGAGAGGGTGGTGGCAATGATACAGGCAGGATTCCCACACTGGGGACAGGGGCAGGGGATGAAAGACATGACCTCTGACACCTGAAGTCCCTTTCCATTCTGGGAAGGCAAATGGGGAGAGTCAGTGGGCACACCCAGAGCTACTTTTCTTCATAACTGATACCAACTTATGTTTCCTTCCCTCTTCCCACCACTTGATTTTTTTTTTTCTAAATAGGTAAATGGGACATAATTGTTTCCTAACCATCGGATTCAATTACATTTAGAGGTGATTAGTAACTTGTTGAAAACACTGGATTACCTTTCTGTCTCTTATTCTAATGTGTTGGAAATAGAAAAATAAGTAATTTTTAAACATATTTTTAAAGGTAAAGATTGAAATATTCAATTATATACATTTTTAACTTCTCATTTAAGAAACAAAACTAAAAGCCCAGAAGATGATAATGTTTAGAATATATAAGACAAAAGAAGTGTCTTAATATACAAAGAGTTCATATTAATCAATACAGAGACAATCATAGCAATAGAAAAGAAATGAATACTCATTTTTGTAGAAGAAACAATAAATATTATATATGTGGGCATTTGCTTCAGTGGGAAGGAGGCATTCTGATCTGTTCAAGTGTTGACTCCTTGCTAGTAGGCTTAGGTATAAATTTTCCTGTCTTTTTTTAATTGTTTTTGTTTACAAAATGCAGGCCAAAATTAATGAACAGTATCTGAATGGTGTATCATACTTTTTAAATTTTCAGATAAATTTTTAAAGGGAAGAGTAGAAACCATTTGACATCATTTTTTAGATTTTTCAGATGGTATAAAACTTTCAACTTACTGTATCTTTAAAAAAAAAAAGGAGGCAGTCTTGATTTTGTCAAGGACTGGCACAGGAGAATAGGTAGCCAAACAGAAAAAGAGAAATGAAAATTTGTTTAAGTAAGAAACAAGTAAACTACTTTGAATAAGCAAAGAATATCTGTATAAGTTATTTTCAGATGACATAAAAAGTACTGTATCATTTACTTAAAACCAATGTACAACTGGCTAAGCAAATGCCATTACTCTACAGCTTTCAGGCTAACACTTCTCGTTTCACTCATTATTAGAGACTGTACTGCATCCCAACACTTTCTTCCAAACCAGTCTAAGGGCATCAGGACACACCGCTCCAAGAAATTACATCTAAGCTGAGACCTGTGGGATTTGTAGACAGATATGAGCAAGCTGACAGGAGGGATTGAGACCATGGTAGCCAAGAAAGAGGGCTCCAAGTAGAAGGAATAGTGTGTTTGAAAGGGAGGAGAGCATGTCACATTGCAAGACATAAAAAGCTTCATCATAGGTGCATGTGGAGTTTCAGAATAATATGGCATGAGATGAGGCTGGTGACGTGAGCCAAACAGGGCAGGGCCTCCCCCAGCTCTTCACCAGGCTTGGCACAGCACTTGTTCCACATGGAAAGTTAGTCATAGAAGTCTCTTCTCAGTGAGCCATGAGGAATGCCATCTGCAGGGAAAGCTGTTGATCTGGAGCCTTCTATATTATGTTATAGCACTCTACCACAAAGCTTACCATTGCCACCGATGTGTGGCTCCTGAAAATTCTATCAAGGTTGGTCAAAACCAACTGGCAAGTGTAATAGCCAGACAGCACTTCTATAGCACTCACTATGATCCACGCATTGTTCTAAGAGCCGTGGATGAATTGACTCATTGAATCTTCACAATAAACATGTGGGATAGGTAGTATTATCAGCCCTGTTCTACGGATTAAAAAACACAGAGAAGTTAAGTAACTTACTCTAAGTCACAAAGCTGGCAAGTGGCAGAGGAACAAGGGAAGGAAATTTGGCTCCAGCAGCTGTGCTCTTAAGAATTACCCCACACACCCTCTTCATGGGCACTAAGTGCCTACCATATGGGCTGCATTTTGCATCCGTGTAAAACAAACAAACCAGAGGGTGGAATGTGCCCTGGTGACAAGAGGCCACAGTCAGTGTTCTGCTACAGAAGACAAACTATATGGCAAGTCCCTTAGCTAAACATCGCAGCACTTCATCCACAGGTGTGCCTTGTTCAATGGCAACGAAGTGATAATGACTCCCTCTGGTATTTGCATAACGCACTGTCATTTATGAAGCACTTCCCCATGTCATTTCATGGCCATGGCTGTTGCAACAATCCTGTGAAGCCAGAAATACTAGATGATCCTGAGAATCAGACCCTGAAGAAGGAAGTGACTGCCGAGGGCACAAGCAGGGAAGACCCATCTCAAACCTCAGGGTCCTGAAGCACTGCCAGAGGCCCTAGGAGGCTCCCTGCATCTGCCCCGACCTTGGACAACTAGAAGCTACTTCTTCACTTGCTAATTATGTGACCTCTCTGCCTCAATTTCCTCACCTCCAAAATAGAAATAACACTATCTACAGACAGCAGTCCCAGCCTTTCACTTGGCCCCTGCTCACCTCCTGCTGTGCAGCCCATTTCCTAACGGGCCACTGGCCCATACCCGGTCATGGCCCAAAGGTTGAACACCCCTGAACATGCAGCTGTCATGAAGACCCAGTGAGGTAACAGGGGACAAAGGTCACTCAACAAATTCTGCATTTCCTTTTCCCTGACAACTACATGTATCTTCTCTAGAGAAGGCATTCAGCACATTCATTTTTTAATGAAATCGTAGTTTAGATGCTGTTACATAAAGGAATAACACTCCCTTTCTCCCACACCAGCATTTTCATTAATCTGTATCGTCTTTTGGGGGTTTTCTTAAAGTCAGTCACTTGGCGCATAGGCTCCATCCCCCACCACATTTCCGAAGGTGACAAAGTGCTTATACCGGGCTCAGATTCAAAAGCCCATGTCCAGAAACGACCAGGGATGGAGGGACTTGCTCCAGATCCCTCCCCAGAGACAGCACCAGATGCTTGCCTCCCTGAAGCCCGGCCCAGCACGCAGGCCATGGAGTCACACTCTGTTGTTCCCAAGCCTCAGGGACTTGCTGTCCCCAGAAGCATAAAAGCCTGCACACTAGAGTAAGATGCTCCACCGGCGCCTTCAAACCCCCAGAGACAAGCACCACCGTCCTGCCACTGGCCCTTGGGCTTCCTTCTGGCAGCCGTACCCGCTCGAGTTTGCTGTGTTCCCCTGATGAAGCAACCAACAGAAAATGCTGGAAATTGAGGAAATTCACTGTCACCTTAAAAAGTATATTAAAAAGAAAACATATGTCACGCTTTTCATGTGAAGTAAATTCAGACACTGAAATGTCTGAGGGAGAAAATGAGTCTTTGAATAGGAGCCTGCAGCAGGGAGAGAATGGAGGGAAAAGCTAAATTTTGAAAATAACTACATTTCTTTTCTTTCTTTTAAACACTGCCTGTTCAAGTAAGAATAAGCAGTCTCCAGCAGCATCCTCCCCTTGGCTCTTCCCAGGGCTTCTAAATCCAGGGAGGAAGAAATGGTGTAGTTTGCTTTGCATCTTTCTGCTGTATTTCTGCGGTATTTGATTGCCCTGGTGGTGTTTACCTCGCAAATGCAGCCTAGTTCAGGCCAGAGGGGAGGCAAAGCCAACGAAAAGAACTCTGTGGGCTAGAAGGTGAGCAGGCTGGAAGCCAAACAGTAGAAGCCTTTTCAGAGGCAATCAATGAGAAGTAGTGGTAGCTTTGGCTGCATAGGGTGCAGTATTCATTGGGGGATGGTTACAGTAGGCACAAGGGACAGCCAACCTCTGGCTACAGACAGGACTCCATTATCTTAGAGGGTGGGCCAGAGAATAGATGGCCTCCCTTGGTCCTGCCTCACTGCAGCTCAGTTCCCCTTGCTTTGCAGGAGTAGAGGGAGAACATCACTGACAAAAAGATCTGGAAGATTTGTGATAAGCTGTAGCATTCCATCCTGCACCACCCCACGTCCCATGGGACCCTCTTGTACAGCTAGCTAGCCCTGTGCTTTAAATCCCAAACTTCCCAGGAAGCCTTTGCAGACCCTCCAGGGGAGAGTTGGGCTCCTCTGAGTCTCACGTAGCGAGCCGTTTCCCTTTATTCATGGCACTTACTAGGCTGTATTTTAGTTCTCTTTTGACTTGTCTCTCTCCTCTTCTTGTCTTTAACTTCCTTAAGGGCAAGAACTGGCTTGTTCACTATTGTATCCCCGCACCATATTATGGGCATTCAATAATTACTGGTTGAAGGTTGAAATTTGAAAAGAGAGATGTTAGGCACCTACTGACCAGGTGTCCTCAATAGTTCCTGCCCACAGCACACACCCACTCATTGCTTCCCCTGGAATGCTTCAGACCATTCATATAGAGGAAGATATTAGTATGTGAGTGTGACTATGAGCTGTGACAGGTGAAGCGCAGGATTTGGTGTCAGAACAGATCTGCTTTGGATTCCAGGTTCTACCAACCCGTACCATCTGTACAAACTTGGATAATTTTTTGTAACTTCTCTTAACAAGCTTTCTGGTAAGAAGATAAAACTCACAGAAACAAAGTAAAGAGCGCAGATCATTATGTGATGGGTGATGCACGAAGTGGCAGCCCATACGTTGCCCGGCCAGTCGGTTTTCACTCCTGCACTCTTCTCCCCAACTCCTCGAATGGCTCCCCAGCCTCTATGGCAGCCTCCTGTTTCTCAACATGCAATACATACAAAATAAGTAAAATTTTTATTTTACTTTTCCAAAGACCCAGCTCCTGAAAAAACAAGATTGGGAGAATAGAACCTGAGCGGGTCCGTCTTCCATTTCCTTTCCTTTTGCCTCCCTGCCATCTGCAAGATCCATCTGCAAACTGGGAAAAGTGAAGAGAACAAGGTTAGATGTTGATTTAGAGGCCACAATCCTGCACCCTTATACCAAATCCCAGTAAGGAGAGGCAGTGTGTGATGTGGAAGATGATAGAACATTTGTAGGTTGGAGGAGCCCTAAAGAGGGGAGGCTTGAATACCACTTGCTCTAAAATGGTCTACTAGTACACCTATTAGGGGTCCCAAGGCTGAATGAGGAGACACTGCAGACAGCGTGTACATCCCTCAAGGGAGCTGATGAGAATGCAGTTATTTCTTAGGAGATGGCCAGTGTGGAGAAGGACATGCCCAAAGACCTTTATGTCGTGGGAGATGGAACAAGATCTCAACATCAAGATCCAGAAAGATTTCCATCCTCTCCTCCACATCTACAGCAGCATATTCGCAAATCTCTGCAGTTTTGAGGATCAATATCAGGAAGAAGGAGAGCAATAAGAGGGACAGCCCACATTTACATGAGTTTATGTATAAAACGACTAACGTAATCATCTAAGGAATTGAATTGACATAGATATAACTGGACTAAGGTTTTTTTAAAGATTTTATTTATTTATTTTTAGAGAGAGGGGAAGGGATGGAGAAAGAGAGGGAGAGAAACATCAATGTGCGGTTGCCTCTCAAATGTCCCCACTGGTGACCTGGCAACCCAGGCATGTGCCCTGACTAGGAATCGAACTGGCAACCCTTTGGTTCACAGGCTGGCACTCAATCCACTGAGCCACACCAGTCATGGTGGACTAAGTTTTTTACATCAGAAAAAAAATATTTACGATAAAATTGAGGAACAAGTATAAAGGACACATGGACAAAAACTACAGGGGTAGAAATGGGAAGGAGGTGGGGAGGGCTGGGGTGGTGGGCTGGGATGGGAGTAAAAGACAGAAAACTGTACTTGAACAACAACTAAAATAAAAATTAAAATAAAAATTAAAAAATTTTATGCTTACAAAAAAAGATAAAATTTAAGTTCACTTATAGGAAAATAAAGCTATATCCTTGCTTTTTTGTGGGCCTTGAAACTCATACTCACAAAAAATATGAAGCACCTGAAATGGAGTGTAGTGTATAGAAGGTTCTGAAGAAATTAACTTTCCTGGCCTAGATTACCTTAATTTTTGTGCTACTTATTCTCTCTCTTTAAAATCTGTGACATTTGTTGCTTGGCTTAAGAAACTAGTTAGGCTTACTTTGAGAATGAAAATGAGTCAATCAACAATAATTATAATACCAACAACTATAAAAGCAGAGCACTGACCTTCTAGGAAGTGATGTTGTAATAAGTAAAACAAGATAATGTCTATTATTACCCAAGTGACAGTGGTGCAGAAGGTCATGTAAGATGTGTATGCTCCAGCTCCTCAGTGTACACAGATTTCAACCACTCTTGTTGTTTCAACAACTCTCATTTCTAGTCCAAGCTGCCATCTCTAGCCTGGATGCTGCCTAGTCTCCCTGATTCTGCTCTTGGTCCTATAGTCTGCTCTCTACACAGTGACTCTGCTAAAGCATAAATAGAATCACATTGCTCCTCTGCTTAAAACACTCCAAAAGAAGCTTAATTCCTACTATCCCTCTTTTCCTGAGGGTGAGCTGGATACCAAAGAATAGAGTAGGAAAAGGGGACTACAGCAACTCTATGGGAGAGAAATCTGGAAGATCCACCTTAACCTAGTAACATCCCCAGTGAGGTCATATGGATATCAGGTACCACTTGACACGATATGATGAGAAGGGAACTTCACCTCTGTGGTATACTTTCCAAACACCCAGGGCCTTAGTCTAACCATGAGAAAAGCAACAGACCAATCCAGATTGGAGGACACTCTACAGGACCTAACCAGCTCCCCTCAAAAGAGTCAAGGTCATAAAAAACAAGGACCGACTGAGAAACTGTCACAGACTGAGGAAAATCAGGGAGATGTGACAACTACATGCAATATGGTACCAGGGATTGGATTCTGGGATACAGAGGACATTAATGGAAAAACTAACAAAATCCTAATAAAATCTGGAGTTTAATTAATAGTATTGTAATATACTAGTGTCAATTTCCTAGTCCTGCCAAATGAACCATGGTAATTTGAGAGGTTAGCAATAGGGAAAACTGGATAAGGGATGTACAGCAACTCTCTGTACCACCATTGCAACCTTTCTGTAAATCTAAAATTATTCCTGAACAAAAGCTTGTTATAAAAATTTATACAGGAATGTAATATTCTTTATATTTTTGTAATAGCTTTGGTTTTTGATACCCATTTCTGTAAATGATGAAGACCTTTTTAGTTTTGTTGTTTTTGAGGTAACCAAGATACCTCCAGAATAAAATATACTCGTTTTTGGTTAAAAAAAAAAGACTCCACATAATTCCCATATTCCTCACCATGGCCTAGAATGTCCTATATGATCTGATGATGTGGCCCCTCTTCCTTTCCTAGCATCCTTTCCATTCTCCGAAGCTTTAAGCACATTCTCACCTCAGGGCTTATGAATTTGCTGTTTCCAGAAACCTACATAAGGCCATTCCTTCCTTTTTCTCCACCTCTACACAAATATCGCTTCTTCAGAGAGGCTTTCCATGATCACACTAAAACAACACTCTGGCCCCCACCCCCATCACACCCTAGTCCCTTACCTTGCTTTATTTTTCTTCAGACTTCTCATTACCTAACATTAAATCACAAACTGATTTGGGGGGTTTTGTGGTTTGGTTTTGTTTGAGGGGTTTTTGGGTCACTTTTGTCAGTAAGGAAAAGGATTTTGTCTGTTTTGATCTCTGCTGTAATTCCAGTTCTTAGCAGTTCCTGACACATAGTAAAAGTTTAATCTGTTGAATGAATGAAAATTAAATCTGTGCTGTTCTTGCTTCAGTCCAGGTCTCTTCAGGTGGTATTAGCCCATTTCAACAGGAAAACAAAGATTGCTTTCTGGGCCCAAAAGATACCAATGATGAACATGTTTGATGTAAATGAAATGAAACCTCCTGCCTTGGACTAATTATGAGAAGCCATTGTAATTAGCTCGTTGTTAAATTAATCAGCAAGCTTTTACTGCCTAAGGAGCAAAGTTTTTCTCTGAATGATTTTGGCACTGCTGATAAGCTGATGGACATGGGACCATATTTGGCAGCCAGGAATGTTAAATAAAATTACTTGTTTGGTTAAGATGCTGCTAAAATGTATTGAGACCTATCTTTATAATTTACTGGCATGACTAAGCCAGATTTCTGACTGCAATTATTTTTATAAGCAAATGTAGTCTCTATACTTCAAACTATGCCCCTATATTAGGGAATTTTCTGGAATGATGGAAATGTTTTCTTTCTTGATTGGGGTGACAGTCATGTATGTGAATACATTTATTAAAATTAATTGGGTATTATACTTATGACATGTAGTTAACTATATGAGAATTTTACCTTCATTTTTTGAAGTATGGCCCTAAAGTAGTTAAAATCCCATTGTACACAACTCATGTTTTCTTTAAAAAAAAAAACACAACTATTTGTAGGAGAAATGTGTATGTTTATAGTAACTCCATCAGTTATGAAGGGGATACATATATATATATTATAAGGACTAACCTTTGTACTGTAGTTTCTGTTTGGAAGTTTCTAACTAAAAAGCACTACACTAATATTTGTCATTATAATCATCAATGCATTTTTTATTTAAATACAAATCATCTTAAAACACGTTTGTTACCCTCATGAAGTAAAATGTAAAACAATGAGTAGTAAAAACTATCCCCTGAAATCTAAATATAATCTTATAGCATGGTTGTTTTTTTACAATTATATTTTTTTTCCTTTGGATAATATATAGAAGTACAAAAAAAACAACCACCATCCATAATCTCCCCACTCACAGATAACTATTATGAACATTTGCTATATTTTTTCTAGTACACTTAAAATATATTGGGGAACAGAAAATATATTATTTCCTGATTTTTCACCAACATAGTCATTTTTCCAGGTAATTAAATCTTCCTTAGAAACAGGAGTTTAGATGGCCACATAATATTCTATTGAATAAGATACCCAAAAATTTATTTAAGTATTGACCTCTTAGCAGACATTTAGACTATTGTCAGTTTTTCACAAACTAAAAATAAAACTGTAATGAATATCAATATACATAAATCTTTGTGCAGCTGAATATTTCCTTAGGAATAAACTCCTAGACATGAATTTGGTGGGTCTTGCCATCTATTTAAATTGCCCTCCATTAGAGCTGGCTCCCATGTGCACGCATCTCCCCAACTCTGCATTCAGTGACATCGTGTTGGTACCTTGAATCAGCCATGATTAAGAGTATTTGTACCGTAGAAATCAGCAAAACACTCCAAATCAGCCTGTTTTCTCCCAGCTCCCTAGTTGCTAAACCTTTGGGGAAAATGTACCAAACTTTCTTTCTCTCAATAGTATTTAAGAATGCCTTCTCATATGAGCACTGGATGACACCATTAACAGCACTGATTATTTTACAGCACAGTCTTTGCTGGAGGCAAAATGTACTTGAATACTTGCAGTTGCTGGGAGAATTTGCATAGAGAAAAGGTAAATACCTTAATTGGAATTAAGCCAGGTGAAACCCCTATTCCTTAAAGGGGGAAATAAAGACACCTGCAGCTAATTAGTACTATCATTAACACAAAGGGAAACACAAGGTAATGAGCCAAGACTGTAAGCACTCAGCTCAGTTCTGAGAGCAATATGTGAATCTAGAATTCCAATGGTAAATTAGCTCTTAAAATTATTCCAGTGCAATAACTGTATAACATATATTTCTGTGTCTAAGTTGCCAGATCAAAACCTATAAGTAACTAACATCAGATTTTCCCAAGAGGGTTTCTTATATAAAAATAAAATAAATATTTACAACACTCCTACTTTCAATCTCACAAAGATGCCCTAATACACTATCAATTGAAATATAAAACATTTTTTATTACATTTTTGTTAAAGAAGGCCTCTTCAGGTGGAGATTGGGTGTGTGAAGCTGACATCCTTTCCTTCATAAGTATTTGCTTTGGCCATCAACTTTCCTAACCTTACTGATGTGCTTCACAGCACATCTCATCATCTGAAATCTCATGATTCACGTTAGTTGGCTGATTTGTTTATAGGCAGCCCCCCCCCCCACATTGCCATGTGAGTTCCATGAGGGCAAGACTTGGATTCTCCTGTCTTTGTGTGTCCCAGCACCTGGAATAATGGCCAGATGCATAGCAACGACCCAATTCTACCACCCTAATGGTGTGTGCATGCCCTGGGGAAAGGCTGCTGTTGGAAACAGTAAAAGAGCTGGATTCCCTTGGGGCCCAAAGTTGCAGGTGAATTGCTCCCAGTGCAGCTATTACAGGCTCAAGGCAACAGGAATGCCAGAAGGAGCAGGTGCCCTAGGCTATACACTAGAATGTGAGCTCACTTGGTTGCGGCATGAGGCCATGGGGCCCACTGTCATCGAATCCTGTGAACCCAGGCACTGAGCATAGGTACACCTTCTAAAGCTGTCCAAGGAGGGCTCTGTGCTCCCCTAAAATCTGCTGCAACTGGAGGACTGGGTCAGTGCTTGGAAACACCAGGGTTTCTGAGAGTAATTGCCTGACATTGCCTCCCTGGGGCTTCACAGCACTGGGATCAGCACCCAGGGGAAGATGGATCTGAGAGCCAAGGCAGATACAAAAGCCAGGTCCAGGTAAGTGGGTATAGAACAGAAGAGAACCCACAGTCCAAAGTTAACAAATAACAGGAGTACAGGACAGGTTTCAAAGGCGGAGCCCAAGAGCTGATACAGAGAACCAAAGTTGTTGATACAGTGACTATGGCTGGGCCCATGGGCAGGGAAGCCAGACTGAGGGCACCACATCCACTCTAACAAGCATTCATAAACTCCAATTCATCCTCCCACTATTTCTGACAAAACTAGTATTGTCTTTCCCCATAAAAGGTAGATTTGCTCATTCAATGACACAATGACAGATGGAGTTGAGAGTTTTCTTTTTCTTGGGGGTTATGAGTATTCAAGATATATATATACATCTTCTGCACATACATCCTAGATTATATATATTATATGTGTGTATATATCATGTACATCAATGTATATATACATGATATATATTGATATTTACATATTTAAATAAAATCAACTGTATCTAAGGATAGTGTGCACACAATATCTAGGAATTAAATATATATATACTACATTGGTAAGGATAAATATTTAGTTGATAAAGACATAAGAAGAGAGAGAGAGAGATTGAAAGCAACAGAGACAGAGAAAAAGAGTTAGAGACTGAAAAAATGAGAGAGACTTACAGATCTAGAGTTCTATATGCAGGAAGAAACTGAAGTCTTGTTTGTTTTTTTGAGAGGGGTGGTACTCTTTGGATTCAGAACTCCATGTCAAGAAAACAATGTCCACATGTCTGGATTATGTTTGGGTTATCTGCACCCTCCGATCTTAGTGCAACAGGATTTGCCAGTGGACCATGTCCACTGGAACAAAGACGTAAAAAGGATGCACATTCCTTCACACACACCATCACACAGTGACCTCCAGGGTCCAAGGGCCACTTCTGTCTGTGATGTCCATCTCCTGTCATTAGGCTTTCAGGCCTTCAACCATGAAGAGGTGACGAAGAGAGAGAAGAAAAAGAAGCTTGACACCCTTGGCAACTCAGTAAAAGCCCCTCTGCAGGTATATTTTCTTTAGTACTCCTGCTTTCCATCTTTATTACCCAAGGCTACACTTGACTACAGGTGAGGTAAGGGCTACCATGATTATAATCACTGGGCTTCAGAATGTCACTGTCTGTTGATGTATAGGCAGTACTGGTCACTGTCTTCCTTTGCCAGATACAAGGCATTTAGGTAAAGGGCCCTGACTGCTAGCTGATATCCCCATTCAGTGTCGGAGTGCTGGGGTGCACATGCTGCTCTTTAGTGTGGGTCACTTGAAATGATAGATGTTGGAGGATGTTAGATTAGATTTTCCTGAAATCCTAGCTTTCATTTGTACAAGTAAATGTCATCTGATGCTTAGCAAAAGCATTCAACTGAAATGAAAAAGAATCTTGGGTTTCAGGCAGAAATGGCCATTGCAATAATTTGCGTCAGTGGATAAAAGTTGCCAGAACTCTTCCATTTTTTTAAGTCTAAGACTTGGCAAAGAGTGCCTGTATGCCAATGTAAAACTGATTAGTGGAAAAGGGTCAAAGCACTGCAAGGAAACTTAATTTTCATTTCAATAATTTCAAGGAAATTAATTCATGAGAAAACTATTTTAAAAGACAAATGAGTTGATTTCCACAAGCTGTCCAAAATCATAACCCATCATGTTTTAATTCATAAGGGTATGCAAAAGTAATCTGATGAAAACTGCCTCTCCTTCCTCCCTACAGACGTTTCTCTCTACCCTCATTTTTCTCCTCCCATTTATCTTTTCTAACTCACCAATGTATATAATTATTCATATAGAGAAAGGATTTGTGACCCCAACTGTCTTCTGAGAAATCCTGTAGGAATACATAGTGGCATGGAATGCCTTTACTTCTTAAAATTACTTTTGTAACCCAAAATCAATCTATTCTTTCATTCACTCAGAAAATACTTATTGACTAACTAATATGCCTGGCATTGTCTATGCTAACAATGCATCAAGGAGTAATTTAAACAGGTTTCCTGTCTTCATGAAACTTACAGTTTGCTGGGAGAGAAGGCACTAATCAAAAATCAAAAATCCCATAAATATGCTCTGGCCAGTAGGTTAGAGACTCATCCCCATATGCTAAGGTTGCCAGTTCAATCCCCGATTGGGGCACATACAAGAATCAACCAGTGAATGCATAACTAAGTGGAACAACATATTTCAATCTCTCTCTCTCTTTCTCTCTCTCTCTCCCCCCTTTCCTCTCTCTAAAAATCAATAAATGAAAAATGTTTTTTTAAATCACACTTTAATTAAAAATTAAAATTTTAATTCTGGTAAGTGCTATGGGTAAGAATTACATGATCCTAAAAGCTTATAGTCAATTGATTGACCTAGAGATATCAGGGAATACTTCCTTAAGCAAAGGACAATTGCAATCTGTATAAAGAGAGCAGAAGGAAGCATTGAGTTATAGGTAAAGAGACTGGGGAAAAGGGAACTATACAAGGAAAGACCCTGTGGCAATAGGGAATATGATGCATTTCAGAAATTAAAAGTAAACCAGGAACTGTATTAGTCACTAGGGAAATGCAAATCAAAATCATAATGAGATACCACTTCAAAACTATTAATATGGCTACAATAAAAAAAGATGGATAATAATAAGTTGGCAAAGATGTAGAAAAATTAGAACCTTCATATGTTGCTGGTGAAAATGTAAACTGGTATAACAACTTTGGAAAACAATTTAGCAGATCCTCAGAAATTTAAACATAGAATTACCATATGACCAAGCTATTCAGTCGCTAGGTATATACCCAAAAGAGTATGTTCACACAAAAATGTGTATATGAATGTTTATAGAAGCAGCACTGATAATGACCAAAAAGTGGAAAAAAAACAAACATTCACCAACTGATGAATAGCTAAATAAAATGTGCTATATCCATAAAATTTGGCATAAAAAGGAATGAAGTACTAATGCATAGATGAATCTTAAAGACAGTATGCAAATGAAAGAAAGTCAAATACAAAGTCCACATTCTGTTCATATGATTCCATTTATATGAAATATCAAAAAGGGCAAATCTTTAGAGGCAGAATATATTAGTGTTTGCAGAGGTGGGGCGAGGGGCAGAGGGAAATGGAAAGTGATGGCTAAAGGATGCTGCATGGGGGTGATGAAAACAGTCTGGAACTAGATAGTGGTGATGGGTGCAGAACATGAAAAATATACTAAAAAACCCAAACTGTACACTTCAAAAGATGGAATTTGATAGTATGTTATATACTTTTATATAGTATATAAAAAGTGAATACCAAAAAGAGTAAATTATATCAATTTTTTCAAGTAAATCAGGATGTGAGAAGTATGAAGCATTGTGGGTAGTATGATGTAAAATGAGGCTGAAACAAGAGATAGGACCCTGATCTCACAGGGCCTTTGCAACTTAAAGATTTGGTCTTTGTTGTAAGAGTAATGGAGTCTTTTAAGAAAAAGGAAGATCCTATTAGATTTCTGATAAGAACCATCACTCAAGGTATATTGTGGATAATGATTTGGATAGGGCAAGAGTGGATACTAGAAGGCCAGAGAAGCCTTTGTAGGATTCCAGGTGTGAAAGGTTGGTAACATGGACCAAATTAGGGGAAATGGAGATGGAGAGAGGTAGGTGGATTTAAGATTCTTACTAAGTAACATCTCTATGATTTAATGAGTGTGACTTCAGATTTCTGATCTGCAGGACAGGATTAATTATAATACCATTTACCGAGAAAAGGAACACTGCAAGAGGACTGGGCAAAGGCAAGAAGACAGTGATCTCAACTGAACAATGAGTCACAAGTCCGTTCAGACATCCAAGTAGAGATGTCGAGTAAGCTGGTGTATATACAGAGCTGAGGCCTAGAGAAGAGATGTAGACTGGAGCTTGACATCTGTGGCCATCTCCATCAGGTAGTCATTAAAGCTTCAGGCACGGGTCAGAGATGAGGAGAATAAGGAATGAAAAGAGGAAGAGGCTTAGGGGAACTCTAATATCAGTGACCAAACAGAAGGCAATAAGCCAGCAAAGGAAACAGAAGGAGTGCCCAGCCAAGTAAAAGGGAAAACAAGAGTGTGATATCATAGAGGTAAAGGAAGAAATTGCTTCATGAAAGATGTGGTAGGTGGTATTCTCTATATGTCAATCTTGTTCCATAGAAAAATGTCCCACAGGTGGGGAGTGGGCAAAGAATATATAGTCAAATCAAATGTGGAATTACTGGATTAAGGAAAGTTAAATAACTTTCTTTACTGCAGGAATGATCAGATTTTTTTAGCCTGTTAATGTATATTGTGAATCTCCTATAGTATGTAACATATTCCTGGTATGGTATACAACCCTTTCTTGGGTTGGAACACTTACTAATGTGGTTTGAGACACTGTCTGGGGACACTGTAGGAAGCAGCGTGTAGGCAAATCTCAGTTATCAGCCCACCCTCCTTGAAGTAAGCACCATCCTCCTCTACAATTAATAGATTTTAAATCAAGGTCATTTGTCCTTTTGCTCTAACTTTGTCCTCCATAACACCAGCACATAAGCCTATTCAGATACATCAGACTTGACTAAGTAGTTTAAGTAACTAAAATTAACAAAACATAGAGGGTGGAGTAGGCAGAGGGTAGATTGAGGGACATAAAATCTCATGTAACTTTTCTCACATTCAAAGGTAGAGCATCCAATAAAATACATTATGGTGGGAAGGGGGACCTGAGAGTCACAGCATCCTAGCTCTTACCCTTGCTCTTCCACACTTACAACCCTGCCTCTCTAATGGGGCATCTCTGCAATGAGAACCTCCTTCTATCCTCAGCAAAGGTTACTTCTTACCTTCTAGTGGGGATCTCACCTCAAGCATCTTTCTTCTTTACCCCAGCAATGCTTTTCCCTGAACCCAAAGTTTTCAATCTAGAGAATAACATTCCCAGGACTCCAGGAAACAGAATAGTAGCATTTGACACAACAGGCCTAAAAACCAGAGTGGGGTTGGAGTGGAGGTGTGCAGATATTATCTTTAAGGCTCAAACATCACAAAGCAATCCAGAGTGGGTCTAAGCATTGTCTAAGTAGGTCTCTTTTGGTATTACATATCCATCATACAACTATTCAGTAGATAGCTATTGAAATACACACACATATTTCCCAAAGACCAACATTAATTCTCAGAGGCGATATATTTGGTAAGGATGAAAAAAATATTTTCCTAACTTCTTCCACATCTTGCATTATCAACCATCTTACAATGGAATTTTTAGTTTACATTTTTATAAGGAACACTTCTTCTTAGTTAGTTTCTTTTGTTCTTTTCACCCCAGCCTGTCTGAATTGTGCTCCTTCAGGTCTGCCAAAAACAATAAACAGTCCCATTGTTGAACCATATATCCTTCCATAATTACCAAAAGACTCAACTTATAAGGAGCCCCATCAAATTTTTCTTGCCTTGGAAGAGTTTGCTTGACTCTGCTGGCAAAACATAGCTTGGTTCTTTACATTCTTAGAAAAGCATTTAGAAAACAAGAATTGCAATAAAAACTGCTTCAATTCTTAAATGCCTTGAATACAACTAAATTCACACGTATTTCTATGCATCATTCAGTTTTCTCGTAAGAGATCTCTGAAACTTTAGAACTCCCTAATAGGTAGCAATAGGCTCTGTGTGCCATTTTCAAGATTTTTAAATATCTAAAAAAAAAAAATGATATACTTGGCCACCATAACAAAGTCCATGACATCTATAAGTTTCTCGAGTTTAGATAAGAATTATAGCAATTTGTTGCTACAACCAATTTGTTGTTTCATATATAATATTCATATTCATCACAATGGTTAACTGGCAGCTATAATGTCATTGCTTATTAAAATGAAAAAAGTCATAATTGTTCAATAAAAACAATGTAATGGGGAAAATCTTTCAAAATTTGTAATTCATGGGGTAGGTGGGTAACAGGACTTCTGCTGCTAACAATGTTGGAAAACACTACATCTGTGGTTTCACTGGAGTCCTCTGTCCCATGAAACAATTCATGAAATAAAACAGCTGCGTCCTGGCTTAGTAGTCATAAAAACAGGCGGTCTGCTGCTGACAAATTTTTGTTTTGTTTTCTGTGTTTGTGTTTACAGTTATAAACATTTCTTCCCTTGCATCTACAAGGTTATAATTATTAGGTGTTCCAGTTAAAGCCATTAAAGGACACATCTATTGTTGCATGATTTTGAAAACATGCTATCTGTTTTGATGACTATTATATTATTAATCAGCTAATTATCATCACTGGAAAAAATACGTGTCCACGAAGTTTCAAAAACACCTTCTGAAGACAAAGTAATTAAAACCCTTAAAATGTGTAGGTTATTTGCAGATAAGATGCATTTTTATGTGTAATTGCTCAGCTCCAAGCAATGGCAAAAATAAGCATAGGACCCCACAGGAATCATGCCACCTTGTTGACTTCTGATGTTTTCGTGACATTCCCTCCAAGCTCAGCACAAGGTATGTGTCTGTCAGCAATGGTCAGCTAAAGGATTAGCTGACACAGCTCTTCACTCCGCGGGTCACTGGCAGAACAGACAGGTTCAAATACACAAGATGTTGGCACTAGCTCTTCCTGAATGCCTTTCCTACTTCATTAAGCTCTGAGCGTAGCTGTTTGTGCAGGAAAAGAACACACACTGGCACTCAAAAATATAAACCCACTGCTTAAATGCAGTAGATCTGTGTAGGAATGACACAGACTGATCTTCAAGAAAGGTTTTGAGAGATTTCAAACTATGTTTTAAAACATAGGCTAAGGCTAAGAGATTTCAACTATGTTCTATTTTGAACGGTGTTTCATCTATACAGCTGTATAATTATGACATAGTAGTAGACCCACATGTGGTCAAAATATCTGTTCTCCTTACCTAAGTACATCCATGCAAACACATGATATCAGCCAAATTCATCAAAACAAATTATGACCCATAAAACATATTTGGCATTTTCTCAACACATCTTAAATACAAGTGTTGGATTTAGTACCGTGGCATTAAATTACTCTGGGAATGACTAGGGAAGACCAGAAAGTAGAAAAAGGACAAAAGATGTATGACTTGGAATAAAATGAGACAACCAACAATCCAAAGGCTAATATTAACCTAAAATTCTTATTAATGTAATTGGTAGTCTTCCTTCCACAGACAGACTATTAAATACAAGAGTTCCCTAAGTTCTGGGAGACTGGAAGCCCCATCTCCCCATTTATCACTTCATCCCAAATGCCTGGTACTTAGTAGGTACTTATAAATATTTGTAGACAATAAGTGGAGTTTGAATAAGTGAAAGAATCTTAGAAAATCTCCAGACAAACATTTCATTTCACAGAGAGGGAAAATGAAACCAGAGAAGTAAAATAATTTTCCAAAGTCACAGTATCCGGCAATTAACCCTGGTGCTTCCACATCCTGTTAGTTTCTTGGAGGAGCACCTCATCCTCTGCCCTCAAAGGAAGGTATTTATTCTTTGTTCCAGGATTCTATTTCCTATGGAAGTTAGAGTTAAAAGTGGCCACCCCTAAGCTGAGATGTGCTTTAATTTTACTCCACATTCCTATGGCACCAGAATAGTTTCTCAGGGAGACTCCACTCAGAGTGCCCTAATTTATGATCCTCTTGGAAAAGAATAATATTTGCTAATGAAAGCCAAGAGACAGGCTGAAGATCAAGGTGATCCTGCCAATACAAAATAAAAGAAAATGTAAAGTTAGAGGATTTTTAAAAGTAATTTTGATGAAATAGAATATAATTGAAAACCAAAGGTATATTTAGACAGAAAAGATCCTATCCCAACACCTCGTTTCCATGGTGCTGAGATATAAACTAAAATCTTTATTATATAAAGGGAGGCATTTCTTTTCTCATTTTGAATATGTTGAGTGGCAATGGCAGAAGATTTTATCATCAGACAAAAAAAGGATATTACCATCTGTACAGGGTTTTGTAGTGGAAGGATACAATTTTATAAACCCAAAATTGGATGTTAGAGACATAAACCATTGTATAAATTCTATAGACTATAAGAAGGGATTTAACAATTAGCTATTGTATTAGACTCAAAGTCTCATGTCCACAAACCTATGAAGCTGGGCTTCAGCCTTTTAGGATAATGCAAGTCAGACCTAAAGGCCAAATGTTCACCCTCTCACCATTATGAAGCATCCAGCTGCACGTGGCCCTAGATGAACCCTATTCAGACCAAGTAGAACACACATCCTGCACTTCAGGACCATACAATCAAAGATAACTCTAACACAATGGAACCAAGTGGCATAGGAATAACTAGATACACATAAACCAAAGAAATTACCACATATGTCACCATTAATTCCATTTACACACAGTGTAAGCATGTTTCATAGGGAAGTAGGAGAAAGGAGAGAAAAGTCATGGGATTTATTTATGCAGACAGCTTGAAGCCTGAAAGAACTTGTGACCCATTGCAAGAGTATTCAGGATGACATCGTGATGGTACTGTGCATTCCAGGAGACCCTGACTGCAGGGTAATTTGATGAGCACATGAGGTGAAGGTAGTATAAACAGGAAACAAGAGCCTAGGAGACCTCTCAGTGGTGAGATTGAGATGATTTGACAAGTTACTGGATAAATTATGTTTGAGAGGCCTGAGGGTGTGAGACTACTGAGAAGCAAGAGGAGATGGGAGGAAGTACAGCCTGTCATACATAGAAAGGACAGCTGTCTCCTGTGTGAAGGGTTTGGTCCCCACCCTGCAGAGAACATCTATTGAACTTCCAGTTTATCTGCTGATGCATTTGAAAATTCAGGAGTAATTTTCACTTTGATAAGCTTGGTCCCTACCCAGGCTAAAAGCACTTTGTTGGTTAAGAACAATAACTTCCTGTTTCATTTTCATTTATACGTATTTGGGGGGAAGGGAAACAAAATAGGAAAGTCAAACACATGGCCCGACCTGGGAACCTAGAAAAATCAGCCAGGCTCAGGGAGTTACAAGATCTAAACTGGAAGGCCTCTCCAGATCCCAGGAGGCAATAGCAGTCAGGTCATTGTCATACTCAGGAGTCCCTGGTCTTAATCTGGTGGTTAATAGTTACAGAGTTGTAATCAAATATATCTCTAAAGAAATTTTTCATTCCCCAATAATGTTTGCAAAACACCCTTCAAAAGACACTATTTGAGAAATGGCTCTATAAATGCTTGTTCTGGCTCAGAGGAGAGCTCTCTGTGATCTTCCCAGTGCACATGCTGACATGTTATTACAGTGGAAGCTATAACATGTGTCTCCCTCCCTACCTCCCATTAACACTGTGGCTGTAGATTCCATAGCATTTTCTACGCATGGCCTCCAGTCCCACCACCAACAAATTCAATGGCCACATTAAAGCTCATTGGTCTATAAATACATAATCTTAGTTCTTTTTCCTTAAGTGTGATAATGCATATTATCACATGTGCATTATGAAAACTAGATATTGATGAAAAATTTTAATGGCTGGATTATCTTCTTTCCCCTTAGTTTACTGCTAGTGGAAAAATACATTTCCATTAAAAGCTATCTGGATAGCTGAAGGGTACCCTATTTTAAGCAAAGGAAAATGAGTTTAGAAACTAGAAAACAGGACAAATGTGGATCTTTAAAATGAATTCAGGGCTAAAACAAGTATATGACAGTTAAGGTTCTAGATGTCAAACTTTATTTTTTTTTAGCTCTAAATTTATTTTTTCTAGAACCAAATTTTAGAAAGAGAAGGCTTTGCTGTACATCTTTACTTCATTGGGGCCTAGTTATATCATAGCATGCTGGGAACTGGTACATACTTAGCAAATGTTTAATGAGCATAATATAAGGAGAAACAACAGAATTTTGGAAACCACAGTCAGCAGAAACAAAAACTTGGCTCTATATTAAAGTTTAAAAGATCATGACCATTGTTTCTGTGTAGGAGGTCTGGATGTGAATAATTTGGTTTGGGTGAGAATTAAAGCAATTCAGTGTTGAATATATAATGTTCATATTCATCACAATGGTAACAACAATTGTCTTTTCTTATTATAGTGAAAAAAATCATAATTACTTAATAAATACAAGTCTGTGCTTTGCTTAGATAATTTGTTCATAGTCCTCACCTTGACCTTCCCACTTAAAGTAATACATATAACAATCCTTGTCTTGACCTTTCCACTTAACATAATACATATGCCAACTTTCAATTTCAAGAATAGCAGATTAATGGAAAGATTAGCCTAAGTACTAGGGTAATGTTCAAAGTAAATTAAAATACCAAATTACAAAATATAGTAATACCCACTGACGAGTTTATTCCCTTTTAAAGTCTTAATTTTACCATTCTTGATTTCCCAGCTAATTAACCAGTTGCCACTACAAGAGAATTTTCCTGTCTTCTTAATTAAATCAAATGTTGAAAGTCTGTTGGATTACATCAGTGACTCTCAAATTTGACTAAACAACAGAATCAGCTGGTAGGTTGGTCAAAACACATTGCCACACCTGACCTCCCGGTATTTCTGATTCAGTGGATCTGAATTTGCATCTCTAACAAGTTCTCAGTTGATGCTGATGCTGTTGGTCCAAGGATGGCTCTCTGAGAACCACTGGCTTAGAGGATATTATTGCCGACTTTTCCCTGTAATGGACAGAAGAAACTTCACCTCCCAAAATTACCAGGATATATGGTTTTTCATAAATGATTCAATAGTGTTGTTACTGGCATCTTCAGCAGCAGGTTGGTAGACCAGAGCCAAGCAACTGGGGAATCCACTGAGGGGTTAGGGAGGGGGTGTTGGTAAGTCCACTGGAGTAGAGAAAGGAATCTAAGAGAAACTGACAGGATCAAGTCAACACTATAACTTAAGCTTCCCCAACTCTGAATTCCATTAGAAAATAGGACCGCTAATGACCAAATCTGAACAATACCTTCCTTTGAATACCTGAAATACCTGACTCTGTCAAGATCCAGGTTGAGTGTGGGAGTCAGGAGCTATGAGGCAGTGAGGAATAGGATTCAAGTCCACTCCTGGAGAACAGGGTGGAAGGAGTGTGAATACCAAATTGAGACTGAATTATTCCAAGAATTTCATTACAATGAATAAAGAAAGAGAGCTTCTCCAGGTATTGTAGGTGGTTATGATGTAATATTGGAAAAACATGGAAAATTCTGAATATCCAAAAGTACCCAGTTTTCCATACCTGGAAAACTTTTCAAAAATACCATTGTCCAGGCCCTAGTACAGACCTCAGATAGAATCCCTAGTGTTGAAGACTGGCTATTAATGTTTCTTAAATCTCCCAGGTGACTCTGGTTAATAGAGGATTGAAAAATCACTAGGATAGAATAACAATATTGCATGTTTAAGTTAGTACAAGGAACCGATGCAGGAAAACTGAAGCAAAAGTGAGGTGGAAACAAGCCTAAATATATCAATAAATGAAAAATAAAAACTTCAGTAAGCTAAATTCAATAATTTAAAAAACAAAAAAGATACTGACAGAGTGGACAAAAATACAAAGATCCAAATATATGCTGTTTATAAGAGAAACACTAAAAGCAAAGTAGAAATCTATTATTCCTGGAAAACAGAAATCTGGAGTTGCTATATTATCAGCCAAAACAGAATTTAACAAGGGTAATTAGAGATCAGAGGTTACCATATAATGACAAAATGCTCAGTTGTTCAGAGTGATATAACAAGTTTAAACTTACATGCACCCAATAAAATAGCCTCAAATATATATACAATTATTTGATAGAACTACATGGAGAAATTAGCAAAGCCATGCTATATTCACAAGTAATTGCCAGTGCAAGAGATTCTATTTTTAAAAGCACTGCCCCATGCAAATGCTCAATATAATTAGCTGCTCTGCAGAGGACAAACCTACACTGGCTTGCTAGTACCATATAGTGGTATAATATTTCAGAGAAGTAGCATACATTTTTTTCAGTATGGACACAGAGTGCCAAACATATCCAAAATTTGGATGAAAATTTAAAATATGAATAATATACACCATCTTTTATATAAATATCCTTAATGAAAGGTAATTTGCAGTGGCAGTGTGGATCACTAACCTGGGATTCCACTGCAGCATCCTAACGGTACTCCCCGCGGATCTTATTCTTGATCTGGTATCATTAGAGGCTTCAGATAGCACCCTGCTTTCTTCCATCACATTTTTTACAATTTTGCTTATAATTTATAATGGTATTCATAACACCATTTCTAATTGTATATTGATTTCTGTGCTCATTTCTCTTTCTATATAGATAGTTAAAATATATATTTTATATATAAAATTTATATCTAAGTGTATAGATATATACATGTATATATAATAAAATATAAGCTCCATGAGAACAAGGACCAAGTCTATTTTTTTCAATAGCACATACCTAGCACTTCACAGAGTGTCTGACAAAAGGCATCTAATAAATGTTTGTTAATGACTACATTCAGAGCAAGTGAAAGACTAAGAAGCTCAGCCCAAAGCTAACTAAAAGTTTACAATGCACCAGAAAACAATCATCAACTCAATCAAGTTTTGTTTCAAAACTATGAAGCAAACTAACTGTACCATCAATTTAATAATGGACAAAGGAAAAACATATTTATCATTTTTTATTCTCTGCCAGATTAAAATACACCTTTGAAGCATATTAGAATGAAAACACTGAGACTCCTTCAGCTGCCACAGTAGGAGAGAGCCCTGGAAAGGATACAGATACTGTATTTTAGCAAAGCTATGATCCACTTTTTGATTCAAACTTAGTCCTTCAAAAAAGAATAGGTCTTAGTAGGTAGGCAAGTTAATGTATAAGCTTTGTTGTAGCAACCAAACAGAGTGACAAGATACTACTACTACTGAGAAATTTAAAATTTGTGTTCTTTCTTTCCTCTGGAGGAAGCATGTATATTTTTTAAAAATATATAGGGAGGAAATATGAAAGAAAAAAATCAAGGCATCTTGATCAAGTTGGGGTCAACTAAGTTACATAAAGACAATAAAACAACCCTGGAGTAAAATGGCCCTGGCTGGTGTGGCTCAGTGGATTGCGCATCGGCCTGCGAACCAAAAGGTCACTGGTTCAATTCCCAGTCAGAGCACAGCCCAGTAAGTGCCTGGGCTGTGAGCCACGTCCCCAGTTGGGGGCATGCAAGAAGCAACCAATCTATGTTTCACTTGCACATTGATGTTTCTCTCTCTCTTTCTCCCTTCTTTTCTCTCTCTCTAAAAATAAATGAATAAAAAAAAGAATAAAATGAACTGCATATCAGCTCACTTGGAAAGCTTTGGAACAGATGTACTGGTTTCATACACTGGTCTTGGTTGGGAAAAGTCTTCCTGACTGGATATTTTTACACAGAAAAAGATAGTTACTCTTCCATTCACAAACAAAAAGGAATCACATTGATATATGCTAATGTTCCGTAAATAATAATTACATATAAGAAGAGCTAAAAGATAGGATGAGCATAAAGTTATAAGGGGGATGAAATATCAACTACTTTTCTTCAATTTTTCTGCTGGGAGCTATTTACAGAAATAAAATTTCAATATGTAAAATGTAAAACAGTGTCCTGGGTATCTCTATATTGCTCTTATAATTTTGGTGAACATACTATAATAAGACACAAAATTTCAATAATGCACATAGAATATATTAACTACATAAGCTCTTTATTTTTTTCTTAAAGATTTTATTTATTTATTTTTAGGGAGAGGGGAAGAGAGGGAGAAAGGAAGAGAAACATCAGTTGATCACCTCTTGCACACACCCCAACAAGGGGCCAAAGCTGCAACCCAGGAAGCCCTGACTGGGAATCGAACCTGTGTCCTTTCACTTTGCAGCATGACACTCAGTCAACTGAGGAACACCAGTCAGGGCTGAACTCTTTACTTATTGAAACAATTTCTATCCTCATTTTCACTTTCATTTATATATGTTTATTTGTTCAGTTTATGTTCAAAACTGAACTTGTGAACTTCCCTTTAAACCAGTTCTCACTTTAAATTTCTGTGTTGTGGTTCATTCTTCAAGTTTAGAAACATAGGGATCATTTTTTATTTGTCCTACCTGTGTGTTGAATGTGTTTGTGTGTATGTATGATGAATCTTATAAAATCTATCTATACATTTACTCAGCAATTCCTTTCTATTAGAGAAAAATCAGAAATAAAAAATAACAATTTGAACAAAGACATTTATAGCAGCATTGTATATAATAGCAAAAATTTATAGACAATCTCTGGCACATATATCCATCAGTGACAAATGAATAGATTGTGCTATCCATAAAAGGAAATGCTTTCATTTTTGCAAAGAATATTTAATATGTGAAAATACTTATTAAATATATTGATATATTGAAAAAAGACTAAATATATACATAATAAATTATTAACTTTTTACATTTCTATATTTACAGATTTCTACTAAGAAAATGTATTTTTTTAGTAGAGGGGAAAAGAAGGTATTAGGATGGAAGGGAATGGGAAAGAGAAGGAGGGACAGAAGGAGAGAAAGCAGGGAGAACTTATTAGGTTTATTCCTTCCTCCCTACCCTCACTGGAACCACTGAAGCTCAGTGCCCAGGCATGACACCTCCCTGTATGATTGCTGTATGGCTCCAGCATCTCTTCTCCCATCCCTCACCTAATGCTTCCAGATCACTCTTCCTCTAATCAAAAACTCCACTGAGTCCAAACTTCTCTGCCAAGAGTGGAATGAAATTCATGCCTTCATATTCTGGTAGTGGAAATACATACTGGCACAAACTTTCAGTATAGTAATTTAACAAAATATAGCAATAGCTTTTTAAAATATTCATGCATTTTAGACCAAGGTGTGTTCTTTCTAATTTCTACTTTGGAGAAAAAATCATATTATTTTTAAATCATTCTCAGGGTAGTGCTATACATCAGAAGAGAAAAAAATATGGCAACCAAAAAGTCCAACAATGGTAGACTCACTAACTTACAAGATCACAAAATGTGGTATGATGTGACCATCAGAAAGTATAGTTCCAAAAAATAAGTAGTGGTGTGCAAAAATTCTGATAATGTAATGTTAAAAGTTATAACAGTGTCTCTATGATTTCATTAGAAAAGTAAATAGTTGAATAAAGAAAAAAGCTAGAAAGATGTCAATCAAAGTAGTTATCTCTGGATGGTAGACTCATGGGATATTATTCTTTTCTCTCCTTTGTCTGCATCTATTTTCCAATTGGAAGAAGTGGATCTATTTAGTCCACCTTGCCTTTTATGACACAGTCCTTCAATCAGATGGTCTCCTCTTGTCCTTCCACACCTTTGCTCACCCTCCTACCTGGATCCCCATCTCCCTTTTCTCCAAGAGCAAGTTTCAATCTCTCCATTTCTATAAAGGTTCCCCTGGATACAATGTTCTTTAGCCATCACTTCTTTCTCTGGACCTCTGTCATTCCTCAGCTGGTGGCATTATATGTCACTTATCAAGGGCATGGATTATCTCCTTTAATCCCCAAAGTTCCCTGGGAGACTTACATGATTATATCCATTCTGTTGATGAGGATGCTGTGTGATGCAGAGCGATTAGGTAACTTGTACCAGAGCACTGTTTCATTACTCTTTAATTATTTCGTGTCTTTACATGCTTTGTCTCTCCACCAAGATTACAAGCACTGTGTGTTCAAGGATCTTATTTTATGCAACAGTACCTGACTTATCTGGTATCCAGGCATTCATTTTTGCCATAATTATATTTTCAAAATAATTGTTTGCTTTCACTGTCAAACAGTATTTTGTACTAACCATGTTTAGTCATTTTAACAATCCCCTGCCTTCTTAAATTGAGTATTGTGAGCATAATTAACTTTTTCTCTAATATGTATTATCAGTATAAACATTGCTTATGATACGGTACTGTAAAATAGTGATACTCTCACAGAATATTGGGAAATAGAATTTGCCCTTATACCAAACACTAGCCATAGAATCCTAGTGCATCTAACATTAAGTACTACCAGTTGAGACACATGCATCCAATTCCTTGTGGGCAGTGTGGTCTCTGAGTCCCTGCATACCAACGTCTTTTCTTTTTCCTCAGTGAAGGAGGCTGTCTTGGCTAGGTATAGGACCTTCTTTCTTCCTCAGACAAATGATGAGAGCACATAAGGGCCTGTTCTAGGTGGTAACAGTGACCACATTAACCCTCTACCCTCATGGTGTTCATATTCCAACGGGAAGAAAGATACAATGCACACATACACAGCAAAGCAGATAATGATAAGTGCTATGCAGGAAATAAAGCAGTGAAAGGAAGATAGAGAATGACCAGGGAGGAGGGTTGTTATTTTATTAAAATACAGGGAGTTAGAAAGGGCTTCCTTGATAAGACAATAATTAAACAAAGACCTAAAGGTAGGGAGAGAGCATGTGGGAGTCAGGTGAAGTAAATCCCAGGCCTAAAGCAAGGAAGCCATTGTGACTGGCAAGGTGTGAACAAGGGGAGAAGTGAGAGAAGAAAGGGGAGAGTGGCTGAAATGGGAACCACAAAGGAGTTTGAGCACTGAAATGATGCGATCTGACCAATCTTTTAGAAAGATCATTCTGGCTGTTGTGTGAAGAATAGACTCATGAGCAGGTTCTTGGCAGTAATCCAGGTGAGGGATCTGGGAGGCCTGGACCAGTATTTGGGATAAAGGTTCACAGGTTTGTTTGTATCCTCTTATATGAACTAGAGTAGAATAATTTTATCTCAGTTTTCTATAGATGCTGTATTCCACTGTCTTTGACTTTCATGTTTCAAAGGAAAAGAATAAGGCCAGTCTGACTCATTTTACTTTTTTGCATAACTGTCATTTCCATTTGGAAGATTTTAAGACTCTCCTGTTTATCCTTGAAGTGAGATTTCTAATGAAGCAGACAAAAGACACTGAGTAGGGTACCAAAGGAAAGAGTTGGATTATCAAAGTTCAGAAAAACACAAAGTTGGGGACAAGAACTATTGGAAGCCCTGGGCCCAAGCTCATAGACAAATGGATAAGGGCAGAAAGTTCAAAGAAAGTCTTTCCCAGGGCCTTCCTTACCTGTCTGCAGGTGGCTGCCCTTCCCCTGACCAGCCTCAGCTCAAACCAATTAACCTTAGATCACAGCCCCCAAGCTGGACTGACATCCTCCATCCTCTGTTCTACTATCACTTTCCTTTGCCAAAAAAAAAAAAAAAGTACATGGTCAGAATTAGATTTGGAGGTAATTTCATTGGCCACATATGTTGCCAATATTTAATTCCAATATGTCTACTTTCACCCCTATTCATAAGCATCTGTTCTAGATACTTTCTTAGTGCTTAGATAGATCTAAGTATCTAGTCACACATATCTATGGCCCTGAAAGAATTTGGATATATTTATTCAAATGTATAAATAGAAATTCTGCTTTATTTAGATGCATTTCTTGATTTTTTAAAAATTCCATATTTGGCTAAAAGCTGAGTTCATGTCTATAAAAAGTCAGTCTCCTTTTCAATGTAGTCAGGGAAGAGCCTTGAAGAAAGTGTTTATGCCTGGTGCTGTTTTGTGGGGACAGAGGAGGGGACAAACAGGGAAGGCTGACTGAATACAGGGTGAGTGAGACAAGGCTCTTCTGTCTACTGTGGAGGGTGAGTGAGAACACAGACTGAGCAGCGATGTCAAAAACTAAGCAGGTATCTAATGGGAGATCACTGCAGGAAAGCAAACGATAAGGTTTGACGGTGATCCACAGAAAGAGAGAAGTATAATAAAGACAAATAGCTTCTTAGTTTATTGTGTGTCCTTCCCTCCTCTGTCTCCTCAGCTACTGGTGTCTGCTTGCTTTTACTCCTTCCGTGTCACCCACTATCACCACGCTTCTCTCTCATCCATTCTGTGAATATCTTCATCAGCTAGTTCTGTGTTTTCAGATGAAGAAACACTTCAGTACAGGTAATGTGCAGCCTAGAAGATACAGATGCAATTGTGGATAAAGCTAACTGGCCAAGGGACACCAGGAAGGACACAAAGACCTAGAGAACTAAGTGGGCAAGATGCCTAGTCAGTGCACAGAAGACAAAGATGAACAAAATCCAAAGAGCCACCTGGAGAACAGATGGGGACCAGGGACCAGAATGCTCTTCCCAAATCAAACGGAAAACAGGAAGGCTGTCCAAAGATTTGTGGCGCAGGGAGAGTAAGCAGTGTGGAGGGAATCATGACCAATGAGCTAAAGCAGGTCCAGGCACAATGGGAGTGTCCATTAAATGTTTATAATTTGTTCAACCAGTTCTGGTGGAGAACCTCAAAGCATGCTGCCGTTTTCTACCTTAAAATACCCTTCTTCTTCAATGGGTGCATTTGTTTTTAAGAATACAGACATATTAAAATATTCATGGTGGAGAGTTTTCGATGGTAAAAGGGTATCCCAGGGGGTATCTTCTGCTGCTGCCTTGTCACCTTGTGAGGAACTTTCTCCCCCACTTCATTCTTCATTAGGTTGGAATTGGGATAAAAGAGCAGAATGGGTCATAAGGTCCTATTCCAAGTAATTAGAGAGTTCCTTCTTTTATCTAAATGTGCCTTGTTAAAGTATATCAGTGTCAGCCAGGTTAATTGGAACTTTAATACATAATTGATGTTAATTTATGGCCCTTTTTGTTCCAGGATGCTACTGCAGACCTTAAAGTCAGGATACAGTTTTCTTGTTATTAATTATATACAGAAAGCCAATAGCCCCTTTGGGAAGAGACCCATGTCATCTGTGGCTTATTAAAGATACAGTGTGTCAGCCATAGGTCACTTCTACTAAATCCTCCCTAAATTCCATATTACTCTATAATAACATAATACACTAATCACAATAAGTGAAATTAGAATTTTCAGTTAAGGCTCATGCAGATTGTATTTCAAAATGCTTAACACACAGTGTTAAAAGTGTATTCTATTTCTTTGGACTCATTGTATTCCACAAGGCCACGAAATCCTAGTTTCATTTTGGAAATCAGCACACCACCTGGAACCAAAAATGCTTCCATAAACATAAGCAATAATACTGCCATAACTGAGGCTGCCATGAATAAAAATGCCAGACGAAGATGATGAAATCTGGATTTTCCTACAGAGTTTCCCTTGCAGTTCTGATTCTTGTTAATCACGTTTTTGGAGACCAAGGGAGAAAAATACTGTGTCTCAAATCCAATAAAAAGCTCTGTGTTCTAAATTTCTTCTTCTGTGAGAATTAATGCTGCCTTAAGAATTCAATAGGCAAAAGTACATAACCGTGCTAGAAGTGCACACCACATAAGCCCATGTATTGTCCAAAGGGCCTTACTCAAAACATCAAACTAGAAATTGAGAGAAGGGCTCTGCACTTACTTGCTGAATCGCAGCCTTAGATTTGTTGCTGGTTAAAAGATGCTAAATTTGCCAATTTCACCTAGTGACTATACCATTTCAAAGAGTTAAAAGCGGATGACTTTATATAAATCTAATGCACTGGATTTTTTATGTGTCACCCTGTTTTGTTCAACTTAACATTAGCACCACGTGATCAGATATGACACACGTGATGAACAGCAGGGTGTCTAACAATGGAGCATTAGACAACTCAATGTGTCATGTTTCTTTTGAACCTTTCTTGGGATCCAATATCAGCCAAAAGGAGGTCATTTTAATTATCAAATGATTAATTAATTAGATAGTTAATTGTCAGAGGTAGATGAATCCAAAGACAATGTAGTTCTGCACATGCATGTTTGTACACAGAGAGAAACATGACTTTTTGAAATGTACTGACTTAATGAAAAGATACTAAAGTTTACGGATTTGAATTATTTCTTACTCAAGTAATATTGATGAATAGCTACTACGTATTATGCCAGATGCTCTGTGAAGCATGCCGGGAAGTAGAGACTCTTTCCTCTCTCAAAAGGCTGGTATTTTAGTTGGAAACACAATGCAATGCATCCTGGAAACAATCTGGACATTTAGATAATGCTTAATAATTTTTTTTTATTTAACAAAGGAATGACATCTAAGACAATGAGTAAAAAATACTGAACTGTACTATATATACCATAGTGCTTTGCCACCACCTGCTTTTTAGGGGAAGCCACCACATACCAGGAATAAGGGCAACTGGCATAGGAAGGGTTTTTTTTAAAAAAACACAGTAGTGAAACCTCAGTGTCAGACACTCTATGAGTTAGTTATAAACCTTTAAAAAATTAAGATCTTATGTAAAACTTTAAAAGAATTGGTGTTTTAGAGTTATTATCTACTTTTTATTTTTCAGCTGAAAGCAGAGATTTAGGACATGACAAATACTCAGTTTCACATTTTTATCTAATGATGGGACACCTAAGTTCCCACATCTCCTGCTTCCAGGAAGAGCTGGAGATACTGAAGCCTAATGTAAGAGACTGTTGATATTTTAAGTGCCTTTATACATACTTAGAAAGTCATTTTAAACAATCAGTGGCAATTAATGCATCATACAGAATCATTGACAAATACATTTCTTAGGCATTTGTTTGTCTAAGATTCTGTTCTAAGCATTATACACAACAAAAAGTTAATGATCTGCAATCTAAGATGTAAAGTACTTGTCATTACTCTAAATTAATGAAGAGGTTTTTGTCTGATGCCTTTCCCTTCCCAACATTTGTAATTAACTCCATTGACTTTTCTGGGCCTCTGTCTCTTCATCTGCAAAATGAGGTTGTACTACCCACTCACAGAGTCCAGCAATTGTCAACAACTTCTCTAAATCATGTGAGCTGCTTTTAAGCATTCTGTGAAAAATAAAAGATAACCAGTATGTCAGGAGGGGTTTTCAGACAACAAAAGAGTTATAGTGTACTCTACTTACGTGAGCCAAAATGGTAAGAGCTCCAGGCCTACATTTCAATATAGCTGAAACTATTATAATGTATTGCCTTTTCAGGATGCTTTTCAAAATAGTGTTATTGACGCTCCCCATTCCCTCACATTCTTCCCAACCCATCACCAAGACTGCACATCTTATCCCCAAAACATTTCTGGACTTTATGCATAGTCTCCACGTCTAGCCCCACCTCCCTATCCAGGTCCTCAGCACCTCTGGCTGAAAATGACTACATTGGTCCCTTCAGGTCGGTGTTCCCCACTCAGCCCATCCCCCGCACTGCCGAGGGCTTGATGCACTATCAACACACGTCAGCAAGTCTGTCCAAGTTCCTTTATTCTCTATTAATAGTCTTACTTCTTATGTTACAGAGAAAATAGAAGCAAATTCCACAAAGAGAACTTCCACAAAACTCTGCCACCACATCTAGCCACACGCCTGTGACCACACTCACCCATCCTGCCTTTCTTCTCTTACTCCAGATGAATTGCTTTTGTTTCCGTCTAAAAGCAACCCTCCCACGTGTCTTCTAGATCCCATTCCTTCTTACCTGCTTGATGACATTGCTCCAACGATTCTCTCCTCCGCAGCATCACCAGTTTCTCCTTTCCTGATGGATAATCCCGTGAACAGGATTACTACACTACACAGTAATAGACGGTTGTGATGCCGAGGTTAGGAGCACCCACCTCCGCGCAGTCGCACGACCAACCGTGTGGGTCTGACCCCTGACTCCCCAGTCAGCCCTTCGCATCCTCAGATTCAACCAACCGCAGACCAAAACCAGTATTTCCAATCCCGGGTTGGAAAACCACAGCTGCTAGTGAGAAAATACTGTCCTCAGTCCACGGTTGGTTAAATCCGTGGTTGTGAAACTCACAGATTTGAAGGGTCATCTGTATTTACTGAAGAAAAAAAAAAAAAATCTGCCCGTACCTGCACTCGTAGAGTTGAAACGTGGGATGTTCAAGGGTCAACTGTAGTTCACCACACAAAAAACTCCCCCTAAACCTCACCCACCCACCGCCGTGAGCCGCTGCTGCCTCCGCACTCGACTTCTCTCCTGAACTTCAGCTTCCTGGATTCACTCAACTGCACGTGTAACGCTCCACGTGGGCGTCAAAAAGCCATCTGAACGGTGACATGTCCCACCTGGGCTCCTAATATCCCCCAAACTTGGCAGGTTTAAGAAACAGCTGGGAGTCTTCCTCGTCGCAGTAAATGGTAACTGCAGCCGTGCAGATCCGGACCTTGACTCCTCCCTTGTCCGCAAACCGTGCCTTGTCGCCGCACCTCACTTTTGGACTTTTCACCAAATGCATGGCTACTACCCCGGTCTAAAGCACAATCTCTCATCTTCTAAATTATACAATAGACTTATTTTTTTTAAGTTGGAAAAGAAATAAAATTGTCTTTATTTACAAATGCCAGGAGACAAGGTCAACATCGGAAAGCAATTGTGTCTATAATAAGCATCAGAGAATGAAAAAAATTACAATAGCATTGAAACACTTTTGCTAAATTGATTCTAAAATTTCAATATAAATGCAAAGTACCTCAAATAGCCAAAGTATTAAAAATAAAAATATGGAGGACTCACAGTCCCCAATTTCAAGACACATTAAAGGCGCAATAGTCAGCACCGTGCAATGCAATCGTCCCTGGGTACTCTCACGGGATTCATTTTAAGAAACTCCACCCCCGAAGATGCCAAAATCCTTGGATGCTCAAGTCCCCTATGTAAAATGGCATTGTACTTGCATACAACCTATGCATATCCTCCCACACACTTCAAATCTCTCTAGATTACTTATAATACACAATACAATGTAAATGCTGTGTAAGTAACTATCATGCTGTGTTGTTTAGGGAATAATGACAAGGGGAAAAAGTCTGTACGTGTCCAGTACAGACGCCACCATTGCAGGCCTCACTACACAGTACCCGTCAGCAACAACCTAACTTCTTTTTTCCAAATATTTCTGATCTGCAGTTGGTTGCATCTGTGGCCTTGGAACCTGCTAGTGTGGAGGGCTAACTAGTATAAGGACAGACACCTGTGAAAACAGAGGGTCCTGAGCTCATCCTCTGAGTCATGTAAGGACTTGAAGTAGCAGTTGGTTTCGGCCTCAGCCGCTGTCACCCTCTGCTTTGCTTCCAACGGCAGCCTCTTCTCTAAGTGAATTCTGCCCTGGTATTATCTTCCTGGGGGTCCATCATTATTACAGTCTTTTCTTAGGAATTCTAGAAAGCCCTGAGTGCACCAGTCCCGGGTTATACAAGCATTGCAGTGAAGGCAGGCTGTCCGCCAGGCTGAAGCAGCCCGGCCACAGAGCCCTGGGCTCAGAGCACATAATTTGAGCGCTTTTTCCTCAGCACCGCGTTGGTCGGGCTCATAATCACTGAGGGTCACTGGGTCTGCACTGCGCTGGGGCCGCCTCCTTGGTGCCAAGCAGCAGCCAACACAGCGTGCGGATCCGCCTAGCCTTCCTTCCTCCCTCCCCGGCCCCGCCTTCCTTTCCCCTCTTCCTACCCACCCCCCGCACTCCCCGCCCCCACCACCACCCCGGCTGCCCTCTCTTACCTTGCAACAGCCATGTAATCAGCCTCTCTAGTACTTCCACCCCTGTTTCCTTTCGATTTGTTCTCAACATAGCAGACAAAGTAACCCTTTTACCCAATAGTTAGATGATGCTTCTTCGCTGCCCAAAACCCTGCTATGACCTCGCATCTCACACAGAGTGACAGCCAGAATTGGTTGAAACGGTGTAACATTTTATACATGACTTGAGCCCCAGTTATCTCTGACCTTATTGCCTTCTTTCCTCCTCATGCACCTCACTCCAGCTGTGCTGGTCTCCCAGCTGTTTCTGAGACGTGCCAAGAATGCTTCTGCCTCAGGATCTTTGCACTTGTTCTTCCCTCTGCCTGGAGCGCCACTCCCTAGAGATCCTCAGGCCCCCTATCTCACCTCCCTCGGGTCTTTGCCCAGATTCACCTTCTCAGTGAGGCCTTCCCTAACGCCCATAGGAAACTGCATTTTCCCCCACCCCACAAACGAGGTACTCTATATATTCCTGCCCTGCCTCATTTTCCTCTATGGCAACTACATCACCTGTCGTACTCTGTTAGTCTCACGGAAGTAGGGAGACTTTTGTCAGTTTTGTTCTCCGCTGTGCCCTCATGCCTAGAATTGTGCCTGGTCTACGGTAAGCACTGAAAGAGCACTAGGGGGGCCTGGCCACTGTGGCTCAATTGGATGGAGTGTCAGCCCATGGACCAAAGTCGCGGTTCGGTCCTGTGTTGGAGCGCACGCGAAAACGGCGGTTCGGACAAGTATGGGAGGCAGCAGATTGATATTTTCCTCCCTCACTTCCCCTCTCTCTAAGATCAGTAAGCATGCCTCCAAGTGAAGATTTTTTTTTTTTTAAGTATTTGGGGAAGGAGTAAAATTGTGTTTCAAAAGCTAAAGCTTGGTGTTTGCCAGAGTACAGGGCAACACTAACTCTCATATTCTGCTGATAAAAATATAAATTTCAACAATTTTCTGGTGGCTAATTGGACAGTTAAGATCTAAAACCCTAAAAACATAGGTATTATTCAACCCAGCAACTACAGTTTTATAATTGAGCCAAAGAAATTATTGTGGACACATGGGGGGAAAAAAGTTTGTATAAGAACGTTTATTGTAGCGCTCTCTGCAATAGTAAAAAATTGTGAACAATCATAAAAGTCAAACAAAAGAGGTACTAAAAAAAGTCAAACAAAAGGGGTTCCAAAAGGGGGCTAAATTACACAGTACAGTACACCTATAGGATGGAATTTTATTCGTCTAGTCACGATAATATTTTAGAAGATAATATAATGACTTACAAAAGTTGTTAATAATAGATACATTATATTAAATCAAATTTTGTGAGATAATATATGCAGAGAAAATGATTGGGAGTAGTTATCTGTTTATCTCTGGATGATGGAATTATATATAATTTATTATATTTTGTTTTTCTGTTGTTTTTTAATTGGCTATAATGACTAGGTATCACTATTATAATAATAACGTATGGCTAATAACAGAATTTACTGAGCATTTAAAATATGCTAAAAACTTCTTATATACCATTTCATTTAATTCTCAAAGGGGTACTATGAGGTATTGCCTTAGTCTTTTTGGCTGCTATACCAAAAACATTGTACACGGGATGGCTTATAACAGAAATTTATTTCTCACAGTTCTGAACTCTGGGAAGCCCAAGATGGAGGCACAGATGTAGTACCTGGCAAGGGCCTGCTTCCTGACTCATAGACACCATCCTCTCGCCATGTCCTCACATTGGAAGAGCAGAGGAACTCTCTGGGATCCTTCTATAAGATGACAAGTTCCATTCACCCAGGCTCCACCCTTTGACCTAATTCCCTCCCAAAGGCCCCACCTCCAAAGACCATCAGGATTGGGGGTTAGGTTTCAACATAATGAATGTTAGGTGAACACAAATAGTGTACAGTAGGTATATACTATGATTATCCCCACATTACTGCTTTGAAAATTGAGACTTAATGAGTTTAAAATTTCATTCAAGGCCCTACAGTAAATGGCAAAGCCCTGGCTGGAACCCAGTTACCTCTGACACTTAAAGTCTGTCCTCTTAGTTATCAAAGGAGTAAGATAGATAGGAGGTAAAGCATATCTTTTCTTTTAAGATTCAGGGCAGACATACACTCAAAGACAACCAGAACGGGGCCACCAGTTTCTGATTCTGAATTTCCAGAGGATGCCACAAACCCCTAACCTCTCTCTTGTTTCCCCTTCCAAAGGAGCAGTTTCTCCTACCACACTCTGGCCTTCACCTTGTATAAGCTGGGGCAAAATATCATGAATGATTACTGTAAGCAACTCAGAACCCACCCAAGTACCTCTGTGGGTAGGGCTAATGTATTAGGAGACTCCACAATTACAGCCATATAGTAGAAAATAAAAAATGAAGGATATTTATAGTGTATCACTAAAGATATGCTTTCTTTATTGAGATTTCTGACATCACCTAGCAGGAACTTAGCAGAAATAGGTAATCAGTTTAAGGCCAAGGATTAATCATTCCAACTAAAGAGTGAAGGAAAATTCACAAGATGAACTGATAATTCTGTTTCCATATAACTACAAAAGGCCTCCAACCTTTCAATTACTACATTAAGTGTGCAATGATGACTAGTTTCAAGGAGAAAATATTCATTGTGGTAAATGAATGTTAAGAAAACACCACTTCAAGGGAGGGATCAAGATGGCAACATAGGTTTCTAAACCCCCCTCCTCCCATGGACACACTGAATATACAGCTATGCACACAGCAATTCCATCTCAGAGAATTCCAGAAACTGAGGGACTCCTATTCATCGAAACAGGTAGGAAAGGCTGAGACATCCTCCTGCCATAATCTCCACCCAGCATAGAATCATTGTGCAACTAGAATAACCCTGGTTCTTCTCACTGACACAGTAAAGAATTACAGATCAGTGAGCCTATTAGTGTGCCCACAAAGTGTTAGTGCCAAGTTCTAATGGGAGAGCAAAAGCCAGGGTGGCTAGAGCAGCAAAGGTGGCTAGAGCAAGGGTGGCAAAAACAAGGTGGCCAGAGGCCAAGCAGCCAGCACCCAGGTGGCCAGAGGTTGGGTGGCCAGAGGCTGGGTGGCCACCCCACTCCTCTGTGTGGCAAGAAAAGGCCAAGAGAAGAAAGAGCGTCCTTTGTTCTGAGGACTTATGTAGTTGGCAGGGTGGGGATGAAGAAGTTACATATTGATTAATGGATAAAGGTGGTTCCAGCTTTCCCCTGGGAGACCTGACTACCCAAATGTAGGTATGGGTGGGGGGGGGGGTCTGTTGGCCCAAATGCTTATCTTGCTCCAGACTCTATTTGTTCATTTTGCATATGTGACAAGGGGCAGGCAATTAACCATGGTTGTTTTAGGGGCTTTTCTTTGCATACTGTAGACCCACCCCACCCTTCTCCCCTTCCAGGCCTTGGGATGAATACACAGTCTCAAGGTTTTCCTTCTCCCAGCTAATGGAGATGACACACACACGCTTTTATGGGTTGCCCCCTTCCTACACTATCTTGTTGTTCGGAATGCCTGGCAGACTTATCAAACCAGGCTCAGGGTTACTGGGTCAATGAGTGAAACATGTGTTCCTTTGCTTTTAGCCTCCTGTATTAAGTTCTTTGTTAGTTTGTAATGGTGAGGGCGCTGCCTTTATTTCCTTTCCGACCACTCATTCCTAGCTGCTACATAAGTGTCAAAAGGTGTTGCCTGGCAATCAGGAAGCTAGCTGCTGGCCAGCGACAGCAACACAGTCTCAGACTTGTTCCTATGCTCTCTCCTGTAATAGTGCAATAAGAAGGGAAACCCCAACTCTCAACTTCTCCCTGAAGAGCAAAGGGTCTGTACTGCACTTGTAGCACCCTGTCTTCTAAGAATTCCATTCAAAGGATGGGCCCCCAAAACACCTACTTCTGAAAGCCAGTGGAGCTTGAGTCCATGAGGCCCAATGGATTATCGTAAACAAAGGAAGTTCTTAACAGGAACATAAGCACTCACCACTTCTATCCCCTCAGGGCTCTGTGCAGAGGGAGTAAGCAGAAAAGCCCATCTCCCAATATTTCCCTGGGAGTGGTTTAACAACATACTTTCCCAGCTGCTGCCTGTATCCAGCTTCTAATCAACCTCAGTCTAGGACCTGCCAGTGATCCTCCCCTTTGGGACACTGACAGGTCTTGGCACACACACAACTACTGGCTGACACAAAGAACAAAGATGGCGGCTTGGACAATCGTAATAGTTTGAGAGACATCCAGGAGCTTGGGCCAATCTGATTGACAAAATTTGTCTCTTACATGAGACTAGCCTGTCAAGACTGGGACAGGTGGTTATGTTACCTAATGCACAAAAACCAACACAGACAGTCATGGAAAATGAAGAAACACAGAATGTGTTCCAAAGAACTAGAAAAAACAAACTACACCTAAAGTTAATAGAAGAAATAAAATAAAGATCAGAGTGGAAATAAATGAAACAGAGACTTAAAAGACCAAAGAAAGATCAATAAAACTAAGCTATTTTTCTTAAAGATAAACAAAATTGACAAACCTATAGCTAGATTAGTTAATAAAAATAGAAAGAAGACTCAAATAAGATAAGAAATGAGAGAGGAGACATTATAACTGCTAACAGAAATATTAAGGATTATAAGAAATTATTAGAAATCTCCTAGAAACATATGACCTAACAAGACTGAACCATGAAGAAATAGTAAAGAGATTGAATCAGTAATCAAAAACCTCCCAGCAAATAAAAGTCAAGGACCAGATGGCTTCACTGGTAAATTCTACCAAACATTTAAAGAAGAATTAATGCCAATCTTCCTCAAATTCTTCCAAAAAAGTAAAAAAGAAAGGAACACTTCCAAATTCATTTTACAAAGCCAGCCTTACCATGATAACAAAGCCAGAAAAGGACTCTCCACAAAAAAAGAAATTACAGGCCAATATCCCTGATGAACATAGATGCAAAATATTAGCAAACCAAATTCAACAATACTTTAAATATCGACAAAATATTAGCAAACCAAATTCAACAGTACATTAAAAGGATCATATGCCATGATCAAGTTGGATTTATTCCAGAGATGCAAGGATGATTTGACTTCCATAAATCAATAAATATGATATACTTCATTACCAAGCTGAAGAACAAAATAATATAGTTCATTTCAGTACATGGAGAAAAAGCAGTTAGCATCATTCAACATCTTATAGTAAAAACTGTCAACTAACTGAGTTTAGAAGGAACATACCTCAACATAATAAATGCTATATATGATAAGCCCACAACTAACATCATACTCAGTGGTTAAAAACTGAAAGCTTTTCTCTAAGGAACAAGATAAGGGAGTCCATTTTCACCACTTTTACTCATCCTCATACTAGAAATCCTAGAAAGAGCAATTCTGCATGAAAAGAAATAAAAGGCATCCAAATCAGAAAGGAGGAATTAAAATTGTCTCTCTTCACAGATGAAATATTATACAGAGAAAACCCTGAAGACCCCACCAAAAAACTGTTAGAACTAATAAACAAATTCAGCAAAGTTACAGGATACAAAATCAATATACAAAAATTATTCCCTCCCCTGATACATCTGGCCGCTTATTTTCAGTAAGATCCCATGTTCTACATTACCCCCTGAGTAAGGCTTTCCCTAACTACCCAGCATCAGCCAAAGCCTCATCTCATATGCAATGTTCCTGCATGCATTTTCTTCAAGGCACTTTTCACCACCTAAAATTGTCATTTTACTTGTGTCCTTATGTGTTTTCTGTTTCCTCCTGCTAAAAAATCAACTCCATGAAAGCACCAACCATGCCTGTATTGTCCAAAACATGTACTTGGCTTCAATAAATATTTATGGAATAAGCAGATGAATGAAAGATAGGCATAAAGAAGCATGGAAATGTTGACAGGTAGTCCAAAAGGACTCCAGGGACTCAATGGGCCTTTAAGGACAAAGAACAGTAAACCACTCAGAATCTGATTTAGCTGGTCCTCTCTCACTGTTCCTTTCACTGGAAAGCTTACCTACCTCCACATCTGGCCAAGTCAAACATGTAACCCAGAAAGCAACTGCTAAATGCATACTGAATTTAATAACTTGACTTTCAAACAATTCCGCAAGATATGTATCACTTCTGAATGGAAGCTAAGTGCCAGTGTGGGTTCAACAGAGGTTCTTCTGGTTCAGACCAGCAGTGCCCCCAACAGACCACTCTACGCGTCGAGTAAGAAGGAAATGAAGCAGAGCTGCAGGTAGCCCTAACCAGTGTTGATGCAAAAGGGGGAAAAAAAAAAACCTACTCCAAGTTAACTCCTTTTCCATCTCTAAGCCTCAAGCCTAATCTAACAGAAGCACATGGAATGTGGAATCTTGTCATCTTTTGTGATTAAAATGCTATAGTGTTTAACTTAAACAAGTATTTGGTTTCTGTACCATGCTTTTATTTCTAGGAATACTTACACAAAGATGAGAAATTAAGGCTTAATCTCTCTCTCTCTGTTAGATATCTATACTCCGAAAGTTTTGCTTGTATTTTTTTTAAGAGAGAGCGAAACACTGATGTGAGAGAGAAACATTGATCAGTTGCCTCCCATACAGGCCCCAACAGGGAATTGAACCTGTAACCTATGTATATGCCCTAACCAGAGATTGAACCTGCAACTTTTTTTGGTGTATGGGGCAAAGCTCCAACCAAGTGAGCCACCCAGCTAGGACATACTCCCAAAGTTTTAAATCATTACTACTTGGAATAGTTGCACCCCATTTCCATCCCATGGTCCCTAATACTGTCATTTTGACCACAATCAAGCAGGATACCAAAGGGGATTACACATTCTGTGAGAATGAAACATGTTCAGAAAACCCCATAAGAAGTAAAGTCCTTTTTGTGTTTAATAATGATGGGCAAGAAAAGAAAAGGGCAAGTGAAGGGAGCATCAAGAAGTATTTACTGGATAGTTGTTTGGGTACATAGGAGTTGACAAGTCTTTCCCTGGTATGACAACAGGTCTTCAGCCTAGTGTTTGTCAGACTAAGATTTTATTATGCCCTCAAAACCCTTCAAGGTCAATGAAAAATTTGGTAAATGAGAGAAGGAAAATATCTAAAATATGTAAAACTGCCTCAAATCTTAGATTGCACACCTCATAGCAAATTTGTAAGTGTGATGGTGTCACAGATACATACTTACGAAATTATTTTTTTTAAACTTCTGGAAATCAAAAAGTGCTCAAACACACACATCATAAACATATATATTTTGTGGAGGAGACTTGCTGTGTATGTGACCAGATTAAATGCTTATCGTGTAAAACACAGTTTGCAAATTAATAAAAAAAGGCTGATGTCACAATAATGAATGAACATATGAAAGAAAGCAATTCACAAAAAAAAAATAAGAAATTCAAATGCCCTGACATTTATTCATATTTTATTTTTTATTCATTCATTCAACAAATATTTACTGAGTATTAGGTATGTGCCTGGCATTACACAAGATTCCAGGATATGGTGATGAGAAAAAATGGCCCTGCTCTGCACGAGCTCACAGTATAATATTAAACCTGACTTGCAACCAAAGAAATTCTAATTAAAATGGTGTTTTTCCCATTAAATGCTCTCAATTTGCATTTTATAAATTTGGCAAGATACACTAAGAAGCTTAACATTTTTCATATGACTTGTCTTGGTAGTTCCATACCTGGGAATTTTTTCCTAATGGAATAATCAAAAAGATACAAACAAATTTATGCCCAAGGATGTTAACTATGCTATTTGAGAACAGTGGAAGCTGGAAACCACCCTAGTATTCAACAACTGGTAACTTTTTCTAAAAATATTTAATGTCATAGAAAATTCCCACCAAAAAAGTGTGGCTGAAAAATTCACGAAGCATAACTGGATATAGTGATAACAGGATATTGATGTGTAGATGTATGTACATTCTACATTTTCTACAGTTAAAGTGTTAGCCTAACAATTAAGAAAAACGCTTTTTAAATAATCAACATGAGTGCTTTCAACAGTGATGCTATCTTGTAAGTTAATTGCCAAATAAACCGTCTAAACATGTCTTTAATGTTCACAGTTTGGGTATATTTTGGAGCATATTGGGGCTAAGAAAATACTACTTATGTTGGAAGCAATACAAACCAATCCTCTTAATTGCTTGAGCAATAAAACGCTACTTGATTGTTTCAGTTGTGTTTAAGAAAGCTTCAAAGTTTAGCTGACATTCACTTCTGCCTGTGTAAAAGAAACACAGCCTATGAAATCATTTAAAGCCCCAGACCACCGAGTTTGGGACTCAGGACTAGGGTTGTCTCGGTTGTGCCCTGACTCACAAAGGTCCCCAGGCGACCTCGGTCCGCAGGAGGCAGCCTCGGGAGGGCAGCGCCGCCACTCCGCTTCCTGCCTGGGGGAGGCACGTGGGCCCTCGTCGGCATTTCAGAAATATGTTCCAGCCACTCCTTTATGACGGATCGTTCTTATTTACTAAATATATATTTCCTTCTCAGAGGACGCAGAACTAATCACTGCCACTTCTCTTTAATAATAAATGGTGAACTTCAATTGCGACAGAACTCAACCAACTAATCAGTACTCGCCGGGAGGTGCAAAACTGCAACCCGCCAGTGGACATGAAAGGCTAAACATTTCCTGTTCCTGCTCGAGGCCCAGAATAAACTTACACCAAGTGGGAGCTGTGCTTGCGGCCGCCCCCCGAGCACCGGCCGCGGGAGCCGGGCATCCATCTGGCCACGGCCTGGCGATCCGCCCCCTTCCCCTTTCGCCCCGGGGACCCTCAAAGCCCGCCGCTCTGCCTGCTCCACAATCTGGGCTGCGGCTCCCTAGGGCTTTTAATGCTTCCTTTTAAATTCGCTGTTCAGTTGCAAACCAATTAGCCCTTTCCTTTTGCCCGGGCGAGCGGCTGAGAGCGGAGAGCGCCCTGAGCGCCCCCGCGCCAGCGGCAACGCGTGGGCTCGGCGCAGTGGGCTCCAGAGCTGCCAGGTCTACGCGCGGCTAAAGGCGGGTCAGCGCCCCAGGGGGCATTTACGCCCGCATTCCAGGCTTTGGTCTTCAAGGTCTTTTTTATTTACAAGAAAAAGTAAGGGTCGCCCCTTTGATGGTTTCTTTGTGTAATGTAAAGTATAAGGGCCACCCCACACACTTGTATTCTCATCAAAGCAGCGCGGTCCCACCTTCATCCACTGCTGATCTGGATATGCTACCCGGCCTTTGGAAATCTTGAAAGATTTCTGTCCCAGACACAGGGATAAAGATACTGAATATGTGTTGGAACCTAAGGCATATTCATCATAAAATTCTGTTTATCCAAGATGTAATTTGAACTCTATATCTCCCATTCTGATGAAGGAATGAGCATTTGAAGTGGGGCCGACTGTAGTTTTGTAATAGGCCATACTATAGTTTTAAAAGAGAACTATATTATTCCCAAATTATTCCATAATTTGTATAATTATTTCATCCTTTGTGTCCTGGAGACCCAAAGAGATCTTAAGTGATATTTATTTTCACATTTAACACATTTCTGTTACTTTTTAAAACGTGAATTAATTTAGAATAGGTTGTTAGCAACACACGGACTGATACTGAAACAGCCTTGCCCGGTTCACACAGAGCCCTGCCAATGTACTTTTAATTTTACCCACTTAATCATCCGCAGGGATGGAGAAACGATTGTAAACACTTGTTCTCCGACCTCTCGCTGAAAAATCCGGGCTTGTCAGTGATGAGCCTGGAGTGCCACTCTGTGGAAGAAAGTGAGCACTACAATTCCTTCCTTACAGGTGAGTCCGTTGCTGCTGCTGGTTTGGGAACCTTGTGTTTCTTTACCTTTGGTCATCATTAGGTCGGATCTTTTCCGTTAACATCTGTGAGTGGAATCTCACTCCTTCCCTTCCATGGAAACATAAATATTTGTGGGAAATAATGAATGTATGAATCCTTTTGTCTCCTCTCCTCATCAAGTATTTTCCAGCTGATAAAATCTAAGAACATTTATTTTCTCACGAAATCTATAGTTGTGTTAGTCCCCATTCTGACATTTAGGAGCAGAGAGAATGAAGGACTAAGAGCACACATAGGTGTTATCTCATGTGCCAGCTCTCAACTCTTGGCAGTGGCTGTCAAAAGAGGATACTGAGGCCAAGTTTAAGCTCAAAAGGAAAAAGAGTGATGTGATGAGCTGGTGCACAATGCAACCTCTATTGTCGACCTATAACAGTGCTGCCCATTGGCTAATAGTTATGGAACTGAATTTGTTTCATTTCAGTCTTTGTTTTCACCTCAAAAGCTAAAACAGTAATGTGGTTCAGTGGGTTGAGTGTCACCCCACAAACCAAAAGGTCACCAGTTCGATTCCCAGTGAAGGCGTTTGCCTGGGTTGTAGGCCAAATCCCCAGTGAGAGGCAGTGGATCCATGTTTCTCTCCCTCTTTCTCACTCCCTTCCCTCCTCTCTAAAAATAAATGCAATCTTTTTTAAAAAGAAAACAGTAGATGCCTCATATCCCTTTAATCCTGCCAAACAGTATATTTAAAACTCTCTGCATTATTGTATACCTTCTATCTTGGTTTCCGTCCTTCATGTGCTCTTCTTTTTCTCAAACCTACTTTGAACTCGGTGCCTGTATGTGCTGGTGCTCCCCAGTCATGCAGTGTACAAGTAGGAACTGGTTGGGGGGTGTTCCTAATTATGGTGGCATAAACTGGGGCTGTCCTAGGCAACTTGGGACATATGGTGACCCTGCTTGTAATCTCTAATGTTCAAGGGCTGGGGCCACTGTGCACTCCAGAATGTAAGAGCCACTCAGTAATCACACATGTAATAGGCTCGCATCTCAATGAATTCCCCTCAGTAAATGTTCTTCACAAACAGTGTCTGTGCTGCCTACTCATTTACCTTGTTTGCTCAACAGCAGGTATGTCTGTCTACAAATCACAGGCTCCTTGCAAACTTCCAGCTCACTGCTAGAGGCAACTTAGGTTTCTACCACAGAAGGTTGCCTCCTACTAGACCCTCGGAAGTTGAGTACAGAGATGACATTTCAAGCACCAAGAAGTCTAGAACAGTCATGCCTCCACTTTACACAACTGATATGTCTCTGAAAAAGTGCCCCTCCAATGAATCACATTTTTAATTCACTGGCAAAACTGACTAAATAATGAAACCTTGGAGTGAACCTCCCATAAAAATTGTTTTTTAACCTTTAAAATGAAAATAATTTACTGTTTTATAAATCTAGTTTGTGGTATAATTGGTTTTCTTAAAGCAGAAAATGTGGCCTAGAACTTTGGTTTCCCTCAGAGATGATAAACCTCTGAGTCACAAGTTCAAGTTTTACTAATGGAAATATTTTCATTAAGATGCTTTTAGCTGCAAGTGACCAGATACCACATCTGTCCTTTACAATGAAGACAATGTATTGGCTCATATAACCAAGAATTCCAGCTGCAACTTGAAGCAAGAGCTGTTTTAGAGGCTCACAAGATCTAGTTTCCTTCCAGTTTTCTGCTTTATCTTCCAACATTGGGTGCTGGCTTCATCCCAACATTATCACAGCTGCAGAAAGGAGGTAACTCAATGTTCTCTACGAAGGAATAACAGATGAAAACGGCTGAGTCATTTCATTAGAGATTTTTTTATGAAGTAATATACAAATTAAACAGTATTTAAAAGAAAAAGAAACTTCCTTTATAGTGAGCAGACATAGGTCCATGGTGGAGGAACCTCCCTTTTGTTACTGTAGTATGTTTAGTGGGTGGAAAGGGGAGGCTGTGGTGAACACCTCACTGCTCCAGGCTCCGCAGGTTACGCCAAACCCGTGGTGCTAGGAGAGACCTCGGAGAACACTGGGCACTGCCTCTGTAGTGGACTGAGAAAGTAACTAAGGCCCAGAGACAAGGAGTCAGTGTAAATTTCATTTTAAGAGAACTGAAGAGACACTTTAAAATGTAAATGGGGATCAAGCTTCTGCATGTCCAGACTGGTCAGAGAATAGCACCTGCAAGTCAGTCTTACCCGGAACTTCACATACTCTAGACCAAACCAGGACTCCCAATGACGATTCCATGGTACAATTTCAAGCAAGCTGGTTCTGTTACCCAGAGCTGGTTCTTGGCTTAATATGGTGTTTGAATTGAGATACATATATGGCAAATGATACATTGTATATTGTAGGAAAATATAATAGGTATATCAAGCTCATGAGTTCACCAAGATTATTGTTTAGGATGAGACTAGAATTGATGCGTCACTGGCATTCCATCTTTATAATCCTTTTTTAAGTCTAAGATGAAAAAATACCTATGAGCTTCTACACAGTCAACCTCACAATTGAAAGCAAATTTTACACACTGCTATATTCACAGAAAAGCTTTGAACATTCTGGATAGGTATGAAGATTTAACAGGAAAATTTCATAAAGTTTTAAAGACTGTCAATCTCATTAATGTCAAACCATTGATTTCTTTGCTGTTTTCTTTATTTAACTTTTTAAAGAAATGGAGCTCATTGGCTTTTGTTCAGTAATATTCACACCCCTCTATTTGTTTTGCAAAAAAACTTCAAGTCTCTTCTATATGTAATCTTTAATCTGACAAACTGTATGCATGACTTGTGCTAGTGTTGAAAGATAATTGTTCACTTGCGATTTGAAGTCCAGCCTTCCATGGCAAGTTCTCATTCTACAGGCAAGATAAAGCAAATGGGAAAGATCATAAAACTGAAGCTGTGCGGAGTGCTGCTTGATTATGGTGAAGTTCAATTGTCCTATTTACCTTGTTTAAACTCTGATGAAGAACTAGTTACAAATATTTCAAACCTTACTAAAGAGACACTTGGGAAAAAGCCTCAAATTTCTGTTTCTGCAGTAAGAGAGACTAAATATTCTGAAAAGTCCTCCAACCTCAAAATAAATAGACCCTGGGTAAGCCATCCTTTATTATATTTATGACTCTATAAGAAAGAAAGAAAAAGAAAGAAAGAAAGAAAGAAAGAAAGAAAGAAAGAAAGAAAGAAAGAAAGAGAGTTTTCAGGGTATTCTCTCCGAAAATAAATATTTAAAATGCAGGAAAGTGAGCTATAATAAAAAGGGAAGACATCCTGACCTAACGATAAAAGCCAATATTAGAGCTCTAACAGATAAACTAAATCTTGGGCTTGAAGCAAGTATAAGGCTTGGGCCTGAGGTTCTCACGTTAAGCTGATATTCTCAGAGGGAACTGAAATATTCCAGGTCAGTAGTCTCTAACCATTCCCATTGTACTCCCACAGGATTCCAACAAATTAAGGACAAATATTAGGTCAAAACCAAAATCAGAAAATAAGCATGGAAAAAAGTCACTATTATTGCAAATCATCAGTAACTACAGATCAAAGTCCCCAAGGAATTTATCTGAAGTTGTCAGGTACAGAATATAAAATTTCTGTATATAAACTGTTTAAATAATTAAATGTGTGTTTACAAAAATGAGTAATAATTAAGAGACTGTCAAAAGTATTCTGAAGATTTGAAAAATAAAAACAAAAAGAACTTTTGGGAATAAAATATATTGTTGAAAAGAATATGTAACAGATGGCTTAGATTTCAGATTAGATGTCAGTGAAGAGAGAATTCGTGAACTGTAATATATATCTGAACGAAACATCCAGGAGCCTGTATAGAGAAAAAAGGAGACAGAAAGTAAGGCAGATTACATGGAAGTGTGGAATAAAAAACTTTAAAATATATCCAGTCAGAGTCTTAGAGTATAGACAGAATGGAGGTATTACAATCTTTGAGCAGAAAATGTCCAATAATTTTCCAGAATTGATGAAATGCATAAACTCACAGGTAAAAGAAGTCAACACAGAACATGCAAGATGAATAAAAAGAAATTCACAATATAGACATTGCAGCAAAATTGCAGACCACAAAAGGCAAAAAGAATATTTTTAAAGCAACCTGAAAGAAAAGGAATGATGATTAAACTCCCAACAGTAATAATAGAAAGCAAAAAAAAAAAGAGAAAAAGAAAAGAAAAATAATAACTTCCAAGTTATTGAAAGAGTTATTAAAGGTTAACTTAAAATTATGTATTCAGCAAAACTGTAGTTTCAGAAATAATAAGAAAATTAAGACATTTTCAGTAGAACAAAAAGCTAGAGTTTGCCACCAACAAATCTTCACTGTGTGAATGTTAAAGAATGTGCTTTAGTAGGAAAGAAAGTCAAAGAACAACAATTAAAATAAAATTTAAAAGAAAGAAAGTCATTGCTACAGGAAAGTCTGAAATGAAAAAAAGTGAATAGATTGATAAAAATGTGGATAATTCTAAAATGACATCATATGTACAAAAAAAGAAAAGGACTAGGAGGTGGAAGAGGATAAAGAAAGGAGAAGAGGAGAGGAGGAGATCTAATTTATTGTGTTTAAAAATAAAATATAAAACTATAGTTCTAGCTTCTAACAGCATTTGAATCAGAAGTGAGTAGAAAGTGATCTAAGATCCTTGTATTTTTCTGAAAAACATTGAACATATTGACTTACTTTAACCTTGAATTTACTAAATGTGATATAATTTTAATGCTAATTACTAAATGAATATATTATTTTTAACTAATAGAGGGGAAATTTTGATTAAGAAAAAATTTTACTAAAAAAACGAATTTTTAAAAGGTGAGGGGAGGAAAGAAGCAAGAGTGAAACAGATACAGAAAATATTACATTGATAGAAACAGGTCCAAATATGTCAATAATCACAATAATTGTAAATAAATTAAACACCAGTTAAAAGAAAAACATCAGGGTTTTTTTTTTTCTAGCTTTACAGGCTATAACAGTCACATCTAAAATACAAAAATGGAGATAGATTAAAAGTACAAGGACCAATGTCAAAATAATGCAGAGATCACAGCATATTAATGTTGGATAAAATGGAATATATGACAGAGAGCAGAGACGGTTGCTGTGTAGTAATAAAAGTTTTCAGTTTGCTATGTGATTATAACAGATTTTAACTTGGATGCACATAATAAAATTGCCCAAAATTACAGTAGGATATTTTAGCATACCTCTAGTAATTATTAATGGTTTAAAAGATATTAAATTAATACCGATAAAGAATATTTAACAAATATACATAACAAGATTGCTATCATTAACATTAAAAATTATATACCTAACAACTATATACCCATTCTCCTCAAGCTCACAAGCAACGTTTCCAAAAATCAACAACTTGCTCAGTCATAAAGCAAGTCTCAACACATCTCAAAGAATCAGTATCATAAAGACTATTCTCTGGCAACAATACAGTTGAAAAGTTAAAGAACAATAATACAAACTCAATGAAAGACATCAAGCCACACATTCAACAAATCCTGTGAATCCTAATCAGGATAACTGCAAAGGAAAAGTATAATCAGCACATCAGAGTAAAAGATCTGAAAGCCAAAGACAAGCAGCAAAATTTAAAAGCAGCCAGAAGGAAAAGACATTCCATCTTCCCAGGGGCAACAGTAAGAGGAGTACCATCTTCTCAACAGGAACTACAAAAGTCAGAAGAGAATGTGCTAAAAGAAAATAACAGTAAGCTAAAGTTTCAAATTCACCAAAAATATCCTTCACAGATAAAAGCAAAATAAAAACAGTTTCAGATGTACAAAAATTGGGTGAATTCATCCCTGGCAGACTGATATTAAAGAAAACAATATAGGGTGTTCTTCAGGTAGAAAGACAAATAACCCAGAAAGTTCAAAGGTGCAAGAAAAAATGGAGAACAGAGAAGATAATCTATGAGTAAATATAAATGAATATTTACTATATAAAACAAGACTATTGCCTCATAGGGAGATATATATGATTACATATTGTTACATAGAGAAACATTTACATATATGTATAGGTACATGAGTTAATGTATGCACATATATTTCTTTCCTCTGTCAACTAAGAGGACTTTAAAAAAGAACACTTGAATATCAATGAACAAACATATCTAGCACCCAGATCATGGTTTCTGACACTGTTCTCCAATAAAGAAGAGCAAGGGCCCCTTGAAGATATGCTGACAAGAACTAAGGCAGGAAATACACAAGACCAGCCTGTAGACTGTTGTAGTGCCAGGATATAAGAAAGTGCTAAAAAAATGATGAGTGGTATCTCAGAAGGGTACAGGAGCCAACTAAAAGATCTCCCAATGGCCAAAGCTAGAGTTATTCAAACAGTGAAATAGCACTGCTTTATAACCCAAAGTGCAAAATAAATACCCATGAGCCCACAATGATATAAATAAATGATTAAATAAATTAATAAATGCAGAAAAATATCCATTACAAAAAATTCCAAATATATTGTGCAGATACTTCACTCTTAAGAAGGGGGAACATAACTCCCCTCTGTTTCAGTAAGGGCTATGTGTAAACAAATATTTTAAACAGAACAATAAATGAACTGTATTTTAAAACATGTGGGTTGCACATAAAGCCAGGTTTACAAGGAAAAATTTTAGACTTAAGTACTTACGTTAAAAAAGAGACAAAAAGTCAATGATCTAACAATTTATTCTCAAGAAGTTAGGAAAAGGACAGCTAAACAATCCCAAAGAAAACTGAAAGAAGGAAATAATAGAGATAAAAGCAGAAATTAATGTACTAGAAAAGATATACAATACACAAAAAAAGAAATAACACAAATTATCAATATCAGGAATGAAAGAGGAAATGTCCCTATAGAAAATACAAATATTTAAAAAATTTTTAAAAAGATGCCATAAATAATGTATGCCAATGATTTGACAATTTAAAAGATATGAACAAATTCCTTGGAAAACTTAACTTACTAAAAGTGACACAGAAAGAACAGAAAAGTTTTCTTTATGGAAAGGTTTAAACCTACATGTTCAATTTCTTTAATTGAATAGGATTATTTGAGTAATTTGACTCTTCTTTCATGAGCTTCGAGCATTTGTGCCTTCAAGAAATTTGCCTACTTACCTAAGTTATCAAATCTATGAACATAAAGTTGCATGTGATGCTCCATTTATTATCCTTCCAAAGTCTGCAAGGTTGGTAGTTATGGTTCCTGTTTCACACCTGACATTGGTAACCTTGTCTTCTTAGCCTGACAAAAAGTTTACTCATTTTCTTGATCTCCTCAAATAATCAGACTTTGATTGCATTGATTTTCTCTATTGTTTTTTGTTTGTTTGTTTGTTTTCTATTTCACTGATTTCTCCTTGCTCTGGACTAAGTTGTCTCTTCCTTCTCTAGTTTTTTGAGGTAGAAGCTGATAAAGGACATCAAAAAACCTTTACATTTAATATTGCACTTAATGATAAAAGACTGAGTGCTTCCCCCTAAGATCAGAAACAAGACAAGGATGTCCTCGCACTCTGCTGCTATTCCACATCATAATGGAGATGCAACAGAATAAACCAAGAAAAAGAAATAGAAGGCATGCAGATTGGAAATAAAGAAATAAACCTGCCTTTATTTGCAGAAGACAATTTTCTACATAAAAAATAGTAATGAATCTACAACACAGTTACACTATGACTTTGGCAATACTGCAGGATGCAAGATTATTATAAAAATATTAATTGTAATTTTATGAAGCAGGAGTGAACAATTGGAAAGTAAAATTTAAAAGCAGAGTTATTTACAACAGCATCCAAAAACATGAAATGCTTAGGGACAAATCTAACCAAGTTATGCAAAAGCTGTGTACTGAAAAGCATAAAGCAGTGCTATGAAAAATTAAAGATCTAAATGCACTGAGTTCACAGATCAAAATATTCAATATTGTTAAGTTTTCAGTTCTTGCCAAATTAATCCATGAATCCAACACATTCCCAATCTATATCCCAGGAGGCTTTTTTTTTCCTTTTTGTAGAAATAGACAAGCTGATTCCAGAATGTACATGAAAAGGAAAAAGATCTAGAACAACCTATTTCCCCTCCAGGTTCCAGTAGAATCGCTATATCCAAGTTTCACACCGTCTTTATGGTTTATGTTTTTCCTGAACTATATCTATTTGTCTTTACTCATTGCTTAATCTAGTGTATGTTGAATGATGGTACATTCTTTAAACCATATACAACCATAATTTATTAAGAGCAATAGTTGACAAATATTCCATTACAATAACTTTCCATTACCTTGTAAGTTATATAAATGTCTAATCACTATGTTGTACAACTGAAACTAATGGGATATTGCATGTCAACTATAACTGAAAAAAAATTTAATTTAACAAAAAATAAAATAAAATTATTTTCCCATCTTCATTGGCTTGTCGGGGAGAATCAAGAACTTCATATACCAATATGTGAACTTACAATATAATCTTTTTTCTAGAAAATATAACTGAATCTGTATTTTCTCACTTATAAGCAATAGAAGTAATGGCTGTATTATTTCCCATATTTTCCACAGCAGCTTTCTCTACTAATATCTGCTGCTCTTTATATGATGTTTATATGAAGGTGTATAGCGGTTATTATAAATTCTATCAAAAAGGAAGACACTGTGAACAAAAACCTTAAAATATAAGTAGTAAGATCTTATGTTTGAAGCACTATCTCTGTCATCCTCTGTCATGGACTGAACTGGGTTCCCTCAAAATTCATATCTGAAGCTTTAATTCCCAATGTGATTCTCCTTGAAGACAGGGCCTTCAAAGAGGTCATTAAAGTTAACTGAGGTCATAAGGGTCAGACCCAAATTCAACAGGACTGGTGTCATTACAAGAAGAGGATGAGACACCAGGGAGTCTGGGGAGGCATGTTAGGACACAGCAAAAAGGTGCCATCTGCAAGCCAAGGAGGGAGGCCTCAGGAGAAACCGAGCCTGCCAACACCTTGATCTTGGACTTCTAGCCTCCAGAGCTGTGACAAAATAAATTTCTTTGTTTAAGCTACTTAGACTGTAATATTGTATTATGACAACCCTAGCCAACTCTGATGCAGTCCAGCAAGCATTTGCTCCTAGTTTTTGCTTTACCTATTTCTGTGGATGTTTCTGTAAAATAATTGACCAAAATTCATGTCACTTGGCCTCCTCACCCATAACATCCTGCCACCATCATTTTGACCCAATCATCTCCTCCCATGTGTGGCTCTTCCTGCGTGCGGCATGTCTCCAAAGCCTCTTAGAAATTCAAGGTTGGTTTCTGCACCCATTTGATTAGCTCATTTCTCAAGTTTCTGGGTCTATGCAGACCGTCACAAAGCCCGCTGGGCCCCGGAACAGAAATCAGTGAGGAGGGAGACAGCAGGAACCACGGGGGTTGGGTTCAGAAACCTCGCCGCACAGTGCGATGGCTTTGTTGAACTCTGTGGCACAGGCCCACGTGCGGTAAACTTTTCATCTGCACACAAATTGCATTTCACAGCAATACTAAAAGGGTGGGTTCTGATGCTGCACGTGGGAGGTATGTGCACAAATCCTGTTATCAGATAATAGGATTACCTCGCAAGCCTCCGGAGCACGCTTTGAAACTCTACTCGTAAATCTACATATACCGCCACAGGCCAGCCATTTTATTGCACAACAAATAAAATTGCTGCCAAATCATTTTTGAAGCCATTATTTTCCTCGTTACTTTTGTCATGGCTTCTGAGTTGAGCTGCAACAACAGCCATATGCGAGTGAGCATTTCCTTCTTGCCTCCCGCAGCCACGCCATCACACCGCCACCACCCACATAACATCATGTTGCTTCTTACTACTGTATTTGATCTGAGACCCACAGGAAATTATAGGCCTGGAGGAAAGAGGAGGAAAAAAATCAATAGAAAAGAAAAATTAAAGAAATGCCAGGTTGCCCTGGCTGGTGTAGCTCAGTGGATTGAGTGCGGGCTGTGAACCAAAGGGTCGCTGGTTCCATTCCCAGTCAGGGTACATGCCTGGGTTGCGGGCCAGGCCCCCAAGTGCGAGCGAGTGAGAGGCAGCCACACAGTGCTGTTTCTCTCCCTCTCTTCCTCCTTTCCTTCTCCTATAAATTAATTAATTAATTAATTAATTAATTAATTAAAAAAAGAAATACCCGGTATGTTAGCAATACTGATGAGATGTCTTCTTCAAAATGGATAACCAGGAAGTTATTTTAAATGGTCATTGGTCATACATGTGGCCATCGGCTTTGATTTGACCCTTTCACGTAGTCTTAGGTATGGGCAGCACAGGTGTATGTTCCAAAATTTCATGTTCATGACTTCTGCCTTCTTGTGGCTGGGGTGCCCTCAGCCTGGGCCCCAGCTTCACCACTCAAGCTGTGGAAATTGTTCTGTGTGGGGAGCACAGAGCCGTGACCCCGGGGCTGGGGTGATGGGGTGATGGTTAACCAGAGTTCCTGAACCAGTCATCGGAATGCCCTGATCCATCACAGGTTTTTCTCTCCAGTGCAAATGTATTCATCTGGAAATTATTCAAGGGATACAAATAAACCTCATGTACATTTGACAAATTATTTTTACTGTAAATTATTTGATGAGAAATACAAAACAAAATAAATACACAATTTAATGAGTGATATACCTATTTCAGGTAACATATGAACACTTGACATCGAGAGTATCCTAAAATATCTGATTGTATGATTAACTCCAGTGCAAGATAAGTCTAAAGAGAAATTGTAAAATAATAACATTTGATTCCCTTTTATTTGAATCCATTCAAGAGCTTCATGTGATCCTTTGACTGGACACAGAGCCTCACCTTCAGCTGCCCTCTGCCCTCTCGAGAGGGATCCTTGTCTGTTCAGAATTATTTCCACACATCCTTCTTTCCCTACCTGCCCTGAATCTCATTGCCTCGGAGTTTTACTTTATGACTATTTTATAAAAGAGAATCCCACCCTACCCACTTGGTGTTGCAATCATCCAGGTAGGTGTGGATGCACACAAAGCTTTCCTGACCCTGGACAAACCCTGGAAATGCCCACTGATCTCATCACTTGTCCTGCCCCTAACAACTTTTTGAGTTCCTCCCTGCTTTACTTACATTTTTTAACTACCCAATTATGAATTCCTAATCGATATAATTTGGTTTTGAAAGCTACCTTTAAACCTTATTTAAATAGAACATTTACAGAGTAGGGGGCATTTTTTAGCATCTAACCTCTTTCACTCAAAATTACGTATGTAAAATTCATCCATGAGTTTGCATGTGGTTGTTGTTCTGTCACATTATTCCTTGCTGTAGAGTATTTCATCTTATGAACATACTATAATTTATTGATCACATCTTTTGTTAATGGTTTTTTGGGAGTTTCCAATTTGGGGCTATTTCAATCAATCCTGCTATAAATATTCTTGAATATCTGTCCTGGTGAATGTAAGCACGCACATCGGCGAGACCTCAGCTCAGCCTCCCAACTGCCTCCTCTGAATCGGTATTAAAAGTGACCAAGTGATACATTCACATTCTGAGCTCCCACCTTCCACCAGGTCTCAGTCTAGTAGCTGTTCACTAGCTGCTTGCTCCTTGACACTGTCACATTGTGATTTATAATAAATACATATGTTTGTTCCCATTTCCAGCACAGAGCTCCTAAAACTCTAGGAATTTCCTAAGTGAAGAGAGCAACAAAGTGTCTTTTGTTATGTTAACGAGGTAGCTTTTGGTATGCTCCTAAGGAAGGGAGCTGGTTGCCAGGGGAATCAACCAGTGATTAGAAAGTTGAAGGTGAGTGGGACTGAAGGTTGAGTCAATCCCTATCCGCCAGTGATTTAATCAGTTGTGACTCTAGAAAGAGCCTCTGTAAAAAAACAAAAGAACAGCATTCAGAGAGCTTCTGGGTGGGTGAACTTGTGGAGGTTCTGGGAGAGTGGCATGTCTGGGAAAAGCGTGTGGATGCTTCCTGCCCTTCCCCATACCTGTGCATCTCTTCTATCTGGCTGTTTCAGAATTGTTTCTTTTATAATTTACCTAGTAGGTAAAATGTTTCTCTGGGTTCTGTGAACTGCTCTAGTAAATTAACCAAACCCAAGGCCTGACCAGCCAAAAGCACAGGTGACAACCTGGACTTGTGGTTTGTATCTGAATTTGGGAGGGGGAAAGACATTTTTGCAGAACCGAGCCCTAAACTTGTGAGATCTGACCCTATCTTCAGGTAGACAGTATCAGAACTGGGTTGCATCATAGAATACCCAGCTGCTGTTGGAGAATTTCTTGTCGGTGTGGGAATCTCTCCACACACAGAACTGCTATCCAGAACCCTTAGATGCTTTTTAGAAAAAAATTTAATCCATTCAGCTCTTTCATTTCAGTACCTTAGAAATTACTGCTGGTTCCTGCCACTGAGGTTCCTGGAGCTACGTATAACCTGGTTATGAATTTAATCAGTATTCATTGAGAGCCTACTATGTGCCTGGGCCTGTTCTAGGCTCTGGAAATTCAGCAGTAATGCCTTGCCTTTTAGAGTTAACCTGTTAGTTGGGGAAAGAGATAATAAACAGGGAAACATCTGAATAGAGTGAAGGTGTGAACTGAACAATATCCTAAGAGAATTTTTGGCAGGTGAAACAAATTCAAAGGCCTTGAGGCAGTGCCACCACTCGGAAACTCCATTTCTTTAAGTGACCCTTTCTCCTTTCTGTCTGTCCACTCCCTACCTTAATCATTAAGCCCTTAGGACACAGGTGGCAAACACGAGGCCCTCAGGCTGAATCCTGCCCTCCACTTTGTTTTATCCACCTGGCACCTTGTTTCTATCCGGAGGCAGCACAGAGCCCTCCCTTAACAGTTAAGGAGTAGTTACATTTATACAGTCTTAAAATTACATTCAGCCCTTTGAAGGCAACCGTGAGGCTGATGTGGCCCCCAGTGAAAATGAGTTTGACACCCCTGCCTTAGGACATCAGAGCCTCACCGTCTCAAAAACAAAACCTCAGGTCTGTTGACCACAGAAACAGAGTTTCAGTGGAGATGTTACCTGACTAAAGGGGTCCATTTGCCTGTGCGCAGCAAAGCCCCATAAGACACAAAACAGGAGCTTTCTCAGCAAAGAAAGGGTTTAATACCCACACCTGGGGGCACAGAAGCTAACACTCAAAGACCTGGGGCTCTCCAATGCCTTTCAGGGAACGTCATTAATCATGGTGACAACGGGAGTTAGAGTTGTGGCCATGGTCATGGTCTCCGAGGCTTGGTCAGCACGAGGGCTGGGGGCCATTTGTCATCGCATCTGGTCCTGAGTTCAGCCATGGTGTAGCTTTGACTGGCTTCGCTGTCTTTCTGGGCCTGAAGCTGAAACAAAACTGAGGCCTAGATGTTATCTCTAGTTTACCTGAAACTCTGTCCCTGGGGTCAACAGAACCAAGGCTTCCTGTCCTGCGGGCTTAATGATTATGGAGTGGACACTCAAGGGAGAAGAAAGCAAGTGAGTCAGGGTGTTAGATGAGGCCAGTATGAATCAAAAAGAAAGAAAGGAGAAAAAGTCATAGCAAAGAAATGAAATTTCTGTGAGATCACAAAGCTAAAGATAATATCTTGACCTCAGTTGCGTTTCAGCCCCAGGCCCTGGAGACCAGAGCAACACTGCTGACCACACCCTCACGAAACCAGACAGGAGGTGGCCATGGCTGACCCCGGGACCTGTTGCAGTGATCAACTACTCCCTACCTGGCCCCCACAATCAGTGGAGCCCACCACCCCCACTTTAGCCTCCATGATTAATGGTTTTCTGCTATATAACCCATCCCCTGGAAGCCATTGGGGAGCCAGAACTTTGAGTACAAACTCACCAGTGATTCCAGGGTTGGGGACATTTTCTTAAAAATAAGTCTTACTTTCCTGCTTGCAAACTCCTGGGGTTTGGTTGGACTTTGATGCACACCGGCCCCTGGGCCCTTCAGTGCAGTGACAGCAGGAGGGTGCTCAGTGTGAGAGCAGGGAAGGCAGAGCACCTGGAGCAGTCCCAGGGAGACAAGTAAGATGAGGGTGGCAGAGACGAGGTCAGAGTAGCCATGGCCAGGCAGTAGAAGGCCCAGTAGGATTCTATTCTAAGTGTAATAAACACTCAACTTGTGGTGTGTTTTGAGCAAGAGAGACCCTTGAAATGATTTGTATTTGTATTAAATTTCTCTAACAGCTTTATGGAAAATAGACTGGATCTTTTTTTCTGATTCTGATTTAACACACTCCAACAAATTTGTTTTCCCTCTTAACTTAAAAGGTATTTCATTAAGCCTGGAAATAGCTAGGCTTAATGGTTAAGGAGTAGCTTCCCCCAGCTACTCCTTATCTGACTCAACCACACCTATAACCAGAGACCTAAGGAAAGTGCTGCAGCCTCAGCCCCAGGCTGTTCCAGGAACCAGGCACTCCCCTGAAACAAGATCCTGTTTCCAACCTAGATCACCAGTCCCAATTTCTTCCTCCTTCATCCCAGAGGGGACTTGGGTGTCCTCTGCCACCCACTGCTTCAGTTGAGGTCACCTCTGTCACCTGATATGTTCTCAGAATGGAAAAGATAGTGCAAGGGTGAAACGGTTAGAAATTGCATAAAAGAGGTAACCACTGAATAGTAGTTGGACGTCCACTCGACCTCCCTGCCCCAGAGACAGCACACTAAAAGGCTGGAGCAAAACTCCCCAGAGCAGCTTTCTGCCCACTCTTCAAAAATAAAGCAGGAGTAAAGCAGTTATGGCATAAGTAGGAAAGCAGAGGCCTGTGGTAAAAACTTGAAGGAAAACAGTTTGCCATTCCTAGGTTAAGTGTGTGAATAGGTTAACTATGATACAGCCCACGATAGGCCACAAAGCCAAAGAGCCATGTTATTCCCATGTAGGGTAACATTTCATCTTCAGAATCCAGGTTCCAGCTGTTTCAGCTGTCCAGATATGAAAGGTAGTAAACCAAACATTATCCAGATAACTCAAACGGGTTTGAGAAGGGATGGTCAGTTCACTAAGACCCATGTCCTTTACTCGGAGGCGAGGCCCTTACACCCTCTTTCAGTGCTTCCTTCCTCTGAGTGTGTTCACATTTCTTCGGTCCCCTCTCATCTTCATTCTTTTACCTCTTAGGAAACAACCAGAAAAAAAACAGTCTGACATCAAGAGCCCAGAGTAAAAATTTGAAAATAGAGAAGCAATCTCAAAAAAATAAATAAATAATATGGCAGCTTGGGCTAATGCTGTTTATGGGCACATGGCACTTGTGTAGATATGGACATGAACAAAACCCATCTCCACATTTGTGTCCCAGGTTTCACTCCGTTTTTAGGTTACATGATGTACCTTTGACCAACTTTGCTGTCCTTGTGAGCATATCAAAGATTTCTAGTTAATGATTTTCTGCCTTCCTTAAAATATAGCCATAAATACTCCTGTTAGCAACAGTTAGAATGACCTGACAACCAAGATCAATATCGAACTGGTAATAGTATCAATTATAAACAATCATCTATCACAAGACCACCAGGAGGTATGGCCCCGGGCACTATTGCATTCTTTGTCTCTTTGTCTGGTCAGTCATTAGTGCCCGAGTTATACTGTTTAAAAAGTACCGTGACAGGGGTCTGTTAGCAGAGAATAATCTGCATGGAATTGCGGGGTCACCTGTTCTGCTCCAACCCAACCTTCCCGTACGTAAACCGCCCTGTAAGTTCTGTGACAGCCGGTGGAGTGACCTGCTTCATCCTTCCGTCTCAGGATACCTTCTCATTAATCCAGTGCACCTTTGCCCCGCTGTCAGACAGCACTACAGTTTTACAATTACAGCATTACAGCATCGCACAGTAGCGGAAGGACATAATGACTCCCCTTAAAGATCAAGAAAAGGTTAAACTGTTTTTCTTGAAGAGAGTAAGAAATGCACATTGCACTATAAAAAGAGTCCCCGTAAACCATAATCAAGAATCGTTTTTGAATGAGGGCATGTGGGAGTGTAACTCACCTGTTCCAAACTATTATTTCACTGTCGTAATTTTTTCTTCTCTTCACGTGGTGATTAGATAACTCTGTGAAGCCATATGATTATGTGACTAAGAGATGTGGCTCTGAAATCAGGTAAATCTAAATGGACTCAGCTACTTCAGAGCTATATGGCTTTGGAAAAGGTACTTTGCTACCCTAAGCCTAGGCTCCTGATCTCTAAAATGAGATAATTAGTACCTCCTCGGAGGGTTACCATGAAGAGGGGAAGTGAAGTATGTGAGACACTGAGCCCACACAGCAATTGCCCAATAAGTGAAAGCTGTAACTTTTATCGTCTTCATGCTGGAGGCAATGTTGCCTAATGACTGTGGACTCTGCAGCCAAAATGCAGAGTTTCAAAGTTCAAATTGTGGCTGGGCTACTAACTGTGTGACCTGGAGTAAGTTACTAAAGCTCTCAGTGACTCCATTTCCTGGTCTTTGAAAGGGAGGTAGAGAGTGACCTCATAAGGTCATTGGAAGGATTAAGTTAGTGAGAGCACAGAAAGTGCTTCGGTCAGGGCCTGGTGTGCAGAGTGAGCACCATGTAAGGAGTGTCGATCATCATTGTTGTTAATGACTGACCACACCATTATTGCAAAGCACTTTCCTCCTTCACTTCAGCCATGACTTCCTAGCTCTGTCGTCCCCTGGCAATCACATCATATGCAAAGTGCTCTTTGTGACATCAGGCCAAGCCAGTCAGAATATCCTTGTGACACAAACAGGAGAACCTGATACAAATGGATAGAAATGCATAGAGTCAGGAAGCCTAGCATCAAACAATTTAAGTATCACATTACATAATAATAAATATTGAAAAAGGAAAGCAATTGACAGTGCATAGTTACAAAAATAGGTTCCTTACCTCTCTAATTCGTGGGGAATTACAGGTACTGTACCTGAAACCCATCTAAATAGTGCAATTCATTCAGTTCAGCATAAGGTGGCACCAAAGGATATTTTAATCTGTGGTTCTATGCTTTGGCCAAGGTGTTCCAGCCTTGTCACAAAGTCTAGAAATACAGCAAGAGCTTTCAAATCCCAAGAAGCCTCAGCTGTCAGCAGTTTCCTTGAACCTTCTGTGTTCACCCTTCGGAAACTGCTGCATCTTGGATAAAACCAGGAAAGTTCCGCTATAAAAGTGTGCCTGGACGTGGTTGGGGTTGCTCAGTGGATTGAACACCGGCCTGCAAACCAAAGGGTCCCTGTTCGATTCCCAGTCAAGGCACACGCCTGTGTTGCAGGCCAGGTCACCAGTAGGGGGCACACGAGAGGTAACCATGCACTGATGTTTCCCTCTCTCCCTTCCTTCTCCTCTATCTAAAAATAGATACATAAAATCATTTTTTTTTTAAGTGTGCCCGGTATTATTAAACTGGAGCAAACATGTTTGACACCTGCCAGGGAGCTGTGCTATCTTTCCTGTTTCTTGGTTTCATTTCTGGTAAACAAAAGTAACACATAGTGTAGGAAACTGTCCAATTTTAAATACCAAAAGATAATAATGCATAATACCACAACCGAGAAATAATCATTAACCCTGTGCCCAAAATTTCAGCCTCCGAAATTCCTTATTTCTGTCAAAAGTACCAATATTTTTTGGATGGCTAAATTCCCAATATTTGGAGTACTTTTTTCTTCCCTAACAACAATAATATCCACCTAAAACTTAAGTCATTTAAACTGCCTGTTGGAGATCTATTACTGATTTTAACAATCATACATGCAAAGTCTTTTTTTGCCATACAGAATAACATTCCCAGAGGCCAAAGATTAGGGCCTGGAAATCTTTGGGGCCATCATTCAGCTTACCATGGGTTTTATCTACAAATTATTGCTTCAAGGAGGAGAGTCCAGTGACTTACTTTTAAATTCATCAAGAAAATTAAACATAAAATGTCCCTGCCAGCCAGACCCTCCCATACCCTACTTCACCCTGGGTTATAACCCACCGAATAGGAACCTGACTACAACAAGCCAGGAAAAGTTTCAGAAGCCACTCAGTCATAGGCTTGTCACCCAGTTTTCAGAAAGCCAGGAGAAAGGGCCACCGTTAGTCCCAGCAGAAACTCCACAGGTGTTACTCTGTTACCTGTGCCTTGACTGGTCCTCTTGGCATTGTTTGCAAATGCCGAGTGTGTGAAGGCAGCAGTGGGGCTCCACAGAAATGCAGGAAGGCTTCTTCCCTCTGGAGTACAAGCCTGCAGGCCGGCCACACCCAGAATGAAGGTGCAGACGCGCACTCTTCTCCCTTAGCCAGGGTGGGGGGACCAGGCCCTCTATGTAGGTAAACAGCTGCTTCTCAGACAGCACCATCTGGCGTGGTTCCCCATCATGATTAACTGCGGGCGGTTTTTGTCCATCTCTTCAAAAATCTGGCAAGACTTATGTTATGCAAGGCTTATGTCAAGCAATCCCCCAGCCATGTAGTTCTCAAGTATTTCACTCAAGAGCTTTCAATCTTATAGATTGGGCAGTTGTCTCTGAATGTGATATGGTCTACAGCTAGGAGATTAGGAGTAGAAGAATCAACATTTGTTGAGTGTTTCCTATATACCAGGAGCTATGCCAGCTGCTTTATTTTTATAATGTGAGATTTTAGCAGTTTTAAGTTCTAACATTCCTTTTCCACATTCAAATGGGTCAGCTTGCACCCCTGCTGTATTGAACAGTGCAGTGGAAGCCCAAGCCCACCGTCATGTGCGGTGACTACTAAGATACAAATGCACTGCTGTATAACCAGACTCATTCATCAGCACCTAAGCAATGGTTAGAAATGCCTGTAATAAAGGGTTACTACTTCTGTAGTTGAAAAACTCAGGGCACTCTCCGGCATCTTCCATGCGGCTGAACAGAACCCTCCCACATCCCTTCGCACCCAAGTGGCGGTAGGGGCTCTGGGTAATTTTGCCTACCTCCTTCCTAAATGTCCTTTTTATTTGTATTTTGTTTTGTAACTACAGTTGAGATTCAATATCATTTTAGTTTCAGATATGCAGCATAGTGGCTAGACATTTACTATATAACTTTGAAATGATGATGCCCCCTATAAGTCTATTGCCCACCTGACCTAAACGTTCCGATTCCCATAGTTAGTATGTTCAAAAATGGTCCTGAACTGAGGATTATACCATAGAAACTCAGACTTTTGCTTAAACTTCAGTCATGAAGAAACTACCCTGAATTTGGGGTGGGGAGTAGATCAAATCTTTATTTCCATATTATAGAAGATTATTTGGTCACAGAAGAGCATCTACCCTCTGCCCCATTGAGTCTAGTTTACGATTTCTGTCAGGAACAAGTACCCCTGGGTTTGTCTGTCCTGTGGGATGTCTAAAACCCTTCTCCCTGCATGAGGAGGCTTTCTGCAATGTCTTTGTGAGTTACCCCTTCTCCATGGCTTGTCTGAGTTCAGGGAAGGGGCTGGCCTGGTGGGATGGTCCCACTAACAAGGATTCCTTCCTCCTGGACCGCAGGTGGGTCCCAATGAGCCCAGTATACTGAGCAAAGCAGCCGGTACAGTGTACGTGATCTCAGAGATGAAAGAATCGGGGAGGGGAAAGGTGACTATCCGGGGAGGTCTGTTCAAGGAGGTGATCAGACAATGAGGGACTGAGGTAAGTATCACAAGTCAGAGTTCAAATCCAAAAGCTTAAAGAACCTGGGAATTCTAGCAGAGCTGAAACTCCATGGGCCATCTGGGCAAATCCCTAAGAGGAGGGCTATTCCCTTTGACTGATTTTCCATGCTCCCTCAGACATGGGGAGAGAAGACCAACTCCAAGAGGAAATGCCCTGGCTGTCCAACTTTACTAGGCCTGGGGTCACCTGGAAACCTTGTTAAAATCAGATTTTAATTCCATAGGTTTGGGTGGGGAAACAGGGTACCAAGACTATGCATCTGCATGTTTAGCCAGCACCCCATGGGGTTCTGATGCAGGTATTTCATGGGCCACATCTTAAGAAGCACTGAAATAAGTTATAGTAATGCTCAGGTTACCATGCTACCCTTGGAAACGTAGTTCCCAGAAGTTTAAATGATGTGTATGCGCATAAATGACTTAACTAATCATATTAGTTAATGTGTGCTATGTATTGTTCCCACTGAAAGATGTGTCCAAAATCATCCCATTTGAATTAAGTGCTACTGATGAAAAGTCCCGAACTAGGAGGCCAGGAATGTAGTAGATGACCGTGCAATAGCAATTATGATGCCCTCCTTCCAGCAGGGGCAGCACCATAAAACACCCTGTGGGAGTTATCTCACAAATACTGTGTCACGGGTCACAAAATTGATCAGTGTGGAGTTTATGTTACTTGTAATAATTTCTATTTCACATTGTGTTTTTCATAACTGATGGCTCAAAAGTAATACAAGTATATCTCTAACATTGGAGTAGGCTTAATATTTTAAGACTTCAACAGAAAAGACCATAACAGGCTTGGCAAGTGGTATTCAGATCTTGCAACAAGCGGCAAATTACAAACACTTGGAAACAAGAAAAGAAACATTGGGTTGATAGTGAACACAGGATTGTAAAGCAAAAGATAGTGGTGAAGTCAGTCTGAAAATGTGAATTTATTGATTTGAAAGAGTGTTGGCTTCATTTCTTGTGAACAGATACACAACAATGAAGAGACACATCAGAAATTGGCGGTGACAAAGGGTTTTGGTTTGATGTTTGGCAGGTGTTGAGGGGGAAGGTGTCCTAGGTTCTAAGGATAAAGGGTAACCTCCATGACACATTTTTGTCATATTTTCGCTCATTGTTATGGAAATGTGTTGCTCTCCTGTGTACTTCTATTCTGTGAACAATTTGGTTTGATTGCCCACATGACTATGATATTGGTGTTCCTTCCAGTGTAATAATTTACTTCTGTACTTTGTGCTAGTTGTCACTGAAATATTTGTTTGGCTACATGTGCCATGTCTCACTGTAGAAATTTATTCAAAATTATTTTATGTTGCTGCTTGCTTTGTGCCCATTTTTATTGATATATTTACTCTGTCAATAAAGACTATTCAGAAATTTATTGTAATGTATTTTGTATTATAGCTTTTTTTAGTACAATCTCGTCATTTGCTTTCACAATATAACATATAGGGTAGATGACTTAATTTACCAGTTTGTGATGTTTTATATTCTTTTAGGGACCCATATTCAATGTTTTTCATGTTTTTCCAAGGTTAGTAGACTATTATATATTAAATACTGCATTATATGAACAAAACTATATTTTCCCTTACATGAGCCACTTTAAAATCACTTTTAATATAAGTTTAGAAGTGTATTTATTATTGTTTCCTATGTCGCAGGCTGCTTTACACGGTTTTTTTATTTAATCCTATGGCAACCGTAAGAGGCAGGTTGTATCATCATCCCTATTTTGCAGCTGCTGGAACTCCAGTCATCAGACAGTCTGTCATTTAACACCCCCTCCCAAAGAGCTTTAAATGGCCAACAGCGTATTTGCATTTTACAAGAAAGGAGATTGAGTCTCTGAAAAGATAACTAACTTGTCTAAAGACACAACCGGTAAGTAGTAAAATTAGAAGTAAACCCAGGTTTGTCTCCCTTCAAAACCATGATAACGATCCGCCACACTCTCCTGCCTCTTCCAACAAGCTCTACAAGGGTCCAAAGAGAGATGGGGGAGACAGAGCACGCTGGCAGAGGGCCTCCTCTTCTCCATCTGTGGCTACACGTTTGTGAATAAGAATGTGTACGTAGTAAGAGTTACAATCTCTCCAAGTGCCCCACTTCCTCCCTTTTCATCTTCTCAGGTTGCTAAGGTTGACTGCTTATAAACTATCAGAATCAGCACAGAGGACTTAGAAGACCTGGTTCTGCCCTGGCTCTACCACTAAAGTGGTTTGGGCAAGTGTCTACTCAGTAAAATAAGATTGAGAATATTTTCTTCACCTGTCTCACAGGACTGCTATGAGAATCAAATCCATTCATTAATTTATTCACCCATTAAACAAATATTTATTGGGTGCCTATATTGAGTGCTTAAATATTGGATTGGCCAAAAAAGTCCATTTAGTTTTTTCCATAAAATAAAAGACATATTTTTCATTTTTACCAATAACTTTATTGATCTGGATATTTTGAATATGCCAGCTATCTATCTCCTGCCTGGTATGATGATTTTTCTCAATTAATTTCTCAATTTGATCACTATCAACTCCAACTTGTCTACTAGACCATGGAGCATGGGCCAGTGAGAACTCTCTAGCATGAAACTTCACAAGCCACTTTTGACACATTCGGTCAGTTGTAGCACCTTCTCCATACACTGCACATATCTTCTTATGCATTTCACTTGTGTTTTTACCTTTCTTGAAATAATAAAGCATAATATGCCAAAAAAGTTCCTTCTTTTCTTCTATCTTCAATATTAAAATGACTATACAAAAATTCACCAATTTTGACAAGTTCTTTTTAAATACATGCTGATATGACAACTGTCACAATATGATCTAACAAAATTGTTTCAAAAATGAAGTTAAAGACAACCAAGCACTACTAGAGTCATCATACAGAAAAAAACAAATGAAATTTTTGTCCAACCCAATATTTACTGAGTACTGTTCTGGATGCTAGTAGTAAAATGAACAGAATAGGTAAGACCCTGCCCTCATGGAGCTTATATTCTAATAAAGAAAAAAAAAACAAAGAATATAAACAAATAAACAGGATAATTTCAGGCCAAGATAAGTATTGTAACTGCAGTAAACAGTGACTAGGAGGAGGGGGACTATTTTAGATGAGGTGAGAGTGGGGAGAGGACCAAGAAGGAATCTGGAAAAGCTGATTCCATCAAAGACCTAGAGTATGAGAAACTGTTGGCCATTTCAAGAGCATTAAAGCATTTCTGAGGAAGAGAAGAAGGCCAGGGTGGCTAGAACACAGTGAGCACAGGTCAAGAGGAAATGAGGAAGAAGAGAGGCACGTGAAGTAGTTTGTTTTTATTTTAAGTTCAAAGGATGGTATTAATGGGTTTGAAGCTAAATAGTGACATGATCTGGATAATTTTTAAAAGAGGTCTTCATGGCTGGTGTGTAGAAAATGGTTTGGGGGTAGAGGGAAGAGGCAGCGGACATCCAGGTGACCCGGTTGAAGGCTATTGCTGGAGTCCAGCAGAGAGACAAGGATGGCTCAGGCCCGAGTAAGGCTGGATCATGGCAGAGTGGTGGTGCACAAGGGAAGGGGAGGGAACAAGGATGACAAATGAGACAGCATCCGTTCCATGAGGAGGATTGCTCAGCTGCAGCACCCTGTAACAAGGTAAGCAATTATCATTAGATAATACTTACAGAGGGGATGCGGGGAAGATTCCTGCTGGGAAAGAGGTAGACATACAGAAAGGGTGATGATCAGGGGACCCTAAATACAAACTTCTCCGCCATGGTTTCCCTAGGTCAGATGCTGCTACATGGAAATTCTGTCAAGGGTTTGAAATGAGGGGCCTGACCAATTCCCAAGCCATTTATTATATCTTAAAAATTTTATTATTTCACTAATGTTCTTTTTTATGGTAAAAAAAAAATAACATTAAAGGTACCATCTTAATCATTTTGAAGCATGTGGCTCAGTAGGGTTAAGTTCATTCACACTGTCGTGCCAACATATCTCTACAATGTTTTCATCTTGCAAAACTGAAACTCTATACCCACTAAACACTAATCCCCCATCTCCCTCTCCCATCTATGTCTCATTTTGAACATAGATCCAAACAACTTCATTCAGTCCCCACACACTCAAGCTCCATCCCTTGGTATTTGTCCTTCATATTTGAAAATGGCATTGAAATTCATCAACGTCCAAAATACCAAACTAAACTGAATTTTGTTTTCAAACAGTTAGACTCATTAAATTAAAAGCGATGAAGTCTGGTGCCATAAGGCAGCAGTCTCTGGTATCTATGACTCAGTGTTTTTGAACAGGGTGATTTAGTATGTTCAGTGGGACCATCCTTCCCTGTGCTGTGCTCTCTGTGCAGTCAGCAAAGCATATCAGCACCCCTGCTACTATTGTCCCGCTAAGTGCCTGTAGCATCCCCAATCACTGTGACAAGCAGCATCCCCTCACATTTCTGAACCCCTGGGAGAGCGTTGTCCCATCCTGGCAGGGATCCACAAGTTGTACATTTATTAGGACCCCTTGACTTTGGGCAATCTCATCTATCATAGTCATCATATGACTTAAATCAATTATGTCATCACAAGTCCATGCTACTGATAGGGTTCTAGCCACCAATTACACAAGAAATAATTATGTTTTCCCACACTCTTTTCTCCTACAAGTATCAGCTTGAGTTTTTTTGGCCAATTCCTTTGGGCTCACACTTCTTTGAAGTAACTCTCATTAAGTAACTTCTTAATAAGTGAGTCCTGTCCCACCTCACACACCTGCTCGTCCAGTCCTACCACCACACGTGGTTTTTATTTCCTTCTATAATCCAAGGAGGGGTGTGTCCAGGAGCACAGAGGGTACCAAGAAGGGACAACATAGCAGGCCTTGCATGCCGAATGACGGTTTCAAAAAGGGAGAGCCTTGGTAGGGGCTATCACCACCATCACACCAATGGCACAGCCTTCCCTTTTCAGAGCAAAAGGCCTTGTTTTGAAGAGCAGTCCAATTTTATCTGAAAGAGAGAATGCAGCAACATTTACCAGGTGAGACACAATGAGTCACTCCTTCCAAGCTGGTCTCTCCGGTTTTTCTGGCATCAGCTACTTCGATCTGATAGTAAGAGCCAAGTATACAATACTTGCTGGCTTTGCTTCTGATTCATAGCAAGGCTTTCTTTTTCTTGGTGAGTAATGAATTTATTACTCACCAAAGTAAGCCACAACCACCAAACTTGAAAATTGCCTTCTCTGGGATCCTCCTAGAGAAAAGGAGCATATATTCCAGAGCACATAGTTATGAAATTTATGTCCCCTCCAATTACATCTGTACCTTTACTTCATATAAGTGATGGTAAGTTGCATGTACCTCGTCATGATGAGATTGCTTTACCTGCTTCTTATCATGACAGGACTGGCCCATTTTCACTGAAAGCTACAAAGCTAAGGTGTGCAGCAGATTGTGTATCCTTTTATTTTTACTTCTTTTCCTAGCTCAAACATCAGTTTACAGTAACATAATCTTCTGTGAAGTCTCATGGGGAGAAAAGCAATTTGGATGTCCCCACTGAAACTTGATTCACAGACTGTTGAATGCAGCAGACACCTCATATTACCGTCTTATCGATCCTGGAAACACCTGATAGATGTCTCATCTCCGCCCAATTCTGCCTCTAAGCATCTCTCTTTATGCCCCCTTTTTTTCCTTCCTCTCCATCAGTCCCAGGTGGGGGTTGTACCTGCTTCCTTTCCCATCTGCTCTTTCCACCACTGTCTTACCTTCTTCCTTACTCAGCCAAATCCTCCCTTTCTAGCTTCTTCACTCCCTTCTAATTAACTGGCCCTTTTTCTATCTCCCCTCTGAAACAAGCCTCTTCTGTCCTAGAAATGAAACACCTTGGCTAAGCTTCTCTGTTAGTTAACCAGCCTGTTCCTTTCTTTCCTTTCTCTACCCACTGCTTCTACTTTTGAATCAGCCATTCACTTTAATCTATAGCTCTCCCTCCAGAGTTCCTACCAACCTACATTTTCCGGTGATATTCACCTTGTCTCTCTGCAGTTCTCTGCAGCTGATTATCCACCTTTTGAGGTATTTGAAAGAAAGAGGTATTCTTTCTTTAAATTCCAAGACTTTTCTAATCAATCCTCCCATCTGTTTTCTTTATTCTCAACATTCACCCCTCAGAAATCTCACCTACACTCAGGACTTCAACTGCTTGATTCCAGCCCTGCAGGGCACTTGTAAGCAGCTGTGCTTATGTCCCTGTTTCACAGACTTTGCTTCCTGAGCTGCAGTAGGTGGAGACTGGATGTCTGGCAGGGGAAAAAGGCCTGATTCATGCCCAGCCCTGCTACCCTTGATGTTCCTGTCTGTCAGTCCATTGCTCATTCTACTGTTACACTTGCCTCTCCCCTCAGATCATCACATTGTTCAGTCTTGGCAGCACATTTACTTGTTATATCTTGGATCCTGAGTTTCCTCCTGAGGTTTAATTCTACATTTTAACTACCTCCTAACTATTTCCACTTGATTCTCCTATCATCACCTCAAACCCAAAGCCTAAGAATAATGTACTTACTCCTGAAGGAGTTTGGGGAGGGGCACAGTATTCTTTCTGATTCACGGATTTCTGTCAATGATACCATCTTTCACTTAGTGAGTCTCAAAATTCTAGTCACTTTTGCTTTCTCTTCTTCTTCCAGTTACCAAGCCTTCTTAATTCTTGTTCTGTACTTTTCTTTTCTTCCCTATATATGTCTGCTTTGAGCATCTTGACTTATGTATTCTACCTGCAATTAAATTAATCCTCATAAAACTCTTCTAACAAACATTTATTACTGCCTGTATTAATGAGAAGTGTTTCAGTTACAAATAAAAAACCCCAGGTCAAAGTGACAAATTAAAAAACAAATGTTTTTGGCCCACACTAACCAAAAGACCAAGGGTTTCTGCCTTTAGGCATGGTTAGATTTAGGTACTCAAGTAACTCACTAGGAATTTCTCTCCATCTCTTGGCTATGGGGTGGCTTCATTATCAGACACATTTTTTTCACTCTTTTTCTCTTTTTAATATTGAATTGATTGGGGTCACATTAGTTAATAAAACCATATAGGTTTCAAGTGTACAACTCTACAATACATCATCTGCACACTGCATCATGCCCTTACCACGCAAAGTCAAGTCTCATCCCTCTACCAACCCCGCTTTGCCTCTCCCATCTTCCCCTGCCCCGCTTCCCTCTGACACTCACCATACTATTTTCTATGTCTGGTTGTTTTTTTTTTAATCTGTTTTTTGTCATTGTTCTGTGTGGGTTTGCTTTTGTTTGTTTGTTTTTGCTTAATCCCATCACCTTTTACACCTAGCCCCACAAACGCCTCCCCACAAATCCCAGCCCCACAAATTTTGTTCATTAGATACTACATAGAGGTGAAATCATATGTTATTTGCCTTTCTCCGATTGGCTTCACTTGGCATAATAATCTCCAGTTCCAACCATGCTGTTGCAAAAATTAAGATTTCCTTCTTTTTTACAGTCAAATATATTCCACTGTGTGAATGTACCACTGCTTTTTTATCCACTCATCCACTGACAGACATCGGGTTTCTTCTAAATCATGGCTGTAGTAAACAGCACTACAATGAACATAGGGGTGCATATATTCTTTTGAATCAGTGTTTTGGGTTTCTTTGGATATATTTCCAGATGTCAAATTTCTGGGTCATAAGCAGTACTATTTTTAATTTTTTGAGGTAACTCCATACTGTTTTCTACAGTGGCTGCACCAGTCTGCATTTCCACCAATAGTGCACTCTTTCCACCAAGACTTCCTTTTCCTCTACATCACAGGTGGCAAACACAAGGCCTGTGGGCCAGATCCAGCCCTCCACCTTGTTTTATCCAGCCCCACACCTTGTTTCTACCTGGCGGCAGCGCCGAGCTCTGGCTTAACTGTTAAGGAGTAGTTACATTTATACAGCCCTAAAATTACATATGGCCCTTTGAAGGCAAATGCAAGGCTAATGTGGCCCCTGTTGAAAATGAGCTTGACACGCCTGCTCTACATCCTTGCCAACACTTGCCATTTGTGGATTTATTGGCGATAGCCATTCTGGCAGCTGTGAGGTGATATCTCACTGTGGTTTTAATTCACATTTCTTTGATGATTAGTGACATGAAGCATCTTTTCATATATCTTGGCCTTCTGTATGTCCCATTTGGAGAAGTGTCTATTCAGGTCCTTTGCCCATTTTTTAATTTGATTGCTTGGGGTTTTTTGGTGTTCAGTTGTTTCAGTTCTTTATAAATTTTTAATATTAACCTCTTATCAAATGTATCATTGATGAATGTGTTCTCCTATTCAGTGTGTTGTCTTTTTATTTTGTTGATGGTTTCCTTTGCTGTGTAAAAAAATTTTCATTTGATGTAATTCCATTCGTTTATTTTTTTCTACTGTTTCCTTTGCCTGAGGAGCTATATCAGAAAAAATATTGCTATGAAGAATGTCTAAGATTTGTATTGCCTCTATTTTCTTCTAGGATTTTTATGGTTTCAGGAGTTAATTTAAGTCTTTAATCCATTTTGAGTTTATTTTTGTGTATGGTGTAAGGAGGTGGTCTAGTTTCATTTTGTTTTTTGCATGTGTCTGTCCAGTTTTCCCAGCACCATTTATTAAACAGACTGTCTTTACTCCACTCTATGTTCTTGCCTTCTTTGTCAAATATTAATTGACCATAAAGGTGTGGATTTATTTCTGGCCTCTCTATTTTGTTCAATTAATTTATGTGCCTGTTCTTAAGCCAATACCAAGCTGTTTCGATTACAATGATCTTGTAATATAGTTTGATATTAGGTATTGTTGTACCTCCAACTTTATTCTTTCTCCAGATTACTTTGGCTATATAGGGCCTTTTGTGGTTTCATATCAATGTTAGGATTATTTGTTCTAGTTCTGTGAAAAGTGCATTTTGATAGGGGTTGCACTGAATCTATAGATTGCTTTGAATAGTATGGACTTTTTAATGATATTAATTCTTCTTATTCATGAACATGCTATATGTGTCCACTTATTTGTATCTCCCTCAGTTTCTTTCCTTACTATACTATAATTTTCCCAGTGCAGGTCTTTTACCTCCTTGGTTAAATTTATTCCTAGGTACCTTTTGTTTTTTGATACAATTATAAATGGGGGGTTTTTTGTTTTTTTTTTTTTAGTTTCTCTTTCTGATAGCTCATTATTAGTGTATAAAAATGCAACTGATTTCTGGATATTCATTTTATATCATGCTACTTTACTAAATTCATTTGTCAGTTCTAGTAGTTTTTTGGTGGAGTCTTTACGGTTTTCCACAGTGCCATGTCATCTGCAAATAATGACAGTTTTACTTTGTTCTTTCCAATTTGGATGACTTTTATTTCTTTTCCTTGTCTGACTGCTATAACTAGAATTTCTAGTACTATGTTGAATAAGAGTGGTAAAAGCGAATATCCCTGTCTTATTTCTGATCTTCAGAGAAATGCTTTTCATTTTTCCCCATTTAGTGTGATGTTAGCTATGGGTTTGTCATATATGACTTTCATGTTGAGGTATGTTCCCTCTATTCCCACTTTTGAGAGTTTTTGTCATAAATGGGTGCTAGATTTTTTCAATGCTTTTCTCTATCTATTGATTTAATCATGTCTTTTTTATCCTTCATTTTGTTTATGTGATGTATCATATTTATTAATTTGTGAATATTGTACCAAACTTGCATCCCCAAGACAAATCCCATTTTGATCATGGTATATGATGTTTTCAATGTATTGCTGGATCCTATTTGCTAACATTTTGTAGAGGATTTTAGCATCTATGTTGGCTTACAATTTTTTTAATGTCTTTATCTTGTTTTGAAATGAAGATAATGCTGGCCTCATAAAATCAGCTTGGGAGTCTTTCCTCTTCTTGAATTTTTTTGGAATAGTTTGAGAAGGATAGGTGTTAGTTCTTCTTTGAATGTTTGGTAAAATTCACCTGTGAGCCCATCTGGCCCAGGAGCTTTATTTGCTGTGAGTTTCTTGATTACTGCGTCAGTTTAATTAGTCTATTGGCCTATTCAGACATTCTGATTCTTCCTGACTCAGCTTTGGAATATTGTGTTTCTAGAAATGTATCTATTTTACCCAGGTTGTCCAATTTGTGGCATATAGTTGTTTGTAAGATTTCTTACAATCCTTTATATTTCTTTGGTGTCAGTTGTTACTTCTCTTTCATTTCTGATTTTATTTACTTGGGTCCTCTCTCCCTTTTCCTTTATGAGTCTGGTTAAAGGTTTGTCAATCTTGTTTATCTTTTCAAAGAACCAACTTTTGGTTTCATTGTTCTTTTATATTTCTTTTTTAGTGTCTATTTCACTTATTTCCACTCTAATCTTTATTATTGCCATCCTTCTACTTACTCTGGGCTTTGTTTGTGGTTCTTTTTCTAGTTCTTTTAAGTGTAGAGTTAGATTGTTTATTTCAGATTTTTCTTGCTTCTTGAGGTAGGCATGTAATGCTATTAATTTCCCTCTTAGGATTGCTTTCACTGTGTCCCATAAATTTGGGGGGTTTTGTGTGTTTATTTGTTCATTTTCATTTGTCTCAAGGTAACTTTTGATTTCTTCCTAGATCTCACTGTTGATCCATTCATTGTTTAATAATGTGTTATTTAGCCTCCATGTGTTTTGTGTTTTTTAAGGATTTTTTTTATTGTAATTGATTTCCAGTTTCATACCACTGTGGTCAGAGAAGATGCTTGATATGATTTCAATCTTGAATTTATTAAGACTTGTTTTGTGTCCTACCATGTGGTCTATTCTAGAGAATGTTCAATGTGCCCTTGAAAAGAATGTATATTTTGCTGCTTCAGCATGAAATGTTCTATAAATATCAATTAAACTCATTTGGTCCAGTGAATTTGTTGTTTAAAGTCACTGCAGCCTTATTGATATTCAGTCTGGAATAGCTATCCATTGATGTCAATGGGGTGTTAAAATCCCATACTATGACTTTGTTACTGTTGCTCTCTCCCATTACATCCATCAAGGCTTTCTTTACGTATTTAGGTGCTCCTGTGTTGGGTGCATATATATTTACAAGGCTTATATCATATTATGGATTGATCCCATTAGTATTACATAATTTCCTTTGCCTCTTGTTATGGCCTTTGTTTTTAAGTCTATTTTTTCTGATATAGGCATTGCTACCCCAGCTTTTGTTGTTGTTTCCATGTGCACAGAATATCTTTTTCCATCCCTTTACTTTCAGTCTGTGTATATCTTTTGCTCTGAGGTAGGTCTCTTCTAGGCGGCACATATATGGTTCATGTTTTCTTATCCATTCAGCTACCTTATGTCTTTAGATCAGAGCATTTAATCTATTTACATTTAAAGTTATTATTGATATGTTCTTATTTATTGCCACTTGATTCTTTATGCCTATGTTCCTCTATTTCTTTTTTCTTTCTTCTTCTTAAAGAATGACCTTTAACATTTCTTGCAATACTGGTTTGGTGGTAGTGAACTCCTCTATCTTTATTTTGGTCTTGAAATCTCTTTATTTCACCTTCAATTTTACATAGTAGTCTTGCTGGTAGATTGGTCTCCGTTGTAGGTTCTTGCTTTTCATCACTTTGAATATTTCATGCCAATCCCTTCTGGCCTGAAGTGTTTCCATTGAGAAATCAGTTGACAGCCTTATGGGAACTTCTTTATAGTTAACTACTGTTTTTTTCTTGCTGCTCATAAGAGTCTGTCTTTATCTTTAACCTTTTCCATTTTAATTATGATGTGTCCTGGTGTAGGCCTCTCTAGGTTCATCTTGTATGGGTCTTTCTGTGCTTCCTAGACATGTGTACATTTTTCCTTCACCAGGTTAGGGAAGTTTTCAGCCATTATTTCTTCAAAAATGTTCTCAATGCCTTGCTCTCTCTCTTCTCCTGGTACCCATGATGCAGACATTGTTATACCTGATGTTGTCCCAGAGGTCCCTCAAATTTCATAATTTTTTAAAATTCTTTTTGCTGCGCTGTTTGGGTGTTTTCTGTAGTCTTCTACACCACTGATTCGATCCTCTGCTCATTAACCTGCTGTTGATTCCTTCTAGTGCATTCTTCATTTCAGATATTGTGTTTTTCACTTCTGATTGGACTTTTTTTATGATTTACATGTCCTTTTTCATGCTATCTCTTTGTTTAAGTTCCCGCTGAGATCACACGTTTTCCCAAAAAGGTCCTTGATCATCCTTACAACCATTGTTTTGAACTCTGTATTTGGTATCTTGGTTGTTTCCATTTCACTTAATTGTTTTTCTGGGGATTCCTCTTGTTCTTTTACTTGGGGCATATTTCTTTGTCCCCCTATTTTATCTGCCTTCTGTGTTTGTCACTGTGTATTAGGTAGATCTGCTATGACTCCCAAACTCATTATGGTAGTTTTATGTTGTAGATGTCCTGTGGGTCTCAGTGGCACAATCTCCCAAATCACTTGAAGTAGTTGTTCTAGAAATGTTTCATACGTGGGCTATGTGCACTGTCCTGTTGTAGTTTATATTGAAAGCTATTACCCCATTTGTAGGTGAGTTTAACCCTCAGGCTAGCTGGCTGTAAGGATAGACCTGATCACAGTGTATGAGCCATTTTGTGGGATTGCCCCCCTAGGTAGAGTTGTTTCCAGCAGGATATGGTGCCTACCAGGATCTCTCTTAGGGTGTGCCACTGTGTGGTTAGTTGGGTCGAGCTCTGGTGTATTGTGAAGACCTCTACTGGTTATGTTGGTTCCGAGTCCACTTGGGTGGGGTTGCAGTACAGGTTGATGTCAGACACTGCCTGTAACCACCCTTGGGCTAAACGTCTGGAGCTACTGCACAATTCGCTGTTTGTGGCTGCCTCTACTGGACCTGGTTGTGTGTGGGAGGGGCCAAGCCATTAACAAGGGTCAGTTTCCTTCAGCGCTCAACCAGCAGCATATCAGTGAAAGTTCCAAGGCACCCTGAATTGCACCTCTTCCTGTCAGCAACACTGCTACCCCCTGAGGTGGTCTGGTTTTCCTCAAGAGGCTTCTGTAGAGTGGACCTAGGCTGACTGCAACCCACAGATGCTTCCACAAAGTATGAGCTCAATAGGGTGGGGTGACTGTGGTTGGGAGGGGAGGGCTAGTGGGTCTCCTGCTTGGGGGTGGTCTGGTCAGGCACTCAATGTGGGGAATGTGGCCCCTACTCCAGAGCCATATCATTCAGTCTCTACTAGAGTCTCTAACTCTAGTGCCCCCAGAAGGCTGCTGCAGGTTCAGGTTGAATGAAGCAAGCTGGACCCTCTGCAGGAGCAAGCTCAGCAGATCTGAACCACCAGGACTTGGGTGGACAGATCAAGAGTCTTTCATTGTCTACCCCCACACCCAGGTGCCTCAAGCACATAACCCAGGCAAAAGCCTCCCAAGAAGACGTGCTCTGCGTACTCTGAAGTTCCCAGCTCTGCACAGCACTCAGTCCTGCTGCGGGACTGAGCTCAGCAGGATAGGACCACCAGTTGTCAGAAGGGCAGGCCAAATGAGCCTGCCGTCGAGAGTGATGGAGTGGGCTGAGCTCACCAGGGAGACTGAAGTGCCCCCTCTCCATCACTGGGCCACACCACCCAGCATCAGGCACACTATTAAGTGTGACAAAATAGCCAACACCAACTGCAGACTTATACTGAAGAAATGTAGCATCATTAGTGGAAAGAGAGTACTCTCTTCTCAATTGTCCAGCACAAATCCTAACACTGACTCTGATTTGCAACACCTGGGTCATGGACCCATCCCTAGACCCTGGAATGATGTCAGTCTACCCAACCTACATAGATTGAGTGGGAAAAAAGCTTAGTTCCTATAGAAAATAAATGTGCTATTACAAGATGAGGGGATAGGTTCTGGGTAGGCAAAGGCAACAGATGTCCAAATACACTTCTTCACCACAGAATACCATTAAATTCCTTTAGTCTGACATTCTAGATCCTTGTACCTTAAAATGCCCCAAAATGTCCTCAACTATTTTCTTACCCCTTATTCAGCACAAGCCTTTCTCGTGAGCCCGTCACTTTTTTTCCAGCTTTATTGAGATATAACTGATATATGATAACATGTAAGTTTAAGGTGCACAACGTTGTATATATTCCAAAATGATTACCATAATAAGGATAGTTCACATATCCATCACCTCACATAGTTACAATTTAGGGGGACAATCTTAACTATTTTTTATCCTCTGATCTCTCCATGGTCTTCCTGTCTCTACATCTTTGCTAATACCACTACCCCATCAACTCTTCACATTCTATCCATCTTCCAAGGCCGAGATTAGTACACCTCTTTTTGGTGCACCTAACTTTTCAGATTGCAATGGTTAATGCTTTTATGCACTTGGTTAACATTTAGTGGCTACGAGCTGGGCCAGACAGAATACCACTGAAAAATCAGAAGTAAGAGGTAGTGCCTGTTATGACTGAACCAAAAGATTAGTGAAAATAGAATAGGCTGGTATAAAAATGAATATTTATTTAGAATGAGAAAATAAATGACAACTAGTTACAAATTTTGAAAAGATGGTACAAGATCTAAAAAAGGAACAGTATTTTTGCTAACTGCTTAGCATCCTTCTATAATACTTGTTTGGTACATTTTTTGACCATAGATTCTTTAATCAGATCATTATTTAACAATTATTTTGTGATATTTCCTATAAAGGAAATAGAAATATAATTCAATGTTTTCTCTAACCTGAGGCTTTTTGCTCTTTATTATTGATACATTGCAGAACTTACTTTTCAGCTTCACAACTGACATTTGGTAACTCATGTAAATATTTAGCATGCTGTCAAATTGGGGGAAAGCTCTATCTTCAAGGGGTTTTTTTTCCTCCCATTTATAAACTATGCAATTTGGAAACTTTTTCATAGATTAGCTTCTGAGTCCTAATATTTTACACCATGTTGCTCCTCCACAGCACACTGCCACTGGTCCTGGTCTCTGAGGGACACACCACACATCTTGTGACAACAACCTGGCCCTGCACCTGTGGGTGGAGAATGGTGCTGGATCGGCACAGAGGTTGCTAGGAATGTCCTTAGAAGCCTTTCCACACCCTACACTGAAATGGCTAGCAACAACTTTACCCATGGGAGTGAGTGTGAACTGTGTAAAAATATCTTACTAAAATCTTCACTAAATATATTTCCAGCTCTGCTCCTGGCCCTGATACCATTTGAGACTAGGTGTAACACCCAGGAGTCCAGTCCCAGGTCTCCTTCCAGCCTCCTTCTTCTCATAGTTCCTAAATCCAACCAGGCACTGTTTGTTCCAAAGTACCTCGTCCCAGACCAGCAGGCACAGATGTCCCACTGCCAAGCTTTGTCTAACCTCCTAAACCAGTTCTACCAGCCCTTCCCATTTCAAAGCATTATGAGTCCAAGAAAATTGCCCGGAAAATCCAAGCTGGTGCTTGTAAGGGCAAAAGACTAATGCTGAATTATAAGATAGTATCCTAAATAGCCAAACGTAAAATTCTAATGCCTGTTTACTAAATGATGTTTCCTGAACAATAAATGCCAGCATACACCTGTTCTCTGGCTAGAGTGGCAGCTGCCACCAACAGCCCCAGAAATGATCACCAAGTACATCAACAATTTCCCCTTCCCTTTAACTGAGGCGAGAAAAGCAGCAATTTTTTCAAAATGAACTTTTGATATGTGGAAAGCAAACTAGAGCTGTCTTTTCAGCATTGGCCTGTGAGAGCTCAACTTTCAGGTGCCATCCCCTTTGTGTAGGACAGTGCTTCTTCCACGGGAGAAACACACCGCAGAGCCCCGTGCTTTGAGCAAGGCCTGGCCCAAACAACCCGAAGTTTTTGAAAACAGTAGGCCTCTGTCCTTGATCCTCAATCATTCCTTTGAATGGCTTTGAGGCTCAAATATGTGGTTGATACAAAGCTGGGAGAAATTGTGAACTAATAAAAGGAGTCAAAAACTTTCCTCAGGCTAATTTGATGATTTTGAAAAGCAAATAAAGTAAAATAAAGTAAAATAATAAATGTGGAGTACTGTAGTTGAGTCGAAAATTCTCCAAATGCTTGCAGAAGTGCAAGAAGATAAAAATGGTTAACATTTATTGAATGTTACTATGTTCCAGCCACTATTATAAGTGTGTTTCAACTATTTTAAGTAAAACACAAGGCTTTACTTGTGTTTCCTACACCCTGGATGAGTTGATTGTAAAGGAGGCGTGTGTATTAGCTCTCAGCAACTCCCTCCCTCGGCAAGGCTGTAAGGACTGGAAGTGGTATGGGGATAGTGCCTGGCACAGAGTAGGCACTCAGTAAGTGTAAGCTAACACTGGTTTCTAAAGAAGGTGTGAAGGTGAAGAGATGTGAATAAAGATAATGATTGCTTTCAGTTAGTTGTAGGACTACCAGTCTGAGGAGGGAATGGATTTGTTCTGTGTGGCCTTGAAGAAAGAATAAAAAAAACAATGTGTTGATGTTAAAAGGAGCCAGTAAAAAGAAAGGGAGGGAGAAAGTTGGGGGAGGGGGTCGGTGGAAAGAGGGAGAACAAAAAAAGGGAAGAACGGAGGAAGTAAGTTAAGGCTGCCTTAGAAGTAATGAGCTCTGAGATGTCTGTGGGGCTGTTCTAGAAAAAGCAGGACAAATCTTTGACAAGGATGAGTATAAAGGTAATTCAAGCATCGTAGAAGCTTGCAGATAGGGGTTGTTTTTACCACTAGCCTAATAATACTAAGTCTCATCTCAAATCCACCCAGATGGCTTGAGATATGACAGCTAACACCATGGAGACTTTTCATCAGGCCTCACGCTTCACAGGACAGTTTTCTACAAAATGGAATTCTCATTAATGAAGCGAAGGATAAGGTTGGTTCCTGTATAAACCAATAGGAAATGTCTACACTGTTAATTTTTAAAAGCCCTTTGAAATGTACAAGAAAGTAAACTTTTCCTATCAGCGCAACAATCCTGAGGCCAGTACCTCAGTGACATATATTTTCTACCCTTTCTGCTACCAGAGGACAGTGGATAATATTTGTATAGCTTTAGGAAATTCATTAGTTAAATGAGTATGATAATGTAATTCTTGGAAAATGTTGGATCTTCTCTGCAAAGTAAAGAATTGATCCTCCTGTAACAGAGAATTCAACACTATAAACATTAAAAAAATAAAACACTATACAAAGGCAAAGTGCCATTTTTGTTATTTTCATAGTCTCATTCAACACATTACTTGACAAACTGAGCTTCATTAAAGAATCTGGGGGTAGGGGTTAAGCTTTCTTTTTTCTACTATAAAGAACCAGCTTAAACCTCAAAAAACAAAACTCTATGTTAACTGTATATTTCTATATAAAGTACCTTTCAAAAATATTGTAAAAGCTCATTGTAACATAGTCTCAGATCACACTTTTGATTTTCACTTGATTTAAATCAAACCTTGCTCAGGCATCTCTAAAGATTACATTTAACTCACTAATATATATCTTAACATGTAGTATGGTACGACCTGCCCTAAACCTAACCCTACCACTAAACATAACCCTAAAGCTAACCCTGGACTTAGCCCTAGCCCTAATCCTAATCCTAACCTAGGCTGAACCTTAGCACAAACCCTAGCTCTTGCCCTAACCCTAGCCCTAGCCCTAGCCCTAACCCAAACCCTTAACCTAAACTTAACCCTAAGCCAAACCCAAGCCCTAGCCATAGGCCTAAACCTAACTCTAAACTTTACCCTAACCCTAAACCTATCCCTAACCCTATGCCTAACTCTAACCCTTAATCTAGCCCCAACCCTAACCGTAACCCTAGCCATAGCATAATGCTAACCCAAATCCTAGCCCTAGTCCAAACCCTTGGCCTAGCACTAGCTTACCACAGTTTTAGCCCTAGCCCTAGTCCTAACCCCAACACAAATCCTAACCCTAAACTTAATCATACCCCTGGTTCTAGCATTAAGATTAACCCTAACCCTTACCCTAGCCCTAGCTCTAAAACTAGCCTTAGCCCTAGCTTTACCCCTAGCTCTAACCCTAACCCTAAACCTAACACTAGCTCTAACCCTAACCCTAAACCTAACACTAGCTCTAACCCTAACCAAACCCTAAACCTAGTCCTAACCCTAACCATAACCCTAACCCTAACCCAAACCTAACCCCAGCCCTAACCCTCACCCTAATCCTACCCCGATGCAGACACCAGCCTGCAGTGTCCACGGCATTATGGATGAGATATGAGACAAATTCACACAGACTGCTGAGTCCTGTGGAGGAAAAGGGACAGCACAGCTTCTTTCTCAAGGGGGGAGCGTGCCGACCTTTGCCTTGACAGGTTTTTATTGGGTTTCAGTTTGCACAGGAATGCAGGTAAAGTTCATTAATCATTGTCAGGCAGTAAGGATCAAACAATAGACAGTATACAAAGAACTACAAGGGCTTATTCTGAATCAGGGTCTGTTAGCTGAAGGGCTACAAAACTTTGGGAAACAAACTCATTTCCTGGTTGGACCCTTATCATTTAATTGAGAGCATTCTTAGCAAAGCAGGCTTCACAGGATTTTACATATTGTTTCTGAGGCCTGTTCGTCCAGGGAACCCGCCCTTTCCAGCACAGGACTGCACTGCCCTCTGTCATTGTTTCAGGCTAAAGTCAGGCAGGGGAAGTAAGGCAGCCAAGAGATTAGGAGACTTCTTAAAGACAGGATGAGGACTCAGACTATGTCAAAGCTGAGGGTCCATCACCCCCTTTTCCTATAGTCCCCCAAGTCCTTCCCTAAGGGCACCTTCTTACCATGCCTGTCTTAGGCTGTCCCTCCCTTGGGGAATCTTACCCATCATTGGCTAATTGATCAAGCATTGGGGGTCAGTTATGGATGAAGTAAAAGGAGCACAAGTGGTGCTCCTGCCAGGGAGATAAGCTTTGTCTCCTTAGTGGCTTATGATGCAAAGGTCACTCAATCAGCCATAGCCATGGGCAGGTTACAGTTCCTAAAATCAGGCAACGCAGTTCCCAACATACCCCTAACCCTAACGCTAACTTTAACCCTACCCCGAACCCTAAATACAACCCTATACCTACCACTAACCCTAACCGAAGCTGTAACCCTAAAACTTACAATATTACAAACCCTAAACTCAGCCCTAGCCCTAATTCTAATAAACCAAACCCTAACCCTAACCTTATCCCTGACTCGAACTATAGCGCTAACTCGAATACTTAACCTAACCCTAACCATAACCCTAGACCTAACCTCAATCCAGACACCTAACACTACCTTTGGCCCTAGACCAAATCCTAACCCTAAACATAACCCTAACCATTACCCTTACCCTAGTCCTAACCCTAGGCCTAGCCCTAGACATAACCCTAGCCCTAACACTAACCCTTACCTAGCCCTAGACCTAGCCCTAACCCTAACACTAGCCCTAATTCTATCCCTAATCTTAGCCCTAACACTAGTCATAGCCCTAACCCTAATCCTAGCCCTAACCTTAAACCCTGCCCTAACCTTAACCCTAGCACTAGACCTCACCCTAATCCTAACCGTAATTCTAGATATAGACCTAACCCTAATGTTAGCACTAAACTTAACCCTAATGCTTAATTCACCCCTAACCCTGACCCTAACCCTAATCCTAGTGCTAGCCCTAACCATAGCCCTAGCCCTAGGTCTAAACCAAACCATAGCCCTAAACCTACCCCTACCCTAACCCTAGTCCTAGCCATAATGCTAACCCTAGAACTAGCCCTAACATTTGCACTAACCCTAAAGCTAATGCTAACTCTAACCCTAAACCTAGCCCTAACCCTAACCCTAGGCCTAGACCTAACCCTAAACCTAACTGTAACCCTAGATCTAACCCTAACCCTAAGCCTAACCCTAGCCCTACCATAACCCTAGGCCTAGCCCAAGCCCTAACCCTAGCAGCAGACCTAACACTAAACCTAACCCTAAACCTAGTCTTAACCCTTAACCCAATCCTAACCCTAGACCTAGCCCAAGCCCTAACCCTAACCCTAATACTAAGCCTAACCCCTCCCCTAACCGAAACCTAGCCCTAGACCTAATTTTAAATCTAACTGTAACCCTAACCCTAGCCCTAGCCCTAGCCCTAACCCTAACACTAATCCTAACCTGATCTCTAAACCTTTCCTAAACCTAAACCTAACCCTTACCCTAACCCTACCCCTACCCCTAATCCTAACCATAACCCTAACCATAACCATACTGTATCCCTAACCTTCACCAAAACCCTAACCTTAAACCTAGCCATAACCTCAACTCTAACCCTAACCCTAGGCTTAAGCTAGCCCTAATCCTAGCTCTTGCCCTGGCCTTAGCCCTAGTGCTAACCCAAACCCTTAACTTACGTACAATGAGTTGATACTAAAGCCAGACTGTCTGGCTCAAATCATGGCTCCATCACTCACTAGCTGTTAACCTTAGTCAAAGTCTTCAAACTCTTGTGCCTCACCTCTGAAATGGAAATAATGAGTATATAGCTCATAGGGGTGTTGCAAGTTAGTATGCAGAACGCAGAGACAGGTAATAATCAGTCAGTGAATGTTATGTACCATTGTTACTGGTACAAATATTAAAGAAAGAAGAAAATACATCACATTTCAGAAAGGTTGACTGATGCTGAGTTAAAATACAATACCCTAAATAATCAATTGTAAGATTCTAATGCCTGTTTAGTAAATCATGTTCTCCCAAACAATAAATACCTATATTGGCATGAAAAGTTAGCATTTTATTTCAGAAACATATATTTCTTGTTGGTTCATGCATGCAGATGTTGAGGCAAACAGTCCCTTTTGCTATGCATGTGGGAAAGTGTATGTGAGGATTTAGGTATTATTTAGGGGGTTCACGTGTATCAGAGGGTCTCACGACAGAGTTTTGTGAGATTTTATGGTTAGGTTTTTCCAATGCAATGATTCAGCTCACACTTAATGGTTCTTCAAGACAGGCACATTTGATAACATAGTGAATTTTTTGAAGCTTCTTTAGTATAAGAAGCAAATATGTCAAATATATCATATACATTACTTTTTAACAAAAGAATAAGTAACAGTTACCCATAAATAATTGGTGGGATGAATTACATACCATGATCATTTACCCATTCTTCAAAAAATTACTAATAGCTAATATTTACTAAGTTCTAAACATGTGTCAGACAGAGTTCTAACTGCTTTACATCTATTTTTCATGCCATCTTCATTTGTTATTTTTATCCTCATTTTATGGATGCTTTGGGAGGTAAGTGATTTGTTCAGCCTCATGAAGAAGTGATGAAGGCAGGATTCCAGACCAGGCAGTGCTGTTTCTGAGCCCTGTTATTAACTATCACATCATGACACCGAGGTAAATTGTCAATTAACTCCTCACTTTCAAAAAAACATTTCCAAAAAGAATTTTGTCAGCATATCATAATACTTTTAAAATGACATAATTTATAAAATTCTGTATCACACACATTTCAGGAGAATACAATTTCCATAAGAGTGTTTATTATTAGTTTACTCTGGAAAAATAGCATATTCTCCTTTTAAAATTAGTTTCACCTTTGAGTTATATAACTAAGTATCTTTAAACAATCTATACATGGATATTTGTTTAATATACCTGAAATATAAATGTAAAATACCCAAACCTAAAAATATGATTATTTATTTAGAGATGCATATATATAAAACATAGTTTCCTGTACTCAAGAATACTGCAGGGTACAAAATCAATTTCAAAAACTATGATCAGTACCCTCAAAGAAAAAAGATAAAATATTGAATCCATAAAATGATAATGATTGATATACAAAATATATACCTCATATGTCCGATATAACATTGATATATCATATATATCATATATAACATATATATGATATATATGTCATATATATACACACACAATACATATATAGAGCAGGAAGAACATTTAATGATATTACAAAGGAAATGCTTTGGAAATCTGTTTTCTCTTGGATACCAAGTAAAGAATATCTCTTCTTAACATGAAATTTGACATGCCTCCATAAGCTGAAATGCCACAAGGGAACATGGATCTAAACCTGGGCTACAAGTTCTGCCCAGTTCCAAGAGGCACTGGAAATTTACATCAAAATCATACACATATTTATCCTTAATGTAGTTCATAGTAAAGTGTACATACAGAACTTTTATTCTAGAGTATAGTTAATCAAACATAAATGCCTTTATTGTCTTCGTGAAATCCCAAAATAAAAGCCTCTTTGAGGAACCTGTGTCAGGATATTTTTTAAAAACTTAATTGACCCATTTCTCCTCCTCCCGTCTCAAGCAAAAAGGAAAGTCCTTTGTAACTTCTTACCTTAGGAATTTTTACAGAGCTAAACATATGAATTCAGAGGCACTTCCGGTCTTTTGAAAAACCTAGGTCTATAGAAGACACAACCCTGGGTGGGTTGGAGCAGAAGAAGAAACAGAAAAGCATTTTAAATATCAGAAAAGAGGGAGAGCTGGGATTCTGGGAAACTGGAGGGCGGGCAGAAGATGCTGAGTTCTGTGGAGTCCCTGTTGCATAGCCTGACAGCAGTAGTGTCAGCCTACAGTGCTCTCTAGGAGGACAGACCCCAAGGCTCCTCCAGGACATTCCTTCCCAAGGAACAGTCTGGAAGCAGCTAAGCCCTCACACCACACTGATGAGACACAGGCATGTCAGCAGAAACCAGAATGGGCCATTGGTCACTGACCAGAGCAGTCAGTATCTCCCCAAAATCTGAGCACAGACCTGTGGCCAGAGCCAATCAAGACAGTGCAAGGATTCTCTACCTGCACTGCAGGATGGGGGCTTGGAGTCAGATTTCGGTAGATTTAGGGAAAATAAAGAAATGTGCTACTTCCTGCACAGCTGTTTGTGAACTGAAATTCATTCCCACAACAGCTAGGTATCTGGAATGGACGGATACCACGACCTTTCAAAGGCACAGTTTTGGTCCCCTCACATGTTCATCCCTTCCTACAGAATGATGTCTTAACAAATTTAAGCAAATAAGTGGAGTGGAGAGCCTCTTAAATATTACTTACTGGAGGCAGTTATTGGGAAATGTTGCCTGATGAATTCAGTTTCAAAGTATGGAAAAAGCATAAATTGGTACAGTTTATTAATTTTGACAGTTCAAATATGGAATGCATCTGTATTCACAGTATATATCATGGGCTCCTCAAGAGACTTACTTAAGAATCTTAAAAAGGTAAAATATTTTCTTCTAAGAGAGATCCTTCCAAAAGATTAAAAATCAGTTATTAGATCCACCTTACCTCTTATTGCCTAATAATGTTATAAAGGAATATAAAGTATATTCTACATTGGTTAATTATTAGATTTTATTTATTTTGATTTACATGGAATCACTAGTGTGATTATTATATCTACATTGGAAACTCAGATATTTCAGTTAATGTTTTCATGACTCTTTTTATTTCAAAAATGATAGGGAGTTTATTAACATAGCAAGAAATTTAAGCCATCATGATTAGTGCAAAAGACAAGATATGAGATATAGTCTTGATCTGAAATGGAACGGATTCCTTGCTCAAATCAAGAGAAGCATGACTAATAAAACATAATCTGTGCATTGCAGATGAACTAAAATTATTATTTTTTGTCTCGGTTCAAGTTTAATAGAAACTACAAAAGATAAAAGGTGATGCCCCACTACTGTACACCTCAGCTGGCCTGCCCCATAAGTTCAGGCCATTTCCTCCACAAAAAGAAAGGCTGGCCTCCCCAAGCTGGGCAGGAAAGGCCTGTCCTGTCCCAGACCATATCTGGCCTAAATCTGAGATCTTGTGTTTTAAGCATGACAGTAGTAAAAGAGAGGTTTTGTTCTCATGGCTCTACACTGCTGCCATGACCCTGTAATGGCCCGGTGCTCACTTCTGCTTAGAGAAATATTCTTTGCTCTTCTGGACATCAGGCTTGATGGTATCACTGCCAGGTTTCCAGCCAGCTGGGCACACTTCCCTGTGTCAGTGAACTGGAAAGCCTGGACTAGTCTCAGAGTCTCGTCCACAGAGTGGCCAACAAGAAGGTGGTTTACAGTGATCTGGTGAAGGATACCTTTATCATCTGTGATAAAGGGACCCCTGAATGAGATGCCTTCATCGGCCTTTAAGACATCATAGTCCTGAGCAATGGTGCACTTAGGGTCTGACACCAAAGGAATGTTCATGGGTCCCAATCCTCCTTGTTTCCTGGGTATGCTGATCCATGCCACGTGACAGAAGTGAGAAGTTACAGAAGCACCAATCACTTGGCAGTTGGGTTTCTTAAATTCTTCCATCCTATCACTGAAAGCAATGATCTCCATGGGGCACAAAAAGGTAAAGTCAAGAGGAGAGAAGAAGAACACCACATATTTTCCTCTGTAGTCTGATAGGCTGTTATCTTTGAACTGACCATCTGGCATAGCGGCCGTGGCTTTTTAAAACTGGACAGGGTGCCCAATTTTAGCATTTCCTGAAGACATCTTGCTATCTGCAGCTCTGAGACACAAATACCAAGACCAGCTGGTCAGGAAGAAGCCCCACCAAACTAAAATTATTAAATAACGTAAAGTTAATTCATTTCCCATTCCAGAAACATAAATACTACAGGTATTTTTTACTTTGCCATTAGGAAGTTAGGAAGGATAGAAGGAGGGAGGGAATGAGGGAAGGACTGAGAGAGGGAGGGGCTGCCTTTCCCTAACAATCTTAGAATCTATAACAGTTGAGAGAAGAAACATATCTGAAAAAAACTCATGAACAAAGCAATGCAATCACATACTGGGTTCAATGCCACAATAAGCTGGTATATCATTTCACAAAACAGGCTGAAAGCTAAATAACCACTTTGTATTTGTAGAACATTTTATCATTGTTTATTAGGTGCCAAAATATATGTCAATATCAAATAAAGGGCAAGGAACCTGGACAAGGATTGAGGTCAGCTGGAATCAGTCATCAAGGAGGTTGTTCTCTACTGATTTCCTTGAAACTCAAGGTTACCTTTAATGTTTTCATGTCTCTTATTTGTTTGGTTTTGTTTTCATTTTCTATATATATTTTTTTCACTTTTGTTCTCTTCTCCAGAAATAAAAGGCTGTCAGTCCACGAGGTGTTGAAGGAGTGAAAAGTGTTCAGGGAAAAAGACTTCAATGTAAGTCTCACTTGTGTCATTTCTACTTGTTCTTGGGCTGGGGAGTTAAATTCCCTTGTCTCTGTTTCTTCACAGGTAAAGGAAGATGACAGGGCCAGCCTCACAGAGTAAGGATGAGGGAAGTGGCAGTCAAAAACCAGCATTGGTGGTTACAGAACAGTCACAGAGATAGAAAGTATGGCATAGTCAACCAGGTTGTAATAACTATGTGTGGTGTCAGATGGGTGCACAATTTATCAGGGTCATCACTTACTAAGCTATATAATGTCCAATCACTGGGTTGTACAACTGAAACTGATGTAATTATGCTTGCCAACTGTAATTGAAAAGTAAAAAGTTGTTTAAAGTTAAAAAAAAAGCACCTGGTACAAAGTAGGCAATCAGTGGTGTCCGTTATTCTTTCCCTTTCAAAAAAAGGATAAAAAAAGAAAGCATCTAAAATTTGTTTTGGAGCAGTGCTTCTCAAATTTTAGCATATATATAGAACATCTGAGGGTGTCATTTAAATGTAGATTCTGATTCAGTTGGTCCAGGAGGAGAGCCTGAGATTTGTTTGACATTTCCAATGTTTCTGGTCCTTGGACCACATTTTGAATAGCAAAGTTTTAAAGGCAAAAGGAACATGGAAATGGCCAGAGGAGAAAGAGTAATAAACAAATGTTTATAGAATGCCTACTGTATGCCTACAAATGTATTCATAATACATCTTTTTTTTAATCCTCAAAATAACTCTAAGAAGCAGGTTTTATTACCACTTTACAGAGCAGAAAATTGAGGATCAGGCGCACTACCTCATAGGAATCTTTGTATTTCCAAAGTTCACATTCGCTGTTCACGTTGAGGGAGGACACAGAGTCAGATCAACAGAAGGAGGTGAGGATGAATGAGTCTAAGTGGAAGGGATGGGCACCAATGACCTATAGAGGGGAAAGTGAAGGGGCTCAGGGGTTGGAAAGTGCAGTTAATGGGAGAGCAGAGATAAGAGTACAAAGGCATAGCCTCTTCACCCTCTCTCTTTCTCTGACATTCCTTCAGAAGCTAGAGCAGCTACTGTTCAAGGTTCAACCCTCCACCTTTTCTGTCAAATCATCATTGATATAGCACTAGGGCAACTGTCACTTCCCATGCAATAAAGGAGTGGATCTGGGCCAACTTTACCTCTCCTAATTATTTCTACGGTTACCAAATTAAGAAAGACAATGCAAAGGGAAGGTCAAAAGGAGGACAACCAAGTACTGCACTTTTGAAGGGGTTTCTTCAACACTGAGTTTAGCAGTGTTCATATCTAATCTAAGTTCAACACTGCCTTAGCAAACAAGAGCTGGAGCCAAAGGTATGAGTCCATGATTAGAATGAAGTCTAGCAGGTGACAGTCATATGACAAGAAGAACATGTTGCCATAAATGTCTTACTACCATAAGGCAGCAGGTATTGCAGTGCTAAGGTTCCACAAGCTATGGGCTTCACTTAGGGCAGACTCAAAAAATACAACTATTTTTAATACAATCTGACCTTAGCTTTGTCTTAAGGATGACACACTTAACTGTTTTTAAAGCACCATTCAGGACCCAAATTAGTAAATTTCTTCAAACGTTTTCATAAAAACTACAATTCTTAAATGCCAATAATGCATATAATATGTTTTATTACACTACCAACTTCTTTCCTGGAAGGTACAGGACCTGAGCAGAATTGCATTGAATGAGTCCCCTTCCTTATCTTCATGGATAAGATCTGGCGAAGATGAATCCCGCAGGGTAATCTTGATCAAGGAATCAAAATAACACCAGGAAAATGGTCAAAAGAAAAGCAGAACCAGCTTTATAACAACGGGAACCAATGTGTATTTAGTACCGTCTGCATGTGTTAACTGTATTTCATTTTTCACAAACCTGTGGACTAGGTAGTGATATGACCATTTTGTAGATGCTAGGACTGAGATTCAGATAAATTCATTAACTTGCTCTTGGTCATTCTACTGGCAAATGGTAGGGACAGGATTAAAAAAGAAAAAAACAATGCTCTTTTATAGAGGGTGTGAGGATTATGGTAGAAAGTGGTAATTGCCTTCCTTTACTAATTCTCTTCTTCCTTAACAGAATTCCAGGTTTTATCTGGGAGCACTTTCACTTGGAGTAAAAGACTGTTTCCCAGCCCTTTGCAGCGAGTTGTGGCAATGTTGCCTAAATTCTGGGAAATGAGATGTAGGCAGAAATGTTACATGGGACTTTGAGAAGTATTAATAGTAATCTCTCCTATGTGTGGTCAGCCTGCCTCCTTGTTCTCCCTTCTGAGTCTCCAGTTCTTCATTCTCAGGCCACTCCCAATAGGACTGGATTCCAATTGTGAACTCCATCACAATTGGCTGAAACCTTCACCCTTCTCCTGTCCCAGCTTATTTCCTACCTGCCATTCCCATGAGTTCCCCATTATGGAAAATGAATCTCAGATGCCACATGGTCACCAGGGAGCCTGGTTCACTAAAGCTAACTCACTAAGGTTAAAGTTCACTAAAACTAACCAGGGTTCACAGCTGGTCTTTGGTGCCTGATTGCAACTCTTTTGTGAATGTCAACAAGATTGGAGCCCAGTTCTGAACCCCAGCAAGCTGGCTGGGGCTGCTGCTGGTCCCATTGCCCAGGCTGGCCCATGGGTGCCTCACCTCATCACAAACATATCTGTCTGCCTTATAGTCTCAGGCCCCAGAACAGCCAAAACTAGGGCTGACTGCTCTGACCCTTCAAACCAGATACCTTTTGGCCAGTGATGCCTGCATGAAACAAACTGAATTTGGTCGCATGCCACCCCTCCATCCTCAAGATATTGTCAAGAAGGTTGTTACGCCTTTCCAGTGAGCAAAATGCCAGCCATATGTACATCCCAGTTAGTATATCCCTGGCCAGTAAGTTGCAAGTCTGTCTCAGCTCAAAAGGTTTTCTCCTTTCTTAGTGTTACGGTTCAGAACGCCATTCTGTGAGGGAAAGAGAGAGAGCAAGGGGCAGTAACCCTTTTATGATAATGTTATATACCTAACTGAACCTCTCTTGATTTGAAAAAAAAAAAAATATATATATATATATATATATAAAATTAGACCAGTTTTAGATCACAGAAGTATGCCTAAAATCTGACCATTATTTCCTACTTTCTTGTTAATAGATATGAAAAAGTGTTCTAATGCAAAGATTCTAATTAGATAAAGAAAACTACTAGAAGACATAGGTTGGCAAAGAGTCTGACCCAAGAGATTTGTCAAAACCACAACACGATTAAGTTTGGTTTTGATTGAGCAAATAGACATAAAGGGGATGCTTGTAAGGCAACATTAGGTTCATTCATGTAAGAGAAAATCAAGCTCTTAAGTATGAGTTCCCAGGGATGGCTCACGAGGAAAACTAATCCAGAAAAGAGAGAAAGGTAGGAGAGCTTATTGTTAATTATTTTAAACAATTTCAAAACCCTTACTTGCCTTTGAGTGTGGAAAACCAAGGCAGAAATGAATCATTCTTTCTGCAGGTCTGCTACTGGAGTCAGAGGCTGCCACTGTTGATCTGGAGTTGATGAGAGAAGAAGGGATCAACTCCATTTTGGGTGTGCATGATCTCATCCAGCATTACGCTGCTCTGAAACCCATCTTCCAGGACTCCGAAAGACAGAAAGAAAAAACAGGGACTTTGACTTGGGAAACATGAATTCCTTGTGAGTATTAAGGTAGACTTTTTATGAACTGTAGAACTAAGTATAGGAGACCAATCAGGAAGAAAAAAGTATCATCAGGATACTTTTTTCTGTTGATATAACATGAGGCCTGTCTGAAGTGAAGGTCTGGAAGGAAAATCAGACCTATATGTGAAGACCTAACAAACTACATTTTGTTTATTATTAAAACGATTATTCTGGGATGTCTTCCTGACTCTCTTGTAGATTTCCATACCACTTCTTTGCACCCATTGCTGTTGGGGGCAATGGCAGTTGGGGTCATGCCTCCAATACAGCATGTATCATCATTATATTATAAGGGTTTTGGCTGACCTGGCTCCTAGCTAAGATTATAAGTTATAAAATTATATATACTTGGGGTCAAATGCTATTTTATCTGTGGATTTTCAGCAGGCTTGGGCCTGCCAATATATATTGAATTAATTAATAATTTTATTTTATAAAATGCCAACATAAGGTCAACATTTCTACCAATGGGATGATTTGGAAAAAATATTGGTGATAAAACTATAATTGGTTTCTTTTAGTCTTTTCTCTAAGGTGGAATCAAATAAAGCAGTTAGGACATATTTTCATGATTTTTAGAAGACATTTTTTCAGGAATATGATTCATTGGAAGAAAAGGCTACTTTCATGTGAAATTACTACATCTGTTGCAAAATTTGGTAGTAATTTAAACACTGCTTCTTTCTATTTGGGTTTCCAAAATGCATTTGTATTAGTAAAGTACATATTATACACAGGATTGATGTGGCAGACCCTTCTGCATGGTGTGGGCTCTCACTTGGAGCCCACTTGGCTCCCACTTGGAGATGCACAAGACTCATGCCCACAGATAGGTTCTCTCATGGGTAATCAGATTTGCAATATACCTAGGCTGTTTTGGGACTTGCTCTTTGCTAAAACCCCCTCACCTTGCAAGTGCTAAACCTTGGGCCCAGTGTAACCAGCTGCCTATTCATTTGCTAATATCCTTCTTCTGTGATGTAATGAGGGGCATTGGCTCCTTTGTTGTAACCACGATAGTGAAGGAGAACCATTTTTGTCATGTGAAGAGAGATACTAGAATAAAAGCCTGTCATGGTGGAGGCTCCGGTTTTTGCTCCTCTTGAGAGAAAAGCCATGCTGTCGTCCTATTTACTCCACCAGACTCTGCAGTCTCAGTCTGTGTGTATGTTTTAATTCATCCATAATGATGCGGACACTGCTGGCTGGTGTCCGCCTCAGATTATTATATCCATTTTCATACTCATGGTATGTAGTCATTGTACCCACATATAATGTGCATCCTTATTTTTCCCTCAAAAATTTGGGCAAAAAAGTATGCATTATAGATGGCAAAATATAGTATATGTATCTCTGGAGCTATATATACACACACATACATATACACACATACATACATCCTCTATATATGTATATATTATGTATACATATGAGGTATATTAGAGAGAGGGGTTTATTATAAGGAATTGGCTCATGTGATCACAGAAACTGGCAGTCTAAATCTGCAGTGTGGGCCAGCAGGTGGAGACCCAGGAGAGCTGACTGTGCACATGAAATCCAAAGGCAGTCTGCTGGAGAATTCCTTCTTATGCAGGAGAGGGTCAGTCTTTTTGCTCTATTCAAGTCTTCAACTGATTGGATGAGGTCCACCCATATTATAGAGCCCAATCTGCTTTCTGACTAAAATGTTAATCTCACCCAAAAAACACTCTCACAGAAACTCCCAGAGTAACATTTGACCAAATAGCTGGTCATCCTGTGGCCTGGTCAGGTTGACGTGTGTGTTGCTGCCCTTCAAGCCCAGGCAGGTTCATGGTATTCATGCAGACAGAAGAATATTCATGGAGCCGTTGGGATATCTGGCATGCCTTTATTCATGGGTGGGGGAGCCATGCACACTGCAAGCTGTGTGTCTATCTGCATGTCTCATGTTGTGGCCCCTGCTCCCCAGTGTGGCACCTGACCCCTTGGGTGTCTCTCATCATCATCAACCCCACCAGCAGGGAATCCCTACCTGTTTAAGTACTAGAGGGGAATAATTCTGCTCACGTGAGCTCACTTCATGTTATGGGAACAGTTTATCAGACCCAGTCTCAAGGTTTCAAGAACACTAGTTATCAGGCCTCTCCAAGGCTGTGGGAACACTGCTCCCCTTGGTTACCCAGACTCCTGGGTGAGGAAGCTAGACTGCCTCCACTTACCCTACAACATGCAAAATTAACATTCATGTGGCAGGGTTTATATAGGCCCCATCGACCATATATTGGTCTACATAGTGAAGGTTCAGGTAAATCTCAACTGAATAGACTCCTGTTAATTTTCTACAATTGTGCATAGCATGGGCCTTTGCTTCACAAATACCTGAGCTCCTGGCCCTTCTACACTGATCCTATCTGTGTGACACTAAGCAAATTATCTGAAGTTTGCACACTTCAGAATCCTCATTTGTATTTTAGGAATAATAATAATACTACCTACTTTGTGAAGGCATTATAAGGATTAAAATTAAATGCATGTAAAAAGTACTTATCTCAGTATTAGGCACATAGTAAGAGATCAATAAATGTTAACTATTGTTACAGTTATTTCCACATGATTTTCTCCCCTAATTCAATGATCAGTTCCTCAAGGCAGAGAATTTATTTTTAAACTCTCTCAGTAACAACCCATGCTTAATCCATCATATGCATCTGATAACTATTTATGGGTTTCATTGGCCTCAGATTCTATGACTTTCCTTTTATGATGAGAATGCCAGGGGCAGAACTACATTTTAACAGCAGAATCTGTGCTTGTGTTTTTTTAAAGAAACATAAGTGGAAAATAGTTCATGGGCTATTGAAGTAGTAGGAAAAGCTAGACAAAATTCCATGGAAGCAGAAATAAACTCTAAATAGGCTCTGGTGAAAAAAGATAAGGTCCTTCAAAGGAATAAATAAATTTATAAATGGAAAGGTCTGGAGCATGTGTGCAGCATTCTACATACTTCAGTCACTTAACAAAATTGATGTGAGTTCTGTTTGAAGAAATTTCAGATTATTTTGAAGCATATCCAAGATGTCATATAATTTCTTCCATATTTATCTCAATATGCATCATTTTTATTTAAAAAGAACTTCCCTTGTTCTTTTAAAGATTTTATTTACTTATTTTCAGACAGAGAGGAAGGGAGGGAGAAAGAGAGAGAGAGAAACATCAATGTGTGGTTGCCTCTCATGCGCCCCCTACTGGGGACCTGTCCCACAACCCAGGCATTTGCCCTGACTCAGAATGGAACCGGTGACCCTTTGGTTCACAGGCAGGCACTCAATCCACTGAGCCACACCAGCCAGGGCAGGGCTTCCCTTTTTAATAGACACAATACTATCACTTCCCCCTCCAAAAAAAATCAGGAAAAATTCCTTAATATTATGAATACCCAGTGCTCGTATTTTCCTTATTTTAATTATAAAACCTTTCTAAAAGTAGTTTGTTCAAATCTAGATATAAATAAGGTCTATATATTATTATTGGTTGATATATATCTGAGGACTTTTTTCTTTAATCTGTAAGTTCCCCACCAAAGATTTCTCTTTTTCTTGTTGACACAAAAAGTCTTAGTCTTGCAGAAGCCCCCACTATATAGATTTTGCTGATTGAATATCTGTGGACTCATTAAACCTATTTTTCTAGCCTATGTATTTTCTATAAACTAAAACCTGATTATTTTTAGACTTTTCTTTTCTAGAGGACAAAAGTACCTTCTAGGTGTTTATATACTTCCATCAGAAGGCAAATGTCTGGTTATCTTTCTGGGATGCAAGCAGCCATTCTTAAGCAATGCCCATACAGTGATTTTTATTTATTATTGATTTGAGAGAGAGAGAAAGAGAGATGTTTCTTGTTTCACTTATTTATTTATTCATCTGTTGCTTCTTGTATGTGCCCTTACCGGGGATCAAACCCACAACCTCAGTGTATGGGGATGACACTCTAACCCAATGAGCTTTCCCAGCCAGGGCCTACAGTGATATTCTAATTCTATTATTTATTTCTCCTTTATGGGCTGTAAAAGAAAAACTTTCCCTCATCACTATTAGATTATTCTCAGGTGTAGGTCATAATAGGTCATCAACAATTGAAACTATGCTTTTATTAAAATTTTAGTAATTAAATTTTATGTTTGACATCATATTACACAATCAATGATTTTTTACCACTGCCAGCTGCTAGATTGTGTCTGTAGTCTCTGTACTACACATTTATACCATGAAATAGATGCTCAGTTTTAATTAAAGCTGATGAAGGAATACGATACCTAGTTTCCAAAGATGATCAACCAAAATTTTATCTATACCCCTAAGATTGATTATTCATTTGATACCAATGTCTTCTTACTGTGAATGAAGAGATAATGAATGAATTCATGTATGAGTATATTCTTTTTATTCCTTTTGAATTATTTTCTTGGGACAAATTCCTCAAAATTCAAGAAAAATTTCAAGAATAAAACAAAAGACTTGATTATATATATGTCTAGATTATATTTATGTTCTTTATTACCATATTTCTTTACAAAAGGATTATATTAATTTATAGTACCATCAAGAATAAGTACATAATTTTACTTCAACACTGACAACTGTTATGTTGCTATTTCAGTTGATATAAAATGCTATTTTAAAGTTGCTTTCATTTGCATTCCTTTTATTACTATCAAGAAAGAACATTCTTTTTCATGTTTTTGTTTACTGGTTATTTTTACTCTTGGAAGGAAGAGACATTTTTCTTGAAGTATGAAAAAGACATACATAACTATATAATGGGAGCAGGGATTTTCAAGGTCTGGTGATTTCTCAGTTTTCACTAACTCGCTTACTATGAGTGAGTATCAGTATCTCTGTCTTTAATTTCCTTTCTGTAAAGTTGGGCTGATTGTACTTTCATCAAAATAGAAGACTACTCAAAAAATTTATTGAGTTTACATATCTTAAATTCTTATGAAAAAGAGTATATCCAATTATACTTTAATTGTTTTTAAAATATGACTTTAAAATATGACCTTAGCATTACAAAAAAATAAAGTTAATTCAAGATCAACCTTGAATTTTTCTCACATTCAATTATAACCCTGAATTTGGGGTCAGGAATTTATTCTGAATAACAAAACTATTTACCTCTGTGCATTTCTATTTAGGGAAAAAATGGAGTAGATATAAGTTAAAAGTTTTTTCAAAACCAGTTCTTCTGGAAAAAATTTATTTAGCAAATATTAATTAACACATTGATTTCTTGAGGATGAGAGCAGGGGGTACTGTTTAGGGAAGGAAACTCCCTGAGGGTTTGATTGTACAATGATATTCTCTCCCATAGACTCCCTCCACCCCGTTGGAAACCCAGCAGATTTAACAACCAATCCTGTGGCCATCCAGATACAAGTCAATGTACTGCCTGCTCCCCTGAGAAGGCAGCTTTCCAAGCCAAACCTTGGCTCTAGCCTAATCCAGAGAAGCAAGCAAGGAGAGAAGGCTGAAGAAAGCAGGCACAGAGTAGCTAACTGGACCTGGCTCCAGGCTACACTTTGTGTACTAGTCAGGATTCTCAGCATCAACAACCAAACTAACTTAAACTGATTTACAACTGACAAGGATTTTTGTGTATCCATTTTGAACAGTTTACTTGGCCTTAGCAATGATTTTGATCCGTACAGACACAATCACAGTGAGAGGATGCCAAGTTGACAATGATTTTACAAAATATTTTATATTTCCCATGAATTTTACTTCTAGGAAATTGAATCAATTGTTTTCCCTAGTATACATAGACTTTTCTTCTTTTCATTGCCAGCTTAGTGCCCAATTAAACAATATGCATGCTAATTAAAATAGCAATAATAACATATAAATAACTTTTGAAAACCAGTATATTTATCAAAGGGTTAGGCATTAGGAAACCCCAATTACAAACTTAGCTTGTTAATGACAAAGCGTTTTTCCATGCTCTTTATTTCTTCCATTCTGGAACTAATGTAAGATTGTTAATGATGCCAAAATGATTAATAGCTAAAAATTTAGTAAACACTCTTATAACCAGTACATGAGATGAGATATTTTTAATATATTTTATTGATTATGCTATTACAGGTGTCCCATTTTCCCCCTTCATTCCCCTGCACCCTGCACACCCCCTGCCACCCACATTCCCCCCTTTAGTTCATGTCCATGTGTCATAAGTTCTTTAGCTTCTACATTTCTCACACTATTCTTGCCCTCCCCCTGTCTATTTTCTACCCACTGTTTATGCTACTTATTCTCTGTACCTTTTCCCCCTCTCCCCTCTTCCTATTCCCCTGATGATAACCCTCCATGTGATCTCCATTTCTGTGTTTCTGCTCCTGTTCTAGTGTTTGCTTAGTTTGCTTTTGTTTTAGGTGTGGTTGTTAATATCTGTGAGTTTGCTGTCTTTTTACTGTCCTACTTTTTATCTTCCTTTTCTTAGGTAAGTCCCTTTAACATTTCATAGAATAAGAGCTTGGTGATGATCAACTCCTTTAACTTGACCTTATCTGAGAAGCACTTTATCTTCCCTCCCATTCTAAATGAAAGCTTTGCTGGATAGAGCAATCTGGGATGTAGGTCCTTGCCTTTCACAACTTGGAATACTTTCCAGCCCCTTCTTGCCTGGAAGGTCTCTTTTGAGAAATCAACTGACAGTCTGATGGGAACTCCTTTGTAGGTGACTATCCCCTTATCCCTTGCTGCTTGTAGAATTGTCTCCTTCATTTTAGTCTTGGCTAATGTAGTTATGATGTGCCTTGGTGTGTTTCTCCTTGGGTCCAACTTCTTTGGAACTCTCTAAGCTTCCTGGACTTCCTGGAAGTCTATTTCCTTTCCCAGATTGGGGAAGTTCTCCTTTACTATTTGTTCAAATAACTTTCCATTTTTTGCCCTCCCTCTTCTCCTTCTGGTACCCCTATAATTCGGATATTTGGACGTTTAAAGATGTCCTCGAGGTTCCTAAGCCTCTCCTCATTTTTTTGAATTGTTGTTTCTTCATTCTTTTCTGTTTGGTTGTTTCTTTTTCCTTCTGGTCCATTCCATTGATTTGAGTCCCAGTTTTCCTCCCACCACTATTGGTTCCCTGTGCGTTTTCCTTCATTTCACTTATTGTAGCCTTCATTTGTTCATCTAATTTGCGACCAAAATCAAGCAATTCTGTGAGCATCCTGATCACCAGTGCTTTGAACTGTGTATCTGACAGGTTGGCTATCTCTTGGTCGCTTAGATGAATTGGCTCTGGGGCTTTGATCTGTTCTCCCATTTGAGCCATTTTTGGTTTTCATTTTTTGTTTTTTTGGTCTGGTCGCGGCTGTTAGGTAGTGAGGGGTGGCGGAGCCTTAGGTGTTCCCCAGGGCAGGGCAGCCCAGTCACTGGGTTGTGACACTGTATGTGGGGGTGGGGTCCGAGAGGGAACAATGGCACTTGCTCCGCTCTCACTCGTATTTCAGTCCCTTCCGCTGCTTCCCACAAGCAAACTGAGCCCTTCTGGTGCTGATTTCTGTGTGGGTGGGCTTGTGTATGTTCTAGGACCCTGTGGGTCTCTCCAACAAACTCTCCTGTGAGGCTGGGAGTCTCTCTTGGCACCTCAACCCCCACAAGTGTTTTCAATCAGTGTTTTTAGGTTTTATTTCCCAGCACTGGGGCTCTGGGTTTCGAAGTCTGTCTTGCTCCCTGTTTTTGTCTGGATTATCTGCGCAGAATGTGGGACAGCCTGGTCAGCCAGCCACCTTGCATGGCCTCACTGGGTCTGCCCATTGTAACCTCATGCCCGGGGTCCGCTAGCCTGGGGTCTGCTAGCCGCCACCTACACGCCTGGGGCTCCTGTGTGCCGGTCCGCCAACCTCCACTTTTTCCTGCCACAACTCTGCCCCTCTTACTGGTCTGGATGAGTGGTTGTTGGACTTTCATACAGTTCAAGTTTCTGTTAGTTCTAGTTGTTTTTTTGTTTCTAAATCTTTGTTTTCCTTACTTTTGCTTGTGGGAGGAGGCACAGTGTGTCCACCTATGCCTCCATCTTGGCCCATAAGGAAATATTCTTGAAGAATGGCAAATATGATTGCCCTTTGAGTGTTAAGCCAAAATCAACACTGAGATGCACCTTAAAGAAACAAAATAGCCTGTCACCTAATTGATAAAATAAAGGTAAGCTTGGTAGAGAGACCTGGTCTGCCACAAAAACATAGGAAAAGAAAATTCACAGGGTAAACATTGGCAAAGCCCAGTTAATTTGTGTCTTGAGGAAATGGATCGCAGCCAGCTCCTACTAAGTATCTGGTCTGCTTAGAAGGTATTTCCTTAGAGCAGAAATGTGGCATCCGGCTCTTTTAACTAAATGCCATTAAATCTCTCATAAATACTTCCTCTTCTAAGCCTATGCTACTCAGGGTATCTTCTGATGATTTGGCTTCTTATGGGGTTTCTGTTCAAAGAAAACAGGAAGAAAAATTAAAAAATGGGCTCCCCAATCCCTGAAGGTTTTTATTTTTCCTTGTAAATGAATAAAATGCCTTTCTGGTTTCATATGTCAGTCCTCTGGGGAGGTTTGCTAAATTGAACATCCCTAGTGTGATCAACTTCAAAATATTCATGAAACGTTTTTCTAATCTGCAATGTTTGCAGCAGACTCTACAGAACAGTGAGTTCTCAAAGTTTTCCCCAGGTAATCCCCTCTGCATGGATGAGTGTCAAACAAGTCTTTTCCTTTCCAAAATGTTTACACCCTACTGGAGATCACGGTGCCCCAAGGTCACACTTCAGCTCCAGAATGTAAGCATAATGGAGCACAGGGATCACATCCAAAACTTAACCTTTCTGTCTCTTTCAGATGAAACAGACCTCACTTGTCCCATCTCCCTTGAACTATATAGTGGCAAATAAGCTCCTAGCATATTGTAGGACCTCGGTAAGAATGTGTTGAAATGATGGGGTTCTTGTGCATGTTTGATTGTCAATCACGAAGGATAGGAGGTAGCTCACCATTCTAAGAGTATTTTCATGACTACATGTGAGTAGACCATGTTGACCAGACACACTGAAGTCAACACTTCCCCCAACTTAGACAACTTTTTTTTTTTTTTTTTAAACAAACACTCCTCAGGTTCCCAAGGGAAAAAACAATGCAAAAAAAAAAAAAAAATGAGGGTGACACAACCATCACCAGCTCAGACCCTCTCCAGGGTACTTGCTAGAGATTCAGCCCTCCCCTTTCAGGTCCCTTCTGTCTCCCATCTGTCCCAGGGGAGTCCCACACCCTCCTTGCTGCAGTCCTCAGCAACCACAATAGCTTCGATTTTGGCTTCTCTCAACCAATTATGATCTCTGCGGGTGGAAAAGTGAAGAATAACTCCAGCTTCTGTGTGTTCCTATAATTCTCTGAGCTCAGGGACTGCCTGCAGCCACTTGCACCTGTGGAAAGGCAATCATGGGGCAGGCTGCATCCCTTCCTAAATGCTACTGAAAGTCCCAGGATTAACCATCACCAGTGAGCCATGTGGCCACAACTGTAGGGCCTCAGGTGTGGCTCAGGGCCCAGGAGAGATAACAGGTGGCTATCTCATTCTTGCTGCTGCTTTGATGTGAGGTTGCCTGGTGCTGCTGCAGGCTGACTCCTCCACTGATCCCAGGGTTTCAGATAGATCCAAAAGCCCCACCTTGAACTGGAATGGGTCAGCAAGAGATAGGAACAGAAACCTCCTTGGCCCTACGGGTACTTAGTTGGTTAGGGCATCATACAAATGTGCCAAGGTTGTGGATTCAACCCTGCATTATGGCACATACAAGAATTAACCAATGAATGCCTGAATAAGTGGAACAACAAACTGATGTTTCTCTCTCTCCCCTCCACCCCTGCCTCCCTTCCCCACTCTCTAAAATCAATAAATTTTAAAAAACAAAAACAGAAAAATCTTCCTTGGCCCTGCCCCTGATGCCAGACAGATCTTCAAAGATTTTCTGCTTATTCTTTCTCCAAATGCCACATATGGATAAAATGTACTGCTTCTTTCACCACATCCAGGGTATTTCTGCTTTTCCCCTGGTAAATTTTCCTGCTTTCATACATGGATGTGGTGTGTTTAATATTGGGAGATCTACTGCATTTTGTTAAATAAAAGTGAAATTTGTAGTTGGCAGATTTGTTAATTCCTGTGTCAGTGCTAAGTAACTGCCTTTTGAGGGCTAGATGGTGGTAGGCAAAGGCGGGGTGGGAAATGGGACGTCTATACTAGTGCCAACAAGAAAAAAAAGAAACATAGCACCATAATAATAGCATTCGAGTTTCCTTCCACATTAAAGACAGAACCGTATAAGTGACCTGGACATTTATGTAGCTAAACTGGAGGGGTTTTTTTATTTTTTTTATTTTTTTTATCAGAAATGGAAAGACTTGATAGATGAGACACAGAAGTAGAGAAACAAAACATAATGCCAAGGGTTTTCAGCCATTGGTATTTACATTTTGGACACTAAAATTAGATAAAAGGAAATGTAGTTTAAATACATATAAGAATGAATATCTATAGAGAGATTATCCCAAAATACAATATTGCTAAATCAGTGAATACAGGCTTGTTGGCAGAATAATACAAAGTAGTATCTATCATCTTAGTACTTAAATGCATATTATTATGGCTGGGAACCAGTTAGAAGAACAATATTCTCACAGTTTTCAGGTAAATATTGAAAACATTATGAAATTTAAAATTCACTGTACAAGTAGTCAGACACAGGGTACAGAGTTCCAAAGCCATTCATGATGGGCCTGGGAAGTCAACGCCCAAAGCTGGCTGACTATTTTTTTAGTACACTGTAGTAGCTAAGAACAGGTATTTTAACCTGAGAGGAACCTGGGTTTGCATACTGGTTGTGACACTTCGTAGGTGGGTGATCTTGGGCAAGTTGCTTAACGTTTATGGTCTTATATGAATTTCCCCACCTTCAAAATGGAAATGATTAATCTACATCCCTGTTAACAGTCAAAATTTTAACAACGGGTACAGCTTGGGCACCAACAATTCTGAAAAAGCTCTGGCCTTGGCCCTGGAGCAAGGTCCTGGACGGCTGTTACTGTGACCAGTGCTAACTCTTAGTTTCTCGATTTGAGAACAAGGTTGAGGGATCTGCAGACAAAGAGCTGGGCAACCAGAGAAACAGGGAGGGGAGGGCACTTGGGGAATTTAGGGCAGCAGCTCTTCACTGCACACTATTTCCATAGTGTTTCAGTGTTTTACCAACCAGTTTGGCCATATGGCTGTGTACCTTGTTATGCAGAGTTGACAGGATGATGAAATGATAAAATACAGGTATTGAGTTTTATTGATAAAAACTCAATAAATAGCAATTATACTACTACTACTACTACTAGTGTCATGGTAGGAATAAAATAATACCAACTTCAGGATTACAGTTGAGGATTAAATAAGAAATGTATTATTGCCCTGGCTGGGTGGCTCAGTTGATTGGAGCATTGTCCTGTACACCAACAGGTTGAGGGTTCAATTCCCAGTCAGGGCACATACCTAGGTTGCAGGTTTGATCCCCTGTTGGGGCACATCTGGGAGGCAACCGATCAATGTTTCTCTCTTCCTCTCTCTCCTTCTCACCCTCCCTTCTTCTCTCTCTAAAATCAATAAACATGTCCTCAGGTGAGGATTTTTTAAAAAAACTCTTTAAGATTTCAATGGTATATTTTTTCATTTCTGAGACTTTATGTTAGAGACAAACCATATTTTTGGCTAAATTACCAAACAGGTAATGACTTTTCCTTAATGAAATCTATCAGCTCAAATCTGAGCCTTCTGAAGACTTCCTTAGGCTATGCAATTTAATGGTTCCTCAGACTATGGTTATCAAAATGAAAGAGCAAGTTCAAATCACCTGCCTATTTTTCTTAAAGTAGAATTCAAAACAGGATAATTTAATGGGTTTGGGATCTGTGGGTTTTGAGGCTCAATTGTGTCTTGGCACTCAATATTAAATCAATTAATGACTAAATTGCTCCCTCATTTTACAACGAGCTTAACGTCTCCAGTGTACAGTTAGTGGTCTGGTGGTTTGAAAAATGTGAGTGAGACCAAGTGAAACTCTATTGAACTTAACTACAACTAAAATTAACAGTATTTTCTTCTTAATGGTTTTATTTCAGATATGATAGTAAAGGTCAACAGAATATTTTTTAACTCCACGAAATAACGGTCTTCCCCAACGGTATGAGGGAGGTGCGTTTGAGGGCATCAACCACCTCAGGAAGCCCAGAGCCAGAACCGTGGATCTCACTTTCAATTTTGATTCGAATAAAAATTTTCCACACTTTGAGGGTAAGCTCAAAGCTAATTTGCATTACCAATTAATCAATATTATACCACCTTAAAAGGGATTTTTCCACTCAAGTAATCCTGAGAGAACAGAAACTGCTGTCACATGAACTCTGTTTAAACAGAAAAAATTTTAAATGGTGCTCACAGTAATCAGATGCACATCATTATTAAACATACAGTGTGCATATGTAATTTTCTGACTTCTGTTGGTTCACTAACTTTCAAATGGCTTATTCTGTCTGAATGATGAAATAAAGACAATTGCTTGCAGAGGAGAGAGCAGAAACCAATTGGGAATATGGAGAAGAAAGACAGGTAGGAGTAAGATGTCGAAGATCTATTCCCCGCAGAGATGATATTGTTTAAAACATACAAATATGCACCAGAGAATGTGAGCCCCCCAGCACTGTATACTCACAAAAGGTGTCTTTTACTCCACAGTTATTTCCTCTGAGCACCATATTGAGGAGATCTCCCCTCTTAGTAGTAATTAGATTTGTTATGAAGAAAAACTCTGGATTAGTTGCAAGAATGTATAATGTTTAATAGTATCATTATTGCATCACAGTTAAGCTGCATCTTTCTATAAGTAGTCAAATTTAATTAAGCGTGCTGCTTTTACTCTTAGTCTAACAAGTAATCAATAAAAATTTGAGCCAGGTAAATAAAGAGGAGTTCAATAGCAGGCTATATATGTTCACCCCTGATACTATTAGTAATATTAGATCAAAAGTTAATATTAAAATTAAGAAAGCATCAAAGTTATATTGAAACAGATTATCAACAGCAGTAACTCCCACTTTCAAGACTGAAAGTATAGTAATTTCTGTTATTCTGCTGGATTGGATGCAGTGATGTAACTCCTTGGACTCTGAGCCAAGGGCTAGGGAGGGGCTGGGAATGGGGATTCTGGGAAAGGGCAGAGGGGGCAAGAAGAAGGGAAATACAGGAAGAAGAGACTTCTGGATTTCAACTGGAGACAAATTCCAGTTACCTGTTCTACAAAGAGTTCCAATGAGACCTGTTAAGACTTTGAGAAGATCACTCCTCTCTAAATGACCTGGTCTCAAATAGGAACAGGTTCTTTCTGGTGTTGGACCAGTACATCCAGCCTGATGCTGAGGAGAAGTGCATGTGCAGGGGTTAGTAATGGAGTATTCATTTTAGAGAAGCTACTGGAGACAATATTGAAATCTAAACTACCTAATATCTAAACTATCAAGAGTTTAAATAGCAACTTGATAAAACATAACAGATGGAGCTAAAATTGACAGATACAACCTAAAAACTGGCATCTCTCCCAATAATTAACACAGGAGAAAAGATGCATTTTCTTGTCTGACATATCAAAACAATTCAATAAAGTAAAAACAAGATGCCATTTAGAATTCTAATGCAACCTTGTAGAACTTGCACATTCACTGAAGTTGTCATTAATTACTAGGTTGGACTAAGGCCTGTTAGACTTCACACACATTATTATATTATTCAAGGTTAAATTGTATGCATATCTTTCTATACAGGTACATAAATAAAAACAACATGTAGAAAATAATATGGAGGAAAACATATACATGGTGCATGTTTAAAGAGTTGTTTGGCTTTCCTATTGATTGTGAAGGTTTTTCTCCTCTTTTTTCCATAGTACAGTGGAAAGTAACAGTAATCTCTTCCCTTTTATTTATAGTGATAATATCAATCCACCATTATGTGATTGAACTGAATTTCTCATCATGCTGGTGATTCCGGTTACCTGCTCCCTTGTCCTATTCTGGGACTGGAAGTGCAAGCTACGGTCATGGCACAGAGTTTTCTTCTGTGTAAAGCTAACAACCATCTCTAAGGATTGAGCCTGCAATTTTACACTCACTAATACCTCTGGATAAAGTCAAGTGAGCTAAGTAATAAAACATGCACGGATCATCTCCCCATATCTTCCACTCTAGGCACACGCACACACACATGCCTGCATAAATACACACACACTGACACCACCATCACCCCTGCTTGGTGAAGACAAAGTGCAATCTCCTTTCTGCACACATGATGTTTCTTCAAGCAAGGTCACTGAAGATCTATACGCTGACTGGCAAGAAGTATTGCCCTATCTAGAAAAGTTGTCTCAGCTGAATCATTGAGAACCTGGCCAGTGAACAAGCAGGTCTTAAGTTGGGGGGTGACAAAACTAAGAAATTTCTATATTTTATCTTTTGTGGACCTTCTTTATTGTATCTATATACAATTTCCTACATAGGTACAGTTAGTGCATTTCTGAATACTTTCACATATAATATTTTTATTATATTCAAGATGACAGTCATAAAAGCGTGTTGCTGTTAAGAGCATAATTGTAAGACAGTGCCCAGGCCTTGAACTATGAATGAAGTCTTTGGGGGCTGGGTCTATGGGATCATTAGCCCAGGCATCTAGCACAATGACTAGTGTTTGGTGAAGAGTAATTAGACAGTGGCAGAAGAGATGAGGGTGAAGAGCGCAAGCCAGAATCTAGCATCTGGACCAGAATAGGACAACTTTCAGTATGATTTTATGCGTGGGTCTTATAAAACTGTCAACAATAAACTGATTATAGTGACAGATTTATGATGTATTTGATAAGAACTATGTAGAGGAAATCCATTTACCTCTCTAGAAATAGCAACATTAAATAGTCTATAAAGTCTTTGATTAAATCAATATTGTGCAGAAGCATACCTGTTATTTCATTTGTCCCTACCCAGTACGTCATCGTTTTATTTTATCCCCTATATTTATTCATAAAAATCCAATTTACCACTCTACAAGATTCCCTGATTTCTTAACTGTTTACTTAAAAGTTGTTTGCATTTTACAGGGTAGCTGGTAAAGCAAACAAATATTGGAGCTCTTGAATGTCACAAACTGAGTCTGTTCTACAGACGAATATAGTGTCATGGGGAAGACAGACATTAAACAGTTTGCAGCAAACAACTGCTTGATTACCAATGTGATAATTACTTGGAGAGGTATGGTACACTATCGGAATGCTTAATGGGGAGTGCCAAATTACCTGGACAACTGACTCAGCACTTGCTTGGGATACCACAAGAAGCTAAAGAAGGGAGGGAGTGAGAGAGGGAGGGAGGGAGGGAGAGAGAGAGAGAGAATACATATGTGAGAGAGAGACAGAAGTAGATAAGTAACTTGAATCAGAGGAAAATCTAAAAAGAAGTTATTCAGGATATATATACATTTTGTTGTATGTCATTTTAAAAAAGTAAACATTTGTTTCACTGTTATTTTGTGTTTGAATTCATATTTATGCCAGAGGTTGGGGGACAGCCAATAGAATCTTTTAGGTGCTTAGGGTTTACAAATGTCTTAACCCAGCTCTACAAGGGGACCTAACCTTCTCTGAATGGTAACTTTTTTTGTTTGTTTGTTTTAAACATTTTATTTATTTATCTTTAGAGGGGAAGGGAAGGAAAGAGGGAGAGAAATATCAATGTGTGGTTGCCTCTTGTGCATCCCTGGCCGGGAACTGGCCTGCAACCCAGGAATGTGCCCTGACTGGGAATCGAACCACGATCCCTTGGTTCACAGGCCTGTGCTCAATCCACTGAGCTACACCAGCCAGGGCTGAATGGTAACATTTAAGCTGAGACTTAAAAAATGAAAAAGAATTAGCTGAGTAAGGAGGTAGAGGACATCAGAAGAAAGTTCCAGACAGAGGGTACATGCAGCCGGTAAAAAGAGTCAAAGACGGCTAAGATCACAGTCTTGGTTCCACTCTATTTCCTCTCCTCTGTAGGAAGTCATTCCCAAAGGCAGACACATTCAGATCCTGTCACATATGCACAAGGAAAGACCTTCTTGCCATGAGAGCTATGGAAGGACATTAACCACAGGCAAGTGGGCAATCACAATAATAAGGATACAGAGCTCAATATGGTCCAGCTTTATTTACATGAAAAAAAAAAAAAAAAAGGAACACATACAGTGGGCCAGGCCATAGGTTAAGAGCTGGGGATACCCCAAAATTTATCCTGCTCAGTGTTCTTGTAGGTCCATTGCCAGATCTCAGCTCTCTCTAACTGAGATCTTCCTCTCACCAGACTCCCCGAGAAGTGTGGCTTCTCCTCCTGGTTACATTTTGTTTCTGCTCCAGCATCCTATCTCCTCTACTCCACAACCAACCCAGCCTCTGTCTTCAGTCCATCCCAGAGCCCTTCTTCTCAGCCAACCTAAGCATGAAGGAAGCAACAGGCTTCCTGCCTGCTATCCAGGAATGCCCAGGATTTTGCCCCACTACACCCTCACCTGCTCTCTGGTATGCCCTTGCTGCTATTACTGTGACACTCCCATACCCTTCCTTACTTGTAAGCCATTACTATAACCGGATGTTCAGGCTAACCCCTTGAACAAGTCACCACTGTCTTCCGGTTTTCCTGACAGAAGTCTCTTTGAACTAATATTTCTCAATACTCACCTTCCAACCCACTCTATTTCTTGCAGCCTTAATGAACACAGTTCTTGATTTCTTTCTTTGACTCAGATTATTTTCTTCTTGCTCATGATTTTTCCTCCTTTCATATTCCACCTTACCTGGCTTCAGCCCTTACTCACTGTTTTGTTTTCTTTTAGTCAATCTCTTCCTCATACAAATGAATTTATAGTCATTGTAAGGTAGGGAAAATACATATGTAATTGTGGAAGAGGTAAAGGAAATCACATAATCTTCAGATTAGATTACTTGGGTCCATTGTTATGTCACTTTAAAACTAATCTTTATGACTTGTAATAATGAATGGTTATGTTTTATATTTTTCTCTCTTCTTTCTGTTAAAAAAAATTGAAGATAGCTTACAAAATATACACAATAAAAACATACTAAGGCCTGGCTGGTGTAGCTCAGTGGATTGAGCATGGGCTGTGAACCAAAGGGTCACAGGTTTGATTCCCAGTCAGGACACAGGCCTGGGTTGCAGGCCAAGTCCCTAGTGAGGGCCACATGAGAGGCAACCACACATTGTTGTTTCTTTCCTTCTTTCTCCCTCCCTTCCTCTCTCTCTAAAAATAAATAAATAAAATATTTTTTAAAAACATATTAAGGAAGTAGAGTAACCAGCCAAATATAAACTAGGAGTAGACAAAATAAAAAGTCAGGATAAAAGTATTTCACAAAGTGCACGCCAGTGTGTGGGCACCTGCTGTAAGCAAGCCTCTGAATTTTTAAACTACCAACACATGATGGAAGGAAGCCCATTCAGTTACACAATTCAAAATGCTCAGAGGATTATAAAACAATCCAGTTGCTCAAGAGAAGCAGAGTCATTTGTGGTAATGAATTTCTGCAGGGCGCTCCTTAAGACAACTGTGCAATGAGTAAGCGGCGTTCTCAGCTACACCTCCACAGTAAAAACAGCCATGGGTTTTCTGAGACTGCTTGTCCTACTGTTAGACAGGACAAGGGTCTCAAGGTCTGGACTATATACTTCCTAAATGCTATTCTTGCTAAATGGCAAAACTGGCATAGTATTTTGCCGGTCAGCTATAAACAGGATGAGCCTGACAGAAATTCAACCTAAATATGGCCAACTGAAAAGAAGACATCAACATGTAATTGACCAAATAGTGTATATCAGGAATAGTGAAGGCTCCCTTTGGGGAGGCAGAGCTTCCAATATGAATCTCTTCTTCTTTACTTGCTGCAAGTAAATAAAACTACCTTGCAACAACCAGGTCTCATTCAATAGAATATCTCAAGTGCAAGTCCCCTGAGTGACCTCACTACCATCCCTCGACTTCAGATGTTGTTAATGTGATCCTAAATGGTTCAGTAAAAGTAATCATAGGAAGGCCAAAAGAAGACTATGCAAAGACAGACTTCTCATCAGTTTTCTCTAATCTAAAGATAAAATTTAGGTAGAGTGCAGTCTCCAGGAAGTCCTCCCTTTACATTGATTTTCCCAACTGTCCCATTGCATGTTGGCAATGTCTGACAGATCCATTTCCTTTAGTACTCAGCAGAACTGAGGATAGAATTAATGTTTTATAAAAGTTAAGGAAACAGAGGGGAACTGGGGACATATGTGTGGGCTAAGCCAAGATTTTCCTCAGAGAACAATTTTGGATCCATTCTAATACAGATAAAAGGGCAAATGCCAAAACTTTGCCATTGAACACAACTGTAGTGGTTAAGCCTAGAAAACCTATGAAGTAGCTATTAGAAAATACCTACCTATACAGTTTCCCATTTTTTTACTGTGTTAAAATACACATAAAATTTATTATATTAGCTGTTTTTAAGTGAACAGTAGTATTAAATATACTAATACATTCACCCTGGCTGATGTGGTTCAGTTGGTTGGAGCATTGTCCCATAAACCAAAATACTGAGGGTTCGATTCTGAATCAGGGTACATACCTACGTTGCAGGTTTGTTCCCGTCCAGGGTTTGTATAGGAGGCAGCCAATTGATGTTTCTCTCTCATATCCATGTTTCTCTCTCCCCCTGCCCCTCTCTCTAAAAAGCAATGAAAAAAATGTCCTCAGGTGTGGATTAAAACAAACCCCTCCAAAATATATATGTATATATATTAATATATTCATAATGTGGTTCAACCATCAACACCATCCATCTCTATTAATCTTGTAAAACTGAAACCCTACACCCATTCAACAGTGACTCCCCACTCCCCATCTCTTCAGGCCCTGGTACCCATCATTGTACTCTCCGTCTCTAAGACTAAGACTGTCTCTAAGACCTAATGCAGTTGTTTTAACCAGGAAAAAAAAAAAAAAAAACACTCATAAAATACACAGTCGGCAGCAGTAACGCCTGCTTGAGTGTGGTTGGGAGTGTAATAATATGGGTGTAATAATTTATAGTTTTAATGTGAACATTTCACCCAAAAAGTCATATGGAGTGCTTCAGTGTGATATTGTTATGTTACAAAATTACATGCTTATGATTTTGTGATAAAACATTTTGTAATAAAAAGGGGGCATTATTTGTGCCAGACACTGTATTTAACCTCAAGCAACAAAACTTCCTCATGACGTCCATCAGATAAAGTATTACAAAACTAACGCTTCTAGATGGCTAAATGATTTGACTTATTATGTAGCAGAAGTAACCCAAAGTTGGTTGTGTTAGAGACCATTAAAAGCAGCTTTGTTTTTGCTGCAGCTGCTCTGATGCCGTAAGTCTTTCTGTCAGTAATTCAATCACAGGCTACCTGTCTGTTTAAGCTCCTTCTCTCTAATGACAAGTAAAACTTAAGTCAAAAAGTATACAAGTTCATTTTTCGTTTTTTTACAAGAGAAGTGATAGAATGCTGTATCTAATTCATGCAAAAAGTAGTATCAAGTTATTAAAGGGCAACTTAAAAATAAGGGAACAGGAAGGTGCAGAACATATTTATGGTTTACATACATTGCTTGTTAAGGAAAAGACTTTTTATGAATCCTAACCCTCATTGTGTTTGTGCGTTTCAGTTCTATATAAGCATAAATAGCCAAAAATTAAAACTGCATTCATGTAACTTAGTCCACAGCTAGTAACTGTTTGAGAAACTTTCAAGAAAAGCTTCAAAAATGTAATGTGATATTGTTCCTAATGAATTTCTTCACAAGATGATAAAAATACATAATCCTGGTCAGTACTAGAAAAGCTTGCCTGAATTCTGTTTTTTCTTTGCCTTAAGTCTGGTCTGTAAATTCTGGAAGGATAATTAATCAGAAGGAAACCACTTTTTAAGTGGAATAACTTGTAATCTACTAGATTTATGACTTTGAGAAAGTGGAAATTTGCCCTTTTAAAAAATCAGAGCAGATTCCAGTGCCCCTCTGATGGCTCCATTGCTACAGAAATAATTAAGGCAACAAATTGGCGAGGCTCAGCATCCCCCAACCAGACTAGGCCCTGAAGAGTTGTGCCCTGCGTCTGAAGAATGTGGACCAGTGGTCTTATTGCACAACTTAGGATCTACTGAAACCATTCAGTCCGCTTTGCTTCGTATCACTCTGGTGTTCCTGAACTGGACATTTCCCCCCTAACTATTCAGTTATCAACATTCAATTATTAATTCATTTAACAAGTATTGATTACCTTTTAGACACTGTGGGTACCATAATGAATGAGCCAGGAATCTTGACTTTTAACAAGCTCACAGTTTGTGCTTTCTATTAATGGTCCAAGATGTTTTGATTAAGAAATATATCCTCCTTGTTCTGTCTTTGTTATACCTGAGAATCTCTATTACACTAAACCAAGAGATGTTTCCCCCCACCCCCTGGGAATGAACACATCTCACAAGTATAACTAGCACAATTTGAGTAAAAAGAGCCATATTTACCATTAATTCAGTGCTGTTATGTGATGCTGGTAAACTTACTCTCAAAAACTCTCTAATCTCTCTTAGAATGCTTTAAATTTCAGTTTCCTGGTCTATCACAAGTACAAATTTTTAAAACATGCTTTACTTCTGGCTCTCTGCCAGTCCAGTACTTGTGAACTCATTGCTTCACTCTAGCAATAATCTCTTACCTGACCTTTCTTCTCTATCCAACCCAGCACACAGAATGTCTACGGATGACATTCTAATTTCATCCTGTCATTTCTTTGCTCAGAAAATTCCAGATTGCCCATGTTTTGTAAACTCTTGTGACTAGCTAGAAACTCTCCCCATACTACGCCTTGCCTTACTTAACCCAACCCCTCTTACTATTCCAAATTAGTAATTGTATGTCAAACACCCCGAACATTCAAGTTTTTGTTCCTGCGGTTCTTCTGCTGGAAAGCACTCCCCTTCCTCCTCCCACTTTAAGGTCAGTTTAAATTCAGCACATTTCTTCAAAACTCTCCCCAGTTGCCTCAATTTTCTGAAATTAGTGACTATTATCGGAACAGTTTTTAGGACTTTATCCCATGCTGACTTGAATTGTTAATCAACTGATTCCCCTCTGCAACTTCTCTTTCCAACTAGATATTCAACCCTACTCAGTGTAAAGGGGCTCACCTTAAAATTTGCATTTGTGTCTCCTAGTTTTAGGCAGTTGTTATGCATGCATTTGGTGCTCAGTACATTTAAGAAATAGTTGTGGAATGAATGACTGCTGCCTGCAAATACATTTTTCTCCCTTCTTTTACAGCTGGGGGCTGCCTCAAATCTTGTGTATTCCCAAATCAATGCTTTCAAACATTTCCAACCACAACCAATAGAAAAAAATTCTTTTTATATTGTGACAAAACAATACATATTACTTACACTGTGCAATATATCCTGATTTTTTATCCTATCTTTTTAAATAGCCATCATGACACACTAAGTTGATTTGCTCATCACTAAAGGGTTATAATTTGTAGTATAAAAATAGTTCATGCTCCTTGAATTAATATGAGGTGTATAATATTGTTCTTGAAAAATGCTTTGAATAAAACAGGGCTTTGAATTTTCACTCTGTTCCTGACAGTTTGAGTTACAATTTTTGTCTTTACAAACTGTCTTGAGATCACTTCTTACCATATTCCACCATAGCATTTAGAATCGATTCTTCCTCCCACTTCTCCTCTTTTGAGATTTGGGCCACAGTTAAATAATAATGCACAAAGTGTTCTCCAGATTTCTCTTTCGTATGTTGTCCTGACAAAATTTAGTGGCATATAAACAAACACTTTCAGGCCTAATTTTAATCAGACCACTTGCAGATTAATAAGAGTAGGTATGGTCATATCTTTGTTTCTTTACATATCTTAGGAACTTACATGAGGCTTGTTGCCTGATCATTCAGGATCTGAATCCCAGCTTTGCCACCTTACTTAACCTGAACCTGTATTTCCACATCTATATGATAGGAATAATAATATCAACTTCAAGGACTGAGGGTGCTTAAATTAGATCATGCAAGTACAGAGTTTAGTCCAGGGCCTGGAACACCATGAATGATTATCATGATAACAATTAAGTAAATGTATCTCAAACTTCCTTTTAGTTTCATAAAGCAAGTTTCAGTCACAAAAACAAAAGTAAGATTATTTTTCTCTTTAAATATCTAGCTCAGCGATTTTCAACCTTTTTCATCTTATGGTACACATAAGCTAATTACTAAAGTTCTGCAGCACACTAAAAAAGATATTTTTTGCCAAGCTGAAAAAAAAACTGGAATAGGAATAATTTTGATTCATTTACAGCAGATGGCTACGGCTGTGTTGGCTATTGTCATTTTCTTATTTGATGATCTAATGGAAAAGAAGTCAGTGCCCCTGACTAAATAGGCATTGCATATTTTAGAAATTCCTGTGGCACTGGTTGAAAATCGCTGATCTAGCTAATTTTAGGGATTGGATAATTTATAATATGAAAATCCACTGCTAGTTTTATAGATCATAAATATCCCAAAGGAAAGGCTCTACTTTCAGTGCTAGACAACCATTACACAACAAGAAATGTCTGTTCAAACTAAGAGATTACTCAAGGGTATCCAACCCATGGCCCATGGGACACATGTAGCCCAAAATGGCTATGAATGCAGCCTAACACAAAATCATAAATTCACTTAAAACATTCTGAGATTTTTTTATTAGTATTTGTGTATTTAATGTGTGGTCCAGAGATGCCAAAAAGCTGTACACCCCTGATAGTCTGTCCAGAAAGTATCCAGCCATGTAGTGTGAAAAATGGAGACATTTATTGGAAAATATACAAGAAACATTGCACAGGTGCAGTCTCCTTCAAAGTAGGCACCTTGTGATCTCACACAGTTCTCCCACTTGCCATCAACTCCTTTGTCGTATTTTTCTGAATCCCATCAATTGTCTGAAATCTTTTCCATTTCAAAGGTGATTTCAGTGATGGGAAAAGCCAGAAGTCACAGGGCGCGAAATCTTCCAAAAAACCGGGCATAAGAAGTGATACATGAGTGGGCACATTGCCGTGGTGAAGCTGACAATCACCAGTTGCCCATAGCTGTGGCCTTCTGAATTATCCCAAGTTTCCACGGATTCCATGCTGATTCATTTCTCTAGTCATTTTGAATGCAATGGCCACACTGTACACATGATTACTCAGTGGAGGCGTCAACTGCCCCTACTGACTAGTACAGTGAAGTCATCGTTGTTCATGAATACACATTCCAGTCCACCTTCCTTGACTGCCAGGTTACATCCATGACCTGCAAACCCATCTCATTATATTAACAATGGATAGACTCTTCCGGGACAACCTATATATGCAATAACTTGCCTCATCACGCTCATCTCATTTAGATTTGATTTCACTTTATAAAAGTTTTTATTTTTCAATTTAAAAACCATGAACTCCTGTGTGTTGAGTGAATGAAGGGTGCTTTAATTCAGCAAAATTACTGCACACAATACATAATATATAACATTAAAGATGAACATGCGGCTGCTTTTGAACAAAGCCAGACCTGGCACTTCATTTCAGCTTTCCAAATCAAAGCCTTGTTCCAATTGTTTTTACATTCCTCTTACCTGTGATTATCCACCCTTATATGATCTAGGTCTTGCTACTTCTGGGTGTTTTTGATTGCAGGAATTTGGCAGTGAACAGTAAACAACTACTTTCCCATAAAGTGTTTTTCATTCTAACCTGTTCAATTTAGCACTGTAAAACACAGCATCCTGTCCTTTCTCCCGGAAACACTGGACCACAGTGGACTAGGCACCGAGGAGCTGCAGTCCCTTTCAAAATTACTTAAAGGAAGTGATCAAGAGTCCCTCAGCTCCAACACAGTCGTTTGCTACAAGGCTGGCGTTAAGCGCTGAGGCTAAAGCTTGAACAAAAGCGGACACCTCTGGGGATTAACCTGCAGTCTCTACTCTCGAGATGGCTGCGTATGCGCGTAGAGGGACTGGGGTGGGGGTGGTGGAACCAAAGGAAGCACAGAGGCTGAAACAAACCTGCATGCAACAGGAGGTAGAGATAGAGCAGTCAGTCCAAAGCCCCGGACTCTACAAACTGACCCACAGACGAGATTTACTCCTACCCCTAAAAGGAGGAGAATGCGGTACAAGATAGGAACTGCGTCCGAGAACCCCCTACCTTCCCACGCCCGCCCCCGGCACCGCCCACACGGCTGAGCAGAGCACTAGCCGGCGACTGAGCACGCCAGGTCCGCGAGTCCACGCAGCCCATGTCGTCACGTCCGGGGGCCGGCCGGGGCGCCGGGGGCGGGCCCAGGTTTGGCTGGGCAGGAAGGGGGTGGGGTTGTGGCAGTGATTTGGGTGACAACGGTCAATCATGAAAGTGGCTGCAGCGGAGCGGCAGGTTCAGCTGTGCCGGGCGGGGGCGGCGCCCGGCTTGCGCCTGTAAGACCTCTGGGCAGCGTGGCGAGATGGGGACCTGGCGCGGGGAGTGAAGTGGCGGCGGCAATAGCGGCGAGCGGAACTTCAGCCAGAGGGGCTCTCGCGCTTCCCGCTCTGGCTCATCGGCCTCCACCTGCAGGTCCTCGGTCCCCGCGTCCCGCGGGATCAGGACGGCGACGGCGGGGGCATGTGGCGCTGGGTCCGGCAGCAACTGGTGCGTACCTCCGTCCTGCCACCTCCCGGTCGCCCCCGCGCGGCCTCTGGAGCCCTGGTGGCAGGGAAGGATCCGCGAGGCCGGGGCGCGGGCGGCAGGCTAGGCCTCAGCGGAGGCGGACGCGGGGGCTGGAGCCGGCGAAGCCCTGCGCGGCCCCGGCGCGCGTCTCTCCTCCCAGCCCGGGGCGCCGAGGCTGGGCGCTGGAGGTGGCCGCTTCCTGCCCGCGCTTCTCGGTTTCTCGCGCCTCGCAGGTCCTCGGCGGCCGCTGCCAGAGCGTCGTCCCCCCTGAGCAAATCGGGCGAGGGAACGGAAAGGAAAAGAGGCTAGCGTTTCCTGTCTCTAGCAGTTTAGGACACGTCTGAGAGAAGGGCAGGGGGAGGATTTGCGTTTAGGTCCCTCTCGTCCCTGTTTGCAGTTAAGGTCACGGCTGCGTGTGGCGTTGCTTATGCCGAAGGAGGGTTCCTTGTCTAGTCTAACTCCTCACAACGGAAGAAGTGTTACCCAAGTCCGGGGGAAGGCACAGAAAATATTCTAACACCCCGTTTGGTTTCGGAAAAGATAAGTAGGATAGTTATGTCGAACTGTGTGTTCCTACCTTGTCCTCACCCCACCCCAAGTGAAACTTTGGAATGTAGACTTTACTTTCCCCCCCTCTTTCTCCTGAAGGCAGTTTGAGTGAGACAGGTTTGGGACCAACGGGATACATCTGGGCCGGGGTTGCAGGGCAGGGAGAGAAATCTTAGAAGAAGGTGATTTAAGGTATATCAAAAGCGCCACCTTTCTTGGAATTCAGAGAGGAAATTATCTTTACTACCTCCTGGCTACTTCAACACTAAAGCAACAGTCACAAATTAGGACAAAAATTGCTCCTGGCTGAAGAAGCCTTACCTTCTCTCCATAATGAGGTTGCTACTGGTTGCTGCTTAATTTCTAAATCTCAGTAGTTAAATGCTTCTACAATTAAGTGGTTTCATTTATTCATTGAAAAGACAGTGAAACCAAAGCATTGATAACTCCCTGCTCTAGAACAGCATTTTAACGCTTAGACTGAGAAGTGTGCTGTTTCAGAGCTAGCCTTCTATGAAGTCATTTTGCAGTGGGCATTATTCTAAAAAAAAATTATAAATAAAGCTAGAACTACCTGCCACTCCCTCAAACAAATGTTGGCTTTCTATTTTTAGCTAATTGTGATTTCAGATATTCCAGATATATGCCTCGTTAGGAAACCAAGCTAATGATATCATTGTAATACCATACTGTGGTAAGACGGACTTTGTTGCAGGAAGCCATAGCACAGTAACTTGGAGTTAATTATTACAGGTCTGATCTCATGCTTTTGATTTGCCGGTCTTCATGTGTAGAAGGCTTATTTACCTAATGGTGTTTTTGTCAGGTAGGCAGATCATTTTAAAGTGGTTCTCTTAAATGCTTTTCCTAGATAAAGACACCACTTCTCAGTGTTAACTGTTTTTGTTAACCTGAGTTAAATCTTGCTTGTGTAACCCACTCATCTTCAAGACAGGCAATCTGGCAGTGTTGTTTTTTTTTTTAAAATGGCTTCAGATGAATGCAACTGAAAGGAAGTGTAGGGAGTTGTATGGTTAATTTATAAGACAACTGTCTTACTGCGTGGTTAACAAGTTGAACAAGTTGCTGTGCATAAAAAAATGCTATCTCTGGCATTTAGTTGCTCACCTCACTGGTTTTGTTTTTAAGTTATCAGATCTTCTAAGTATGTAATTAGACCTGTGCCAAGTAGGACTTTGTACCTCTGATTAACTTTGTACAGTCACCTAAATTATACATTAGCGATAATGGATACACAGAGTAATGAAAGTACATTTTACTATCCCAGTCATAAGCAGCTATTCCAGTTACTCCACCAGGAATTACTCAAAGTCTAGTTTAGATTATACTTCCATTTGCTCAATGGATTGAGCCATCCATGTCATTTAGTAAGAGGTTCATTAACAAATTGCAATAAATGCGACAGAATAGGGAAGATTAATATGCAAATCACAAGGACAGGTTTTTGGAATTCTAAACACACTTTATTCGTTATATGAATCCTGCTTTTCAACAGTTTACGCTGTCATTCCCCCCAAATTTATAGTCTTTTTGTTACAGAAATAATTGATATGCCCTAGTAATTTCTCCCCAATTACAGAAAATGTTTGACTCCTTATCTCCACATACTGTTTTTACTAGCTAGACTCAAAGGGGAAAATCAGAGGGTTGTCAGAAGGTTGATTCCCCACCCACCTCTTGGGGAAGTGGAGTGGAAAGAAAAGATTGGAATATCCTTTTTTTTTTTCTCTTTAGTTCTTTTTTCTTTTTTGGCTCACAATGCTGAAATTACACTAAGAAAATTTTCTTAATGTCTTTTTGGTGCAATTAGCAAATTATTCATAATGTACTCATTTTTAGCACCATATTAAGTGTGTTAACTCAGAGATGACAGCACCTTCATTATGTTAGTGGAAATGTCATTAGCTACTCACTGTATTCTAATATTTAGTTGTGTATGGCAGTTATTAACCATATTTGCTATTAAAATGAAAATTCTAATGAACTAAATTAAAAATTCATGGGACTATTAGCTATACCATATTGGACTGCTCAGAGTGGAACATTTTCATTATCACAGAAAAACTACTGGACAGCACTACTTTAGACTTTTAAAGGAAAGTCTTTCCCAATGCATATTTTAGTTAATATGTAATATTTATAAGGCAATGTAATGCTGTTTTTAAAGCACTTCCTGTGTGCAGACATTGTAATATGCTAAATACTGAGGATATAAATGTGGGTCAGTGACTACGAAACGTTGGTTGAATAAATGAATGAGTGTCAGATTTATTTCCGCATCATTTTGGAAGTACCTGCATTCTTTGCCTTTCTGTTTGCCTTCCTCTCAAGGAATGAAGAGTAGGAAAAGGAAGCAGAGGCCTGTGATGGTGATATTATTTTGGTGTGGCTAAAAAGTTTTGCCCAAAGGAGTTAACATTTAAGAACCTAGATCTTTGGATATTTTCTTCTTTTATCTCTATGTTCAGACATATATTCTTAGACACCTAATTTTTCATTTGATTAGGGAGGGTCAAGCAGTAGAGGAATCCCAGGTGTCCCAGCAACACTGAAGTAGGGAGCTTTAAAGAACCTTATGACTGCCGTTATGGTTATTAAATATCCCTTCTATCCCTTTAGCTTGTTTCAGCATAGCCAGAGTAATCTTATTAAATCACAGGTTAGATCATGGAATTCCTGTGTTTACAACCTAAGGACTTGTCTTCTTGCTCAAAGTGAAAACCAAAGTCTCTGTTTGATCTGTATATTTTCTTCCCCAAACCACTTCTCATTTCCCATCATTCTTCACTCACTTTGCTTTATCCACGCTGACCCTCTTGTAATTCATTGGAAATGTCAGGCCTACAGTACTTAAATCTCAGGATCTTTGCCCTGGCTGTTACTTCTGCCTAGAGTGTTCTTCCTCCAGTTATCTGCTGGCTCCTTTACTCCCTCCCCTTCGTGTCTTTATTCAGTTGTTATAGGTGAGGCCTTTTCTGAACATTCAGTATAAAATCGAACCCTCTCCAAGACTTTCCTATCCCCCTTCCCTGCTTTTTATTTGTCTTAGCACTTATAACTATTAAATATATTCTATAATTTTCTTATTTATCTCATCCCATGAAGACCATGATTTTGGTCCTTTGTTTTAGTTCTCCATATAACAAAAACTGTTTCTCAACTCTTCATCCACTTTTAGGTGACACCATTTCTTTCTCATTTACTTATTCATTTATTTATTCATTCATTTACTCAAACATTTGCTAAGCACTTACTCTGTGATAGCATGTTGCTAGGCACTGGAATTACCAAAATGAGTTCCTGTCCTAGCCAATCATCTAGAAGTCTCTTCTTCTCTAATAATTAGATATTTGCATTGTTGTAATTTTTTCCTATTACAAAAGTGTTGCAGTGACTGTTCTTATTTATGTTTATGGCCTTTTAAAATGGAAATACTTAGAATTGCTGGGTCATGGCGTACACACATACTGACTGTTACTAGATATTGCCAAATTATTTTCCAAAACACAAGAGTTCCTCTTTCTCTACATCTTGGTCAACACTTTGTACTGTCAGACTTGAAAAAATTTACCCATCTGATGGGTGTAATTTGTATCTCATTTTTTTCTAATTTGCATCTTTCTGATTGCTAGTGAGATTCAGATGTCCTGTATTTCATTCCTGTGAACAGGTTACCCGTTTTTCTATTGGATAGTTGTCTTTCTCTTATTAGTTCCTTCTGTAGTCTAGATGTTAATTGTTGTATTTGTTATAAATATCTTCTTCCAGTCTGTCCCTTGTATTTAACTTTGTTGATAGTATCTTTTTTGATACAGAAATTTAAAACTTATCTATAAGTAAATTTCTTAGGCAAATGATTTCTGCTTTTTATTACTTACTTAGAAATTCCTATACCAGGATCAGAAAGCTGTTTTTTTAATGTTTTCTGTGAATTGTCTTAAAATTTAGTTTTTCAACATTTAGGTCCTTAACATATTTGAAATGGATTTTTGTATATGGGATAAAGTAGGTAATTTATTTTCTTCCATATGAAAAGTTATTTTTCCCAGTGGTGTTTTTTGAATGAGCCATCTTTCACCACTGATCTGTGTTGTTTACCTTCTCTGTCATAAAACAGCATTCTCTTTCACACATCTTGCCTTCTTTCTAGGTCCTCTATTCTGTTCCGTTCATTGTTGATCTATTGGTGCACCAATAATACACTGTCTTAACTGTAGCGGATTTGTGATGTCTTTATAACTGGCTGGGTAGAACCCCCAAACCCACACCCCGCCCCCCCACAGAATTGCATTGGATCTTTACTCTCCCATATGCTGTTTATAATCAATTTGTTTAATTCTGTTGCAAGTCTAGGATTTTAACTGACTTTGCATTGAATTTGTTAAGTTTCTTCTATTCATGTTTTCCCCTTTGATGATGTAAGAAGATATGGATCGTATTTTCATCCTTCATTTTCCAGCTGTGCCTATATATTGAGTATCTCTGTTCACCTATAAATAATAAAGGGATTTAGAAGATTTTAAGGCTAATACTTCCTCTCTCAACTTCACGTTACTATTATATAATACTTCAGGGTTTTTTTTTTTTTTTCCTTTTACGAGTTTTATTGAAATATAATTCACATATTGTACAATTTACCCATCTAAAGTATTCAATTCAGTTCTTTTAATATATACACAGAGTTGTGCAGCCATTGCCACACTCTATTTTTAGAACATTTTTATAGTCTCTGAAGGAGATTTTCTACCCATTCTCCGTGCCCCCAGACCTCTGGCCCCCTGCCACAAATCTTTCTTTTTCCTCTGGACATTTCCTATAAATGGCACCATAAAATATGTGGTATTTTGTAACTGTCTTTTTCACCTGGCATGTTTTCAAGGCTCATCCATGTTATAGCATGTATCAGTAGTTCTGTTTTTATTGCCAGATAATATTCCATTGTGTGTATATACCACATTTTGTTGATTCATTTATCCATTAATGGATATTTAATTTGTTTCTACCTTTTGACTATTATAAATAACACTGTTTGAGTATTCATGAGCAAGTTTTTGTGTGGATGTTTATTTTCATTTCTGTTGGGTGCATACGTAAGGAGTAGAATTACTGGGTTATATGATAATTATATTTTTAACTTTGTGAAGAATTGCCTAATTGTTTTCCAAAGTGGCTGCACCATTTTACATTCCAGCAATGTATGAGGATTCTTCTTATTCTTGTTAACACTTACTTTTGTCTATCTTTTGATTATAGCCATTATAGTGAGTGTGAATTTATAGCCGTTATAGTGAATGTCAATATAGTGAATATAGTGATTTACATTCCCCTAATGACTAATGATTTCAGACATCATTTCATGTTCCTTTAAACAGTTTGTATATCTTGTTTGGAGACATGTCTATTCATATCTTATTGCCAATTGAAAAAAACAACTTTGAGTTGTAAGAGTTTTTGATATGTTCTGGATACAAGACCCTTATCAGAGACATGGTTTGCAAATGCCTTCTCCCATACCCTGTGCTGTGGTTCTGCTTCTTTTTAAACTCAAAACATTATCTAAGTTTTTAACACTTACTCAGTTTGACTTCCTATCAGGATTTAGTGATTTCTTTTATTCACCAGTGTTTCCCACATACCATCTCTTCCCTTTAGATTTACTTTTTTTTTTTTTTTTTTTTTAAGCAAGGCCTTATTAATGGGTGGTAAATGTTGTTAGGTTTTGTGACTTAAAATGTCTTTATTTCACAATTATAATTGGATACTAATTTAGGTAGATACAGAATTCTAGATTAACATTACTTTCACTCAGCATTTGAAGATACTACTTATTACATTGTTTTCTGGAATTTAGTATCGCTGGTGTAATAATACACTTTTAATCTAATTGTCATTATTTTATTGATAATCTCTTTTACATTGTTAAGATTATCTCTGTCCATGTTTTTCAATTCTACTGTGTTGTATCATCATTTTTTTTCATATTTTTGTTTTTTCTGCTCTGCAATTGTGTTTTCAATCTGAAGGCTTTTATTTCTACAGTTCAGAAAATTTTCAGCCCTTTTTTTTTTTTTTCTCTTTAAATATTGCTTCTCAGCCTTTAATTTTCTCATCTGGAACACTTCTTCACATTAATTGAAGAGCCTTGATGGCTCTTACTTTCTTTTCCATATTTTCCATCTATTCTTATTATGTGCTGTTTCCAGTGTGAATTTCTTAGTCCTAACTTCCAGTCTGCTAACTCTCTCACCTGGCCTCCAGTCTAGAGCTCATCCTGTCTTCTATATTTTTGAGTTAAAGACTGTTCTCATTTCCAGGATTTATTATTGGACCTCTTTCATTTCTGTCTGTTATTGATGTATATCTGCCTGATTTGTCTCACCTATATTCTTTTAAAAATAACATTCTATTATCTCTTAGGTTTTATGTATATTTAAAGGTACACAACTTTTTTCCAGCCTCCTTTCAACTGAACCTGACTCTAGGACCCAGGTAAAAAGGGGGTGCTATTTATTAATCCTTATGATGCCATGGGAGTTGAACTTCAGGCTGCCTATTTCCAGACCCAGAGTCCCAAAGGGGAAGAGCCTTTGGGACTCTTGGTCTGGAATGATTATCAGAAATGATTATCTTAAGCTAGCTAAGTCTTATTGAAGGAAAAAAAGAGAGATTTTATCTATCTCTGCTTTTGTGAAGTAAAGGAAGAGTTCAGAGTATGGACTTTTCTAAGGCCAAAAAACTTAATACCCGAGACAGGACTTGAATCCAGAGAGTTTTTTAGGAAGTTTAGCAGTTGCAGCAGTTTCCCCTGAACAGCTCTCATTCCCAGTCCTGCCACTTTTAATGTGCCCGAGAGTGAGGCGAGACTATAGAAGGGGTTACGGGAAGAAATTTCTAGGCAGCAGTGGTACTCTGGAGACAGGAGGTGGTGGGCTGGGGGGCAGGTATGTAGAGGAAAAGGAGAAGGGTGATTAAGAGTTCTTTGGCCATTTTCAAGTTGACATAATACTGTAGGTACCATAAGAAGTTAGTCCTTGCTTGTATCTTAATATATATCGCCTCTGAAAAATGTTACCTAACATAAAATGCAATACATTTGAGTTCATTTTGAGCTGCATGGGAGGTTTTTTGGAAGTTTTTGAAAGTTTAAATTTTTTTCTTCATTTCAAACCTTAGGAGCCACCAAATTATTTTAGAGTTTGAGAAGTTTGTGATGAAATAGAAATTGGAAATACTTAAAAGAGATAGGATAGTTGTCCATTTATATATATACATATATATGTATATTTTAGAACATCTGTACAGTAATGAAATTGTGCCATATTTCAACTGTTTATTCAGAAGAATGTATTTGATAATTTATCTGTAGGAAAATGAGTGAGTTATCTAATGACTTGTTTCAGTCAAATTTTACTCATTTTACTTGATAGTTTCATTTTGTACTTATTAAGAGGCCATACTTTTTAAAAATGAGGTTTTAGTGAGAGAAGGCCCCTGACTTCTCATTTTGGTATTTCCACAGTACCAAGCATATTACCTAGCACATAGTCAGTGCCTACTGGCATTTATATACTGAATTAAAAAATTAAATTATAGGATAATGTAACAGATGACATACTAAGTGCCATGATTTTTCAGAATAGTCCATTATTTTTACTTACACTTGGTACAGTGCCTAGTATTGAGTCCATTTTTATTAGTAAATGCTTGTGTTGCATGTTGGTATTCTGAGATTTCACTTTGAAGAGTCCTTTGCAATGAGTGCAACTGGCAGATAAAGCTTGAGTTCAGGATTTAATCACATTACCTAGGAAATTATTTTTCACTCTTGCATCTCCTAAACTATGAAGAGAACATAGATATTCTTGTTTGTCTGAGTTCTCCACGATACTCTTCTATGTAAAAGTTCCCCAAAACTCTAACAAAGATGTGAGAGGGTTCTTGAATCTTTGCTATTAAAAGACAGGGAGGTAGTTCTCTAACTTTGGGTTTTCCTATTGAAATTTAAATGTTAAGGAACTTGTCTCTAAACTTACATATGCAGGTGATCCTCAGATTTTGTGGATCCAACTCTATATACCACATTAAAGGGCTTTGATGCAGTGCTTACCTGTCAGTGTTGATCAGCTTTCTGTCCAACATGTATTTGCAGAATTAAAAACAAAGAAACTTAGGAATTCATTAGGAGGTAGTGGAAGTTCAAATTCTTAAATAATTGGAGATGCTTTTAAGAATCTTTACAGTTTATAATCTCCATAGACCAGCAGTTTTAACTGGCATGCTGCAAGAATTTTTAAAACATGCAATACCTATTAGGGACACTGACCTCCTTTTTCCGTTAGATTATTAAATTAAAAAATGACAACAGCCACTCAACAGTAGCCATTCTGTGTAAATGAATCAAAACTATACCTTTTTTTTGTCAGATCGGCAAAAACTATAATGTATTTTTTGGTGTGCTGCAGAATTGTATTAGTTTATGTGTACCAGGAGATGAAGGGGTTGAAAAATCACTGTCCTAGACGATGGGCTCCCTAACGATGATGCTTCCTGTAGATTGAGATTGTTTTTAGTGGTCTACAACAAAATGAGAAAAATTAGTCAATGTATGTAAAACACATATTTGTGTTTGTGTATGTGTGTTTAAATTTATGATATTCTTGTTTTTTTAGGACTGTCTTTATAATTTTTTAAAAATAAACTTTTTAAAGTATATTTTATTGATTATGCTATTACAGTTGTCCCATTTTCTCCCCTTCACTCCCCTCCACCCTGCGCACCCCCTCCCATACACATTCCCCCCTTTAGTTCATGTCCATGTGTCAGACTTGTAAGTTCTTTAGCTTCTACATTTCCCACCCTCCCCCTGTCTATTTTCTACCTAACATCTATGCTACTTATTCTCTGTACCTTTTCCCCCTCTCTCCTCCTCCCACTCCCCTGTTGATAACCCTCCATGTGATCTCCATTTCTGTGGTTCTGTTCCTGTTCTAGGTGTTTGCTTAGTTTCCTTTTGTTTTAGATGTGATTGTTAATATCTGTGAGTTTGCTGTCTTTTTACTGCCATATTTTTTAATCTTCCTTTTCTTAGGTAAGTCCCTTTAACATTTCATAAGAGCTTGGTGATGATGAACTCCTTTAACTTAAACTTATCTGAGAAGCACTTTATCTGCCATTTCATTCTAAATGAAAGCTTTGCTGGATAGAGCAATCTTGGATGTAGGTCCTTGCCTTTCCTGACTTGGAATACTTCTTTCCAGCCCCTTCTTGCCTATAAGGTCTCTTTTGAGAAATCAGCTGACGGTCTGATGGGAACTCCTTTGTAGGTGACTGTCCCCTTATCTCTTGCTGCTTCCAGAATTCTCTCCTTCATTTTAATCTTGACTAATGTAATTATGTGCCTTGGTGTGTTCCTCCTTGGGTCCACCTTCTTTGGGATACTCTGAGCTTCCTGGACTTCCTGAAGTCTATTTCCTTTGCCAGATTGGGGAAGTTCTCCTTTATTATTTGTTCAGATTAAGTTTTCCACTTGTTGCTCTTCCTCTTCCCCTTCTGGTATCCCTATAATTCAGATGTTGGGGCATTTAAAGATGTCCTGGAGGTTCCAAAGGCTCTCCTCATTTTTTTGATTTCTTGATTCTTCATTCTTCTTTGATTGGATGTTTCTTTCTTCCTCCTGGTCCATTCCATTGATTTGAGTCCCAGTTTCCTTCCCATCACTATTGGTTCCCTGTACATTTTCCATTATTTCACTTAGTGTAGCCTTCATATGTTCATTTAATTTGTAACCAAATCAACCAATTCTGTGAGCATCCTGATCACCCATGCTTTGAATTGTGCATCTGATAGGTTGGCTATCTCTTCGTCGCTTAGTTGTTTTATTTCTGCAGCTTTGATCTATTCTTTTGTTTGGGCCATTTTTTTCTTAATCTTGGTGCACCTGTTACATAGTGAGGGGCAGAGCATTAGGTGTTCACCAGGGTGGGCAACCCACATTGCTGCGTTGTGATGCTGTATGTGGGGGAGGGGTCCGAGGGAACAATGGCACTTGCACCACTCTCTGCCAGATTTCAGTCCCTTCCCACAAGCAAACTAGGCCCTTGGTGCTGATTCCTGCGTGGGTGGGCTTGTGTACATTCTAGGACCTTGTAGGTCTCTCCAACAAACTCTCCTGTGAGGCTGGGAGACTCTCCCGGCACCTCAACCCCCACAGGTGTTTTCAATAGGTGTTTTGAGGCTTTATTTCCTGGAGCTGGGATCCTGGGTTGCACAGTCTATCTCGCTCCCCAGTTTTGCCTGGTTTATCTGTGCGAATGTGGGACTACCCGGTGCGCCAGCTGCTTTGCATGCTGGGGCTCCTCCACAATCCACTGCCTCATTGGGTCCACCCGCTGCTGCTTTGTGCACCCAGCTCCGTCAGCCACCACTCTTTTTGCCACAGGATCCCTCTCTGCCTGGCTGCCTGGCTCCGCCCCTCCTACTGGTCTGGATGAATGTGTCTAACTCCTTGGTTGTCGGGCTTGCATACAGTTCAATTTTCTGTCAGTACCGGTTATTATTTTGTTTCTCAATTTTGTTTTCCTTATTTTGGTTGTACGAGGAGGCACAGTGTGTCTACCTACGCCTCTGTCTTGGCCAGAGTCCTAAAAATAAACTTTTTAGTCTTAGAATAAGTTTTAGATTTATAGAAAAGTTGCAAAGATAATAACAGAATTCTCATACATTCCCTACACAGTTTCTCTTATTGTTAAAATCTTAAGTTACTGTGCTATATTTGTTAATTTGTTTAACTAATACATTATTATTAATTAAACTCCATAGTTTATTCAGATGCTAGTTTTTCATTATTGCCTTTTTTCTGGTTTAAAATTCCATTTGGGATAACATTTAGTTGTCATGTGTTCTTGGGCTCAGACAATTTCTCAGAGTTTTAAGAAGAATTCTCTTTTAAATCATAGATTATTTACCTTACTTTCTGTTTTGTTAATATTCTTATTTGAAGAAAATGAAAAGTTGGCAACTTTATTTCAGTCTCCCAATTAAAAGTTTTTTACTGGTATGTGAAATTCAAAATGTTAGAACCAATGCCTTTGGTTATCAGAAGTCAGTGTGATGACCATTAACAATTAAAGAGTTCCTAAGTTTCCTAATTATGTTTTATTTCTGCTGTATAAGAAATATCTATTAGTAATAAAAAAGTGACTATGAAGCTTAAAATTAATTGAATATTAAATGATCTGATTAGTGACAGAAACCTGAGCATTCATTAGAGATACGACTTTATGCAGAAAGCCATAGAAAGTCTATAAACACTCACTGAGTAACTGTCACTGAATTCAGTTACTCAGTTGATGAATGTATATTAACTCATTACGGAGTTGTTTCTTAGAATTACCAATATCGCAAAGGTGATAGTGTGTGATTTCAGCTTTCTTCATTTTGTCATTTTTCACGTTCAAGTAAAAAAAAATTCTCTCCATTTCAAATGAGGTGAGATCCTGTCCATTTCCAGAGTTTTGCCTTACACTTTGGCTCTTCATCATTTTCTTTTTTTCCTTGATCCTCCAATAATTTTATCTTTCCCATAAATTTATTTTTCTCCTTTTGCCAGATCCTTCATTTCATACCTGAAAAATATACTTACGACTTGCTTACACTAAAAATCTTTCGCTTGATCCAGCTCTTCATAGTAACTCCCTCACCTCCATCCTGTCAAGTATATAAGTCCTCAGAACATATACCCACTTCCCCACTTTCGTCTCCACCCCTATTCATCAATCCATTGTAGCCCTTTTATTTATAATCAAACTCTTATTGGCAAAAGCCACCAATGGTTTTCTAATTATTAAATTCGGAAGTCTCTTTTTTTAGTTGAAATAATTCCTTTCTGCAACTTCTTTCTGCATTTCTGCCACATCATTCTTGTTTTCCTTCCTTTCTGGTGAGCTTTCTCCTTTACTTATTTCTTTTCTCCTATGTGTATCTTCAATAATAGTCCTGAGAATTTCATCTCTTACCCTGGTTCTTTTCTTCCGCTGTACACTCCTAATAGGCAGTCTCATGTATACTTGACTTCAGCTATCATCATTATGGTTGGGTTCTGATCTCAGGTTCAGCCCTTTCCTGACCTCCAAACAAACATATTTAGTTGGTCACTAGATATCTGTATTGGTTGTCCCACATTGAAACCAGAAGATGGTTGTAGTTTAACTTTAAATATGTGAGGGGAAATAGGAAATTACATGGTACCTAAGGTAAATAAGGCCTTAATCAGTAAGGTTTCATTAACTCCAAGTGGCAGAGACTATCATATATTTTTATCATCAGTGGTCCTTAGCACACTACAAAACCACATAGAAAGTGTTGCAGGAGAGAACACAGGAAGAATCCTGAGACTGCGCTACTGTTGCTGGTCAGTGGCTAGCTCCTGGTTGCCAGGCAACACCTTTTAACACTTAGGTAGCAACTAGGAATGAGCGGCCAGAAAGGAAATAAAGGCAGGGCACTCACCATGACAGTCTAACAAAGAACTTAATACAGGAGGCTAGAAGCAAAAGTTCACATGTTGTAATCCTGTGCCTGGTCTGATAAGGCTGCCAGGCGTTCGTAACAACACAAGTAAATTATGATAGTGTAGGGGGGGAAGCCCTTGACAGTCTCTATGTGCATCATCTCCACTTGCTGGGAAAAGGAAAACCTTGACACTATGTATTCATCCCAAGGCCTAGAAGGGAGAAGGGGTGGGGGACTACAGAGCCCCAAAGAAAAAGCCCATAAACAGCTTTGGTTAACTGCCTGCCTCCCATCACATAAAAAATGAACAAATAGAGTCTGAAGCAGGATAAGGATTTGGGCTGACAGACCCCCACCTATACCTACATTTAGGCAGTAATGTCTCCATTAAAAACTGGCACCACCTTTACCTGTCAATCAAAATTTAACTCCCTCACCCCCATCCAGTCAACTACAAAATGACTTGCTCTCTGCTTGTGACCCTTTCTTGCCACACTGCGGGAGGGGGTGAGGCTGGCAGTGAGGAAGATGTCAGGCCCTGGCCACTCAGCCTCTGGCCACCATGCCGCTAGGCCACCCCTTTCTGGCCACCTGGGCCTTTTGCCACCCTTGCTCTAGCCACTCTTGCTTTTGCTCTCCCATTCACTAGTAAGCTTTGCTTGTACTCTAATAGGCTCGCTGACCTGTAATTCTTTTCTGCGTCTGGGAAAACAAGCCTGTAACAAAAGTGCTCAGGTGAATACTCTGGTTGGTTGCTAAAGTAAATTCTTTTCATTATATACAGAAGGCAGGAATTGCAGATCAGCAGTACAATTTTAATAGTCACTGTACAGGCTAAATGAACCGCTTGCTGAAAAAACTGAAAATATGTTTAAGTATTCTTTTCTGTTTTTGAAAAATATCAGTTTGATCCAATGTTGCCAAATAATCACTTCCCTGCTTAAAGTTTAATTTTCAGGTTTTCATAGAAGTTTAGGATTTGCTGAGTTCTTTTTTTTAACCTTGTATAAACATGTTTTACTTCCTTCTGAAACGTGTTTCTCAGGTTCCCAGCATATAAAATTATGAAGACAATTGTGTTCCTTCCACCCTAGTTTTCTCTACCTTTTGTTTCAATTCCTGTCTGAATAACTAAATAGGATTCATACATCTCTGTTCTTTGACTTCATTATATTTTTTATACTTCAGAATCTTTTACCTAATACATTAGCCTATTTAAATTTGTACTTAGAAATATTTATTATAGTTTCCTGGTTTGAATAATGGCTATACTGCTCTTGGTATGAGCAGCAGCTTCTAATGTGAGTAATTCTGTTACAGACCCAAGGTAGTGAATACTTGTACTGTAACTTATGTTTGGCCATACAAGTACTTTGTTGCTTTTCATCCTGTTGGACCCAGTATCCCCTGTTTCTAACCAATATTTTATAGATACCCATTCCTTTTTATCCTGAAATAAAATTAAAACATATAACCTGCTGATACAAATAACTTGGTTTATTTCTTTTTAATTTAAATTATATTTTATTGTTTATGTAATTATAGTTGTCCCAATTTTTCCACTTTGCCCTCCTCCACTCACCCCCCCCACTCCCTCAGGCAACCCCCACACAGTAGTAGTCCATGTCCATGGGTCATGCATATATGTTCTTTGGCTAATTCCTTTCACCGTCTTTCAACTAGCCTCACCTCCCCACTCTCTTACAAGCTGTCATTCTGTTCCATACTTCTGTGCTTCTGATTCTGTTTTGCTTGCTGGCTTATTTGTTCATTAGATGTCACCTATAAGTGAGATCATATGGTATTTGTCTTTCACTGACTGTCTTATTTCACTTAGCATAATAGGTCCATCCATGCTGTCACAAAAGGTAAGAGTTCCCTTTTTACTGCTGTACAGTATTCCACTGTGTAAATGTACCACAATTTTTTTATCCAATGAGTGGACAAATAACTTTTTTTTTTTTAAATTAACATTATCAATGCCCAAAATTACTTGTGAGAGGTTTGACTAATGACTTTCTCTTCGTGTAGTCATTTCTGCTTTTTATATAGTATATAAGGTCAAATTTTAGTAAATTCCAAGTCACACTCCATCTGTTATTTGATAGTCTCTAGAATATGTGTACATGCCAGTTTTATCTCGGTTTTTGAAAATTGAAATTATTCTTAAAAAAGGAACAGTGTGGTTGATTGGCTTGTTGGTTCTTTTTATAGTCTTGTGAAGTTTTCTCTGTGACACTAGAAGTTTGGGGCAGGGGTAAGAAATTTGTCCTTTTATACCTAAGTTTAAAGACACTGTCACCATTATGCTCTATGAGATAAAACTTAATAAACTGAAAATTTTACAGGTCAGATATGAATATTAGCAGGATCAAATCATTTGGACTTTATGCCCAAACAAATAGGGCTCAAGGGAAGTACATTACATTTTTTCTTCTTTTTTAAAAATTTTTTTCATGTTTTACAGTTGTTCCAGTTATTTCCCCTGTTCCCACCACTTCCTTAGTCAGTCCCCACCCCATTGTTCATGTCCATGGGTCCATGTTTCTTGACTAATCCCTTCACCATCTTTCAAATAGTTCCCATCTCCCTCCCCGAAGTACATTTCTTAGGAGGATTCAGTGCACCATCTACCCCATCCCCTGAGAGAAGCCAAAAAGTATCCCTTTAATGGGCCTCCATTTTCTCTGGCCAGCGTGTGATCTTGTTCTTGTCTGAGGGACTCTCCCCAGGACTTATTGAGCCTCCTTGTTTATAGGGCTTCCTGTTGATCTAGGTTCTTGTTCTTCTCTGTAATAAAGCTTTTCTCATTCTAAAATAAAGATAACGCTATGTATGAGATTTTTAAAAAGTCAACATTAAAGCTCTAGTTGTCATGTGAAGGAAAAATAAATACATTTATATTAATTAATACCTGTTTCAGTATATGAGTTCTCACACTAGACATAATAATCAGTTGCTGTAATCATGTGAATGCACAGCTGTTAATGCAGACTGCTGAACATGTAGTGTTTTAGTGACTCAAGTCCACGTGGCATTTCCATTGGCAGTGCAGTTTTCTGAAAGTGTGAACCTCTTCATAAAGTTCTGACAAAACAAAGTGTGTCTTCAATTTGCATGGTAGTTGCATTCCTGAAAAATTTGTAAATTCATACAAAATATTTTGTTTGTATTTAAATAGGGAATTCATATTATTCTAAAGATATTTTTACTAATATGAGTATCAAGCATGGCATTTGAAAGTTGTCAGGTTCACAGGATATTTCTTCATTGTCAGGACTCTACAATGCATTGCTGACTGTCCAATATCTCCGCCCACCCCATTAACAAAATGCCAGTAGACACTCCCCTCTCAGTGATTGTGAAAATTATTACCAACCTTATTTCTTTTGTTTTAAGTATTTTATTGATTATGCTACTACAGTTGTCCCATTTCTTCTCTCCCCTTTATTCCCTTCTGTCCTGAACCCCCGTCCCACCAGCATGCCCCCCCGACCTTAGTTTGTGTCCATGGGTTGTACATATAAGCTCTTTGTCTTCTCTATTTCCTATACTATTCTTAACCTCCCCCTGTCTATTTTGTACCTACCATTTGTGCTTCTTATTCCCTGTACATTTTCCCCCATTCTCCTCACTTCCCCTCCCTGTGGATGACCCTACATGTGATCTCCATTTCTGTGATTCTGTTCCTGTTGTAGTGGTTTGCTTAGCTTGTTTTTTTTTTAGATTCTTTTTTTAGTTGATAGTTATGAGTTCGTTGTTATTTTACTGTACATATTTTTTATTTTCTTTTTCTTAGATTATTCCCTTTAACATTTCATATGGTAAGGGCTTGGTGATGATGAACTCCTTTAACTTGACATTGTCTGGGAAGTACTTCATCTGCCCTTCCATTCTAAATTATAGCTTTGCTGGATAGAGTAATCTTGGTTGCAGGTCCTTGCCTTTCATGACTTTGAATACTTCTTTCCAGCCTGCCTCTTCTTGCCTGGAAAGTTTCTTTTGAGAAATCAGCTGATAGTCTTAAGGGAACTCCTTTGTAGGTAACTGTCTACATTTTCTCCTGCTGCTTTTAAGCTTCTCTCCTTCTCTTTAATCTTGGGTAATGTAATTATGATGTGCCTTGGTATGGGCTTCCTTAAGTCCAACTTCTTTGGGACTCTGAGCTTTCTGGACTTCCTGGAAGTCTATTTCCTTTGCCAGATTGGGGAAGTTCTCCTTCATTATTTGTTCAAATAAGTTTTCAATTTCTTGCTCTTCCTGTTCTCCTTCTGGCACCCCTGTGATTTGGATGTTGGAACGTTACAGTTGTCCCAGAGGTTCCTAAGCCTCTCCTCATTTTTTTGAATTCTTGTTTGTTTATTCTGTTCTGGTTGAATGTTTATTTCTTCCTTCTCCAAATCGTTGATTTGAGTCCCAGTTTCCTTCCCATCACTTTTGGTTCCCTATACGTTTTTCTGTATTTCACTTTGCATAGCCTTTACTTTTTCCTCTGCTTTGCAACCATACTCAACCATTTCTGTGAGTGTCCTGAATACCAGTGTTTTGAACTGTGCATCTGATAGGTTAGCTATCTCTTCATTGCTTAGTTCTATTTTGGAGCTTTGATCTATTCTTTCATTTGGGCCTACCAGCTTTATTTCTGAAATGATTCCTGGAAGCAAGCCTGCCTGCCTGGCTGCCTGCCTGCCTGCCTGCCTTCCTTCCTTCCTCCCTCCCTCCCTTCCTTTCTTCCTTTCTTCCTTTAAGCTCATTCCCAAAAGGAATTTTGACATTGAGGCATATAATCTCTTAGCTGTAACAGAGAACTGTTACATATAGTTCTCTCAATGAGAATAGGAAGTCACACTTAAGCAGCCAATCAGGAAACAGTAGGTGAGTAGGAAAATCTGTAGAGCAAAGTATATGATCATTCAAAAATAGTATTTCAGTAACAATATTATTTGCATTGATTTGCTAAATATAAATGCTTGGTGTTACATTGTACCTATCATAACAGGAAAGGCATACACTTTTCTACATAAAAGCAAGAGCCTATGGACTAATTATAATGTTTATAATTATGTCAAGATGAAGGTAGAATGTCTATGTCGTATAAGTAGACCTGATAGGTGCAAGATTGTTGGGTTTTGTTATTGCTGCTGTTGAGGTTATTTTATAGCAGTTTCTTGGTTCAGGCATTCTTTGAAATTGGTTTCCTATTTAAAAAATTGATAGGTCAAACCATGTGACCTGAATAAAGCTTCAGTTCATTTGTTTTAATGATAATGCTATTGCTTTTTTGACTCTGAAGCTTTTTTTTTTTTAAGATTTTATTTTCTTTTTTATCCTCACCTGAGGACATTATTTTATTGCAGAGAGAGCGCGAAACATCAATGTGAGAGCGAAACACTGACTTGGTTGCCTTCTTATACATGCCTCAACTGGGAACTGAAAGCACGACCCTTTGGTATATGGGATGATGCTCCAACTCACCCATACCAGCCAGGGCTACAGCTTTTTTTTATTGTTATTTTGAGGAGTATTCTTTTTTTAAGTTTGAAATTTTTTCTGTTATGGAGGAACTAGATCACATGTAAGAATAAGAAGCACACATTTACATTGATCACTGTGAATTCTAAAGATGATGTTTTTCTTAGTTAAAGAAATGTGACAATATTTAATTATAGGACTATAACTAAATAGCTTAGCTCTTTTATATGTGATGCTTGTGCTTTTTTTTTGTTGTTGTTAATATTTGGGATTTTAAGATAGCGCAGAAGCTAGTGTAGTTGGTATAAAAATGTTGTGATACATTTTCAAATACTGTTTTGTGCCAAAACCAACTTCTAAAAGTTATAAAGCATTTGCTTATTTGGTTTCCTGAGGTCTCATCTGTTTGTGGTTACAAAAGGAGCCTCTTTCATATGAGTCCTGTGTGTTGTCAGTTCTTCCCCCAAATGCCACATGGGACTTTTTTCCAACCTAAATACCCACTTTGTTTTGTACCTGTAGCTGTAACATAAATCCAGACTGAATAGAAAAGAGGCTTTGAATTTCAAACTTTCTTAGGATATGAGAGTTTTTATTTTTAAATAATTAAAAATTGTGTGCTTCTAAAGCCCACATCAGGTGGCTAGAATAGCATTAACCTGTCTTGATTCCTTTGCCTGAGACAAGATGAGATCTGAAGAGAAAGTAGCAGGCAAGCATCAAAGGGTTGAGGGTGTGAACAGATCATCTGGGATGACTGCAGAAAATGTACTGTGTGCCAAAAGTTTCTGAACCCTGGCACATATCCTAGTCATTAGGGAGTTCAGATTGTATTTCTCAGTGCCATAGAATTGCTGATAATGCTTGCTAGAAATAGTTTGAAACCATACTTGAATTTAACAATAACAGTATAGTTACACAATTAATTTGGTAACATGTTTTGTTTTGACTCCTGTTAAAAAGAGGTGTTATGGAAACAAAGATTCTCTTGTGTCATTTTAAAAATATAAAATATTGAAATGGGGAATTTCAGTACTTGCTTCTGATTACAAAAGCAAGACTTTTGGGTAAGTGGTTTTAAGCTTCTTTACATCATGAAAACTATGCTTGCTTTTATCAGAAAAAATCCATATATGCAAATTGGCATACAGGTTCAGAGATTCACAGACCTGAAGCCCATTTATGGACCCTGCTCTAAGTCACTTTATTTTTGGACAGTTGTATTCTGTTTTTATTTAGTTTGTAGCTAATGTAATTTGTTGCAGAGAAGATGATGCCGATACTGAATAGGTTTAATTTCTGTAAGGGGCATTTGACTGTACTTATACTACGGTTACAAATATAAACTTAACTGTTTTATGTGTGAAAAAGAATACACACACCCACACATACCTGCATGTCATTAATTATAGCATGAGTGGATGAGATAATGTGAATTAATCACAACTGAAAAAACTTGATGCGTAAGTGAATGAATGTTATGGCTTCTTTGGGACTAAGGAGAACTTATTCTCCTGGAATTGTCATCTTATTTAAATAACATTATCTTGGAATATGGTGATGCTGAATTTAAAATTCAATTTAATTGAAAACTAATTTTATTTTTGAACGTTTCAATGTATCCTCTTAAAATAATTGAGAAAAATCTCAGGAGTTCCCAGACTTGAGTATGTGATCACTGGTAATTCTAATCATAAATTAAATGTTACAGTAGTATGTATATTATATATGTATATATGTATATGTATGTATGTTTTGGGAGGGGTTTTATTTTATTTATTTTTTGTTTCTTAAGTTCAGATGAACATAGTAATAAATTCCATTTTTGGTGGAATTTTGCAAAAAATAAAATTATGTATGAATGGTTCTCAGCCTTAGTTGTCTTGACATCTTGTTAAAGATTTATATATCTCTTAGATCCTCAAATTTAGTTTGTTTTTTCTTTAATTTATCCCAGAAGCTTACATGCATGGTATGTAACTTAGTGTTATTTAACATGGTTAGAGTAGGTACTAAGTGAATATACTTCATGCAATTTAATGCTCATTACTTGTGTGTTTCTCTTGTAACTTTATGAATCTTATAAGCAAACTTCCTGTGAACCCCCTTTGAGAAATAAAACCATAGACTATAGCATTAGAATTCAAGCTATTTGTTCTTTTATTGATTTGAACATGTTATGATATGTTTGAGTATACGGTATAACAAATCCTATACACCTTCATGGTTTAATATAGTAATGGTTTAAATTAGTATGGTTTAAATACTTGTTGAATTAATAAGTGTCTTGTACCTTTAAGATGAACAATGAGATTCAACTCTGATTTTGAGACCTGCCTTTTTTCCCCCTGTAAGTTATTGCAGGGCAACACTGGTAAAATCTTTAACAGGAAATAAATATATGTGCCACATTTTATTCTTGAAGAAATTGATTTTGAAATCAGACACATAATGGCACATTCACATCCACAAAATATGGTCATCACTATAAACAGCATAAACAAATAAAATTTAACTTCATAGGTGTTTTTTTATGGAGGATACATTTAATTCACAGTCCCATACTAGCTTTTTCTAAGATTACAGAATAATGTTTAAAAAACCAGAATAACAGCAGTTGAAAACCATACATTGCACTGTTAATATTCTGATGTGCTAAATAAAATATCACTCTAGGTAATATGGAAATTTCCATTATTTGTGTGTCAATGCTTAATGGAAATTTTACAGGCATGCTAAGCATTGAATGGTAACCATATTACTTAGTAAACTACTAAATTAGAGTCCTTAATATTTAAAAATGGATTATTCTAGTTTGTAAATACCAAGTTTAATTGACCTTTTAATAAATTAGTCGTACTAGTAAATAACCCTTGACCACCATGGAAAAAAAAAGAAAATCTAAGAAATTGCAAGTCATTGCCAGTTAGACCCAAGAAAAGGTCTTGGCGTTTGGCGACTGCTCTTGGTCTGTCAAGGGGATCCCAGGATCTATTCATGGAAAGAGTACAACACTATAGTAATGAAGTATCAGTATTTTTATCAGTGAAAACCTTTCCAGTAGAGATCATTACCAAATAACTTTGAGAGATGGTTCTTTAAATGCGAGGCCAGAATTATAACATATCCATATTTCAGGGAGTCTGTTGATAGTGTAATTAGCACAAAGAGAGAGAATGAATTGGGGTAAGACCCAACACATTTTAAATCCTCTGAGAGCAAAGTTCTTTGAAACCAAATTGGTCTGGGTGTAGAAGAAATAAAACATAAACTTTTTCATCACATGTGGTAGTTGCTATCTAGGTCTTGCTTATTCAAGACTTCCACATTGTTAAGTAGGAATTCATCCTAGGAGCAAGACGAAGAACCTCCAGGAATGAAAGGGAAGGAAAGAAGCCTCATCCTCAAATGCCTCTGTAGGTCTCCTCTATGAAATTTTTTTCTGTTTTTAGTGGTAGCATTTCTGATCATATGGACTGGTTTTCCTTACCAGAGATATTACCTAGTTAATTTTATATCTGAATAAAATGTTTCTGTTTACCTGTGGAAAAAATCTGGCTTTAATTCTCTTCAAAATAAATAGTCTGTAGTTCAAGGCGAATAATAATGTATAATTTGGTAGTTAAATAAAACCAAATGTAAAGAATTGTAACAATTAACCTTGTTGACCACTATTGCTTTTTTTTTTGCTTGATCTTAGGGTTTTGACCCACCACATCAAAGTGACACAAGAACTATTTACATAGCCAACAGGTTTCCTCAGAATGGCCTTTACACACCTCAGAAATTTATAGATAACCGGATCATTTCATCCAAGGTAAGAATGAACACTTTTATTAAAATTATGGATAGGTATCACTTTGTTTTGAAAAGTCATTTATTTGTGTATCCTAGTACACATTTATAGCCTTAAAAATTCAAGGAAATGGTCGGTTAGAATTATCTTAACCAAAACTTGTGAACTGTAAAATAAAAGGAGTTGCCAATTGCTAATAGCAGGTAGCCAATATACTAGAAATTATCCTTAGTTGCAATTAAAATAATGAACTAATATTATGCTATGTGCCCAGCACTGTATTAGATACTACTCATATCATCTAATCCTTACAACAGCTCTGAGATAGCTTGACAAAGTATTATACTCATTTTGTATCATTTTTGTCCGTTGAGAGGCTGGGAAGTAATTTACTGGGGTTGCACACTAGTAACTGATGAGACTGAAGTTTGAACTCGGTTCTGTGCAGCTTGAAAGCCTGCCTTCCTCCAGCTTTATCAGTCTTCTATAAGCTTTTTATAGTACCAAATACTGCTACACTCTTACATAGTCTTCCTTGTTTAATTTTTAGGATGTCTTAGTTTATTTTGAAGCTTGAAGAAGACAGAGTAATGCTGTCCAGCAGACTTTTCTCTCGTGATGGAAATGTTTTCCACACTAATAGAATAGCCACTAGCCATACAGGGCTGTTTAGGCCTTCAAATGTGGCTAGTGCAACTGAAGAACTTAATTTTTATTTATTTTCAATTAAATGTCAATAACCACATACCACTAGTGGTTGCCGTATTGCACAGTGCAGGTATAGAACTTGTGAGTCAGAGAAATTAAGGGTGAAGTTCTGCTTTTAGGCCATAACGAGTGCTTAATAGAACACCGTAAGAAGCATTTTTGTGTTGCTCCTTTCTTCCCTTCTGGAGTGACTAATAATTTTCTTTCTAATCCTTATCTCATCTTTCTTAAGGATGTTGTCTTCGACCAGTGGTTCCTTTGTTCTGCCCTTTTTCCCCCCCAGTCTTCACACTATTTACTTGCACAGCACACCCATTAGAGACATCTCTCATTAGTGGTTCTAAAGCAGCAAACAGAAAGGAAGTAATAGAGGAGCTTTAGAATAAAAGACCTTGAGAATTTTAAGATTTTTTTAAAAACTTTCGGTATAATTTATGTACATTAAATTCCCCAACTGTGAGTGTATGATTTGATGAATTTTGACAGATGTGTAACATCATGTGACCACCACCACAGTCAAGATGTGGAATATGTTCACCACTCTGAAAGCTAGGAGCCAATCCCCTTCCTCCTTACCTCTAGCAGTACCAGCCACTGGTCTACTTTCTGTAGCTAGTTTTGCCTTTTCTGGAATTTCATGTTAATACAGTCACAGAGTATGAATCTTTTATGTGTGACTTGTTTTCACTTAATACTCTTGAGACTCAACTTTATCATTGGCAGATATCAGTAGTTCATTCCTTTCTAGTGCATAGTTTAGCTGTCAGTCTGGGTTTTGGATTTGTATGTTCTGAATTTGTGTGTGTGTGTGTGTGTGTGTGTGTGTGTGTGTGTGTGTGTGTGGTTCTTTCACTACCAGTATTTTCTCATTACATTTTTATCTACTTTTCCAGCCTTGAACCCTAATCTCTGTCATATTTTGTTCAGGGGGTAGTTTTCCCCTCGGTTTGCTGCCTTTGCTCTGAGAGTTTGGATGGTGTCTCTAGGCTAAGAATCCAGGTGCACAATTCATAATCCTTCCATTAGCAATTAAAAAAAATTAAACTCTCTTTCATCTTCTGTTTATATTTTGGATACTTTGCAGATTTTTAAATACTTTTTCTAAATCTACTTTTGATCATTCTTAATCTGCTAGAACTCCTCTTGCATGTTCTGGAAAACTTTTGGGATTAAATATCTTTGACTGTTTTCATATGCAGTAGTATCAGGTTTAATGTTTTGGATTGCTGTTTCAAAACTACAGATATTGAAATAAACATTTCCTTGAGAACTCTTTCATTATTCCCTTACTACTATTACTTCCTTCTTATTCCACTACTGCTTTCTTAAACTACTTGCAAGCTGTATTACTTGCTATTCCATAAACTTATGCTGAACTTCCCTACCACTGTATCTTTGCTATGATTTTGTGTTGATAACCACAATTTTTAAAAATATACTTTATGTTTTTGTAGAAAAGTAGAATTCATGTTTTTTACCACAATTTCAAGAACGTAGACATTTACTCAGTGTAAATTGTTTTTCTGACCATAAATGAGGCTTGCTTCTGTTATTCCCTTTTATTCCACCAGTATTCCCTTAAACTCCTCCAGACTGCATTACCTTTTAGCCCACAAAGCCATAGTGAACTTTCCTCCTCTTTACCTTTGTTCGTATTGTCCTTCCTTCCCGAAGTGTTCTCCCTGTATTTGCCCTCTATTTTCAGCCTGTGAATGTTCTTCTCTCAAAGCCCATGTCAAGTATGACCTTCTTCATTACATTTTTCTTTCTCAGTGACTACTTTTCCTTTTAATTCTTTGCATTCAGCTATTGCTTTATTTATTTTATCTTTGAATTGCAGCTATTGCTCTTTGTTTTTAATCTCCTATATTTAATAATGAATTTATCACTGTTCCTCCTATAAAGTATAGGTGTCTTGCACATTGTAAATGCATATCTGTTCGTTTAATTTAATTTATCATGGTAATTTCCTTATTTTAAATTTAAACTTCTTTGCAAAAGATTTAATTTTATATCTGTGTTTTGGTTTTCCTACTAATGTTAGACCATATGAGGAAAAAAGGTCAATTATACAGTCATATACATAACTGCAGAGAAGTTATACTTCTAAATCATTTTTCTTGACTATTATTACATAAATTAAATTTTTAAACCATAATAATTTTCTTAGAGTATTTTCATATTGTTTACTATTATTTTACCAACTTCCTTCTATATATGACAGGGCAAGCACAGAATTTAGACTCATTCAGTCTATTAATATGTTTGTATTTTAGAAAACCTGCATACAACTATTCCTAACATTTTATAAGCTAGCTTTCATAGGCAAGTTGTATTTATTCCAAGTTTTTTCATTGCATAATTGAGTTATCCAAAGAACATGTCCTGAACCCAGTTACCTTACTGCCAATTTATGTAGTTGTTCTTTTTAAGATTCTGTAAGACAAAGTGTATTGTCACTGTTACGATTTGAATAAACTGATATCCTGGGTGGTAGTTAATACTTAAATAAACTTAATTATTGTCAATCTAATTCTTCTAAAGTTTACACATTTATTGTGATGATTGGGAAGTTGCATGGAATACTCTGACCACTGTAGGGAAAACTGTATTTTTATTCTAGTTACCATCAGCTGAAGGTGATTTGGGCCAGAGTTACCATTTCATATGTAGGTATTGAACAGTAACTTCTTTTGGTTCCAGGAAGGGTCTACCTGTCTTCTCTCTAGAGCTTAATTCCCAATCCCAGAATCTGGAGCCACTGGTTCTACTATAGGAAAGTAGGTTCACGTATCCGAGATTAGGACTGAAAAATATAATTTCACCTAAGAAAGAAAGGTTGTTAGGTATTGTATAACTCTTTATATATCCTTGAGTCGAATAGGCTTTTGTGGGCTCTTCTGGGAACCCAGCCGTATTTATAAAATTGTTCATATGGGAAAGAAAGTTTCAAGTTTTAAGCCAACTGATTAAGAAGTGAATTTTTCACATACAAAATTTTGGAAATTAGAACCATCTTACATCACACCAGAGAAAATTAGGTAAAGTGTTTCTTTAAATATCATGAATAGTCAGTAATCATTAAGGCTTCATTGCTTGATGTCAGGATAGTTAGCTGAAAGAGAAAAATGATTTCCACCATATTTATATTCTATCCTATTCAAGTTTTGATCTCCAGCTATGTGCCAAGTAGTAGTATAAGTGCTGGATAGATCCATAAGTAAAACAATGCTCCTATCCTCAGATCTTATAGCTTCTGGGAGACTGTATACATTGTAAAGTAATAGTGCTATAAACTGTTTTCCTGTTTATAAATGAAGTTGCGTTGTGACTAGTGAGTGACACAAGTGAAATTTGTACTGTATTGTACCCTCCCCCATGAGTTAATTAATAATATACCAGACACACAGCAATTAATATGAGCCAGGTTCTGTCTTAAGTGCTTTATAAATTTATTAGTTAATTAAATCTTTACAACAATACGATTATAAAATGCAACATGATGATTATTGCCCTCCTTTTATAGAGGTAAAAAGTGGAGCGCAGAGAGATTTAAGTCCAGGGTCATTTAGTGACCCTGAATTCGGATGTAGGCCCCAGCAGTTTAACCTTCTACCATCTATATTCTTAACCATGATACTTTACTGTTTTACTTTAAAAACTGACATTGTGACAGATTTTCTTGGTGGGTAGGTATTCCAGTGATCACTTATCTAAAGTATTTTTTAAATCTTTTTCACATTCTGGGTTATTGTTCCATATTTCATACCAACAAATAATTAAATGATTATACCATTTCTTCTATTTCTGACAATGAGCTATATAAAAATATAAAACAGATTGTACCTAGTGTAAGCATTTCTATCAGTTCATATTTATCTTTAGCATTAGGCTAGTTTTGTGCAGTAATCAAAGTGCAAAATAAATTAAAATATAAATATGATTTGACTTTGGATGGTGTGCACACAATACAATCATGTATCATAGAAACGTATACTTGAAACCTATGTAATCTTATTAACCAATGTTACCATAAAATTTTTTTTTTACGAAAATGTTATTTTAGATCTGCTGTCTCTAGCTTACAAAAAATCAAGAATTTAGTAGCAAATTTCTAGGTTCTATTTTATCTCATTTTTAAAAATTATATCCAAATTGCCAGTAAATAATAAAAAAAAGAAAAAAGAGTAAAATAAAAGTCCTGACTCTAAGACCCCAATAGTTTCAGTAGCATCAAGAGTTTCATGAGTACCAGCAAATAAATGCCAAAATTGGAATGATACAGACACGATTAGCATGGCCCCTGTGCATGGATTACATGCATATTCATGAAGCATTCTGTGTTTTTTTACAAACTTTAGAAAGAAATAAATCCAATATATTTTAATCATTAAAAAAAGGTTATATGAATTTGTCTAGAAGCTTAGTAAGTCTGATTTTACTTTTCTTATATCCATATAGTATATATTATTTTTAAATACTAATTTGTTGTCTCCTCTCTCTATTTTTTTAGTATACTGTGTGGAATTTTGTTCCAAAGAACTTATTTGAACAGTTTAGAAGAGTGGCAAACTTTTATTTTCTTATTATATTTTTGGTTCAGGTAAGCTTTGTCCCTCAGTGCATTGTTAAATTTTATAGATAAGATTTGTAAAACTATATCTTCAGGGAAAAGTTACATTGTATTCTAAACCATTCAATTTTGGAACTGTATTTTTTTTCCTGTTGAGCTTCCCCATTGTATTCAGTGAGTTACAGTGATTACCCACACCCTAATTGCTAAAACTAGCCAATGAATTTTAAGATTAATTCTATTTTGTTTTGTTATCGATGTGCTCTGATGCTGATAACCATAATCAAAGCCAAGAAAATGACATCATCTTTCAGATGTTCCAGAACATAAATAGTTTGTCTTTTAATATACAGCATATGTTTTTGGCATATTTCTGCCTGTGGAACCATCTTGGTACAAAGTAAATTCTTTTTTTATGTCAGCTTTACTTTTATTTTAAAAAATTTAAAAAACAAATTTTTGAGAATCCCCATGAAAATAGATTTTTATCCAGGAGACCATTTTCTTAACTTGAATCTATATTCATTACAGGCTGTTTAATAGTTTCTTAATTTCACATTTGCTTTTTTCTAATATCAGAATATCAAGAAAAGAGCTTATGAAACATGAGTATGAGTCAAGATTTAAAAATAGTTACTGTCATTTTCTTTTTAAAGGATTATTTTTTCTTATAATACTTTAGCAATCTCTTTCAGTGTGGCATTGAATTTTTGTATGAATTCTTAACTTTTCTCTCAATAGAATCTGGGATTTCAAAGAAAAAAAAACACTTGGCAAGTTATTACTTTAAAGCTTGAAGAAACATTTACTTTTTTCAAAAAAATTGTTTTTCTTCATGAACAGAGAAGAAATTTCTGATTTTTTTTTTAATCAATAGAACATCAGCTTGGTTTTCTTGGAAAAGTGAGAAATTCATATTAACCGTGTCCACATAGCATGCGTTTGTGAAATTACCAGCTAAGATCAGGAATTCAGCTTGTCTATGCAATAGAACAAATGTAATTGGCCTCTGTGTGGTGTAGAGGAGCATTAGTAAATCATAGATCCATGTTCTAACTAGCCAAACATAATTACTGCAAAAATTTTTTTATTTCTCCAGCAGTTTATTGAAACCTCAGTTATATGATTTAGATAATCACGTCAGCATTGTTTTCTAAGCTGAACCCTCTCTGGCTCTGCTAGATTTAATAAAATCTCTCATGGAATAAAAACCCTTTCCTTAGTCCCATTCTTTGTTCTGTCTCCCTAAGTGGTGAGTTTATTTTGAATCCCAGAGTAAAAATTGTTGACAGACTTTTCAGCATTCATCAGGATGGACAAACAAATGTGAAATAAGAGTCTGAGCAGCTATAGCTCCACTTCTAGGCAAATATTGTGGAAGACCTGAAGTACTCTCTATGCTAAGAAGGCAGAGTTTGACTGAGTCCACTCTAGCAGTATTTGTGGGTATGCATGTAATGGCCAACAAAGTGAACTTGTAAAACTGAACTAAACTATTCTGTAGTCACTACATCATATGTCCCTCCTATTATTTTTCACTGTGGACTATGGTGCACATTTTTTATAGTGTTTGTTCTCAGAATTCCCAGTATGTCTGAGATCTAAGATGTTAATATTGTGTTGTGTACAATATAAAATTGTAATACTCTGCATTCTTTTTTTTCAATCTAGCTTATGATTGATACACCTACCAGTCCAATTACCAGTGGACTTCCATTATTCTTTGTAATAACAGTAACTGCCATAAAACAGGTATGAAATGCTTTCTATTCTTGTTTCCCCCAGGCCCATTCATAAGTTGCTGTGTCCACTCCAAAGTAACATTTATTGATGGGAAAAAAATTTCCATAAGAAAGCAAATTTTTTTGGTTTTGTGCATGGTAAAATTAAACTAAATTAAGCCATGCTCTTGTATTTCTGGTGACTCTTAGTATGATTACCATTGTTAAAATATGTTGTTCTCTTCACACATCTACGAAGCATCTAAAAATAACCATTTTACATGTACAAATCAAATTATATATGAAATGTTAATACTATAATCATCTTTGTAGAATTTGGCAATAGTTGAAAGAAATACAGTTCTGAAGGGAAATGTTTATGGGGAATAGATCATGTACTTCTAGTATGAACATTTTGAATAAAAAGTGTATAGTGCTTTCCTACTTTTTACCACTTTCTCTGAAGTTGATTTTTATTTAAAGTTGTACCCTAGGGGACATAGCTTCAACCAAGTCTTAAATTGGCATTAAAATCTAGGTATGGAAAAACAAGTGTTATTGTATGAACATGCCAAGTAAGAAATAAATTTTTAGAAATGTTATATCTTTATAGCTACCACTTCTCAAAAAATCTTGGCAGAGACTCAATTATACAGAGATGGTTCCTTCCACCGAAAAGAGATTTCATTGAATTTACTTATGTAAATATGATAAATTTTCATTTTTATAAGGTTTAGGGATAAGGTTTAAATTGCAATGGAAATAAAATTGACAAACATCTTGTAGTTCCGTGATGTAGTATATTTTAATAATTACATTATGTGTATACTGTGTCAGAATAGCACTTTATTGCTCTCAACGTTTGATTTCCCTTCACTCTTCTTTTGGAGACTGTGTAAGTCAGTAAGCATCCAAATCACTTCATACAGTCACATACTTACTTAGTTTTGCAGGTGCCATTTATTTCATCGCAGTAACACATATTTGTCCCTTGGACCTATTTTCCATGCATAGTTTCCTCTTAGGTGATTTCATCCAGCACAGTGGCTTAAAGTGCCATTTACATGTTGACGGTTCTCAAATGTATATGTATCCTGAAACTATTCCCTGAACTCTGACACAAATAGACAACTGTTTGTGCAGTGTTTCCACTTGGATAGCTGAGGCTTTTTCTGACCACCTTGTCAGTTTTAAGATTTTATTTATTTATTTTTAGACGGGGGGGAAGGGAGGGAGAAAGAGAGAGAGAGAAACATCAATGTGTGGTTGCCTCTCATGCACCCCCTCCCCCCCACCCGCCACTGGGGACCTGCTCTGCAACCCAGGCATCTGACCTGATTGGGAATCGAACCAGCGACCCTTTGGTTCACAGGCCAGCACTCAGTCCACTGAGCCACACCAGCCAGGGCTGCTGAGTATTTTTTTTAAGTAATGTAAAATGTTGCAATACTTCTTTCCCTTGTTTCCCAATATATATTTAGCCAAGTATAGACTGGATTTATTTGGAATGTGATGCCATTAACCAAGTTGAAAAAAATGCTGGTGAATTTAATATCTGCAAAATAGAGTTTAAAATAATAATAATAATAATAATAATAACTGTTATTGTTGACATCCTATTTCCTTCCAACATGTGTTAAGTAAAAACACGTAATATCTAAAAGTAAGACACAGAAAGATTATACCTCAAACCTTTATTAACATCGTTATTAAAGTTAAATACTAAATTTATATAGACCTTTTTGACAACTAAAGCAAAAGAGGGAATATGAAAGGTCATATGATTTTTTTAAAAAATTACTGATTTGAGAAAGAGAGAGAGAAACATTGATTTGTCATGCCACTTATTTATACATTCATTGGTTGATTCTTGCATTTGCCCTGGCCAGAGATCAAATGCCCAGTCTTGGTGTATTGGTACAGTATTCTAACCAACTGAACTACCTGGCCAGGGCCGCATAATTTAAATATCTTAAGAATGCTTTGCTAAAAGTTCTCTCCCTGAAAAAAAAAAAAATGGCCTTCAAGCAATTTTTAATATTTGCTTTATATTTTATAATGTTATAATACTTTTACATAATAGATGCACATATTTTAAAAAATAGAAACAGTATGAAATAGCATACAGTAAAACTCGCTTATACTTCTAACTCCCAGTCTCCTGGTTCTTCTCCCCTAAGAGAACCATTATTTGTACATTAGTCCAGACATCTATACAGAGTGTTTTCAGAGAAAAGCGTATTTTTTCCACAAAAAGTAGCATAGAACACAACACATTTTGTACCTTACTTTTATCACTTAATGCTATCAGATATGTTGTTACCTTGTGCTGAACCTCTGAGTGCTTGGATTTTCTCTAAAAAATAACACAAGAAGTTTTTCCATTTAAAAAATGCTACTTAACATTTAATCAAAGTGTTCTTTGTGAAACGCATATGTCTATTTCCCTTTTTAATGATGATCTACATAACCTACCGTATTTTTTAGAAGTACAAATAATAATGGTACTGATCTAGTGTTTAAGAAAGTGGAATAATTCAACCTCAGTTTTAAAGTCTGTTCATTTTTTTCTACTTATTGTCTGTAATAATGCTATATAGATTTAGATTTTGATATTTAAAATATCACTTGTATGTAAAGAAACAATAGAACTTACTGATTGAATAGGTGTCAGGAAAAGGTAGGAGTCAAAAATGACTCCCCAGATTTCTAGTATGAGCAACTCACTAGATACTGATGTCATTTGTTGAGATGGGAAACACTGAACATGCAGCAGATTTAGAGAATAACATCATCAATTTAGTTTTGAAATGTTTAATATACTTTTATGAAACATCAAAATGGAGATGTTAAGAATGTATTTGAATATTCAAGTTTAAAGTCTAAAAGGAAAATACGAACTGTGGGGGTATAAATTTCAGAAATTTTTAAAGACACAGATATAGAAGAATCTTGGAGTAAGAAAAGTGATGGGTCAAAAAAGGGCCTATAAAGATGACCTAGAAGGAAGTTCCCATAAGGAAATTAAGAAGAAGTAACTAAGAGGTAGTATAAACACCAGGAACGCATGTGTGATGAAAACCAAGAGAAGAGACTGTTTCTAGCATGATTGAATGTCAAATTCCTATGAGTATATGCTTCAAAATAGCTTAGTATAATTCTGGTGGGTGAAATGTTTTGGGGCAGTTTTTATCTTTCTTTTTGTTGTTTAATAAAAGTATCTTCTAAAACATTCATTCAGACTGGTAGGAGGGGTGCAGATAGGCAGCTGGGCTGGAGAGGACTCGCAGCTAGGTGCTGACTGGAGGACTGGCCAGTCCCACATTTGCATGTGGATCAACTTGGGAGCGAGACTGACCATGCAACCCAGGGTTCCAGTGGAGGGAAATAAAGCCTCAAAAACTTTGGGCTATAAAAACCTCTGGGGGTTGCAGCATTGGGAGAAACTCCCAACCTCACAGGAGACTTCGTTGGAGATACCCACAGGGTCCTAGGACATACACAGACCCATCTACCTGGGAACCAGAGGGCCCAATTTGCTTGTGGAAAGCAGGGAAAGTGAATGAAAGCCAGCTAAGAGCTGAGCAACTGGCATTGTTCCCTCTCTGACCACTCCCCCACATACAGCGCCACAACCCAGGGATGTGGGTTGCCCTGCCCTGGCGAATACCTACAGCTCTGCCCCTTACAATGTAAGAGGTGTTCCAGGATGAAGAAATATGGCCCAAATGAAAGAACAGGTCAAAGCTCCAAAAATAGAACTAAGCAATGAAGAGATAGCCAGCCTATTTGATGCAGAGTTCAAAACATTGATAATCAGGGTGCCTTCATTTATTTTTTGTGACCATAGGTCACAAAATAGAGGAAAAAGGGAAGGCTATGCAAAGGAAATAAAATATATAGGGAACCAACAGTGACAGGAAGGAAAACTGGCACTCCAAAGAAGGAAGGACAGGCTTGGGAATCTCTGGGACAACTTTAAGCATTCCAACATCCCAATCATAGGGGTGCCAGAAGGAGAACAGGAAGACTGAGAAATCGAAAACTTACTTGAAAAAATAATGGAGAACTTCCCCAATTTGGCAAAGGAAATAGACTTTCAGGGCGTCCAGGAAGCTGAAAGAAGTCGGACCCAAGGAGGTACACACCAAGGCACACTGTAATTACATTACCCAAGATTAAAGATAGGGAAGAGAATCTTAAAAGCAGCAGGAGAAAGGGAGATAGTTACCTACAAAGGAGTTCCCTTAGGACTATCAGCTGATTTCTCAAAAGAAACCTTGCAGGCAAGAAGGGGCTGGAAAGAAATATTTGAAGTCATGAAAAGCAAGGACCTATATCCAAGATTACCCTATCCAGCAAAACTATCATTTAGAATGGAAGGGCAAATGAAGTGCTTCCCAGATAATGTCAAGTTAAAAGAGTTCATCATCACCAAGCCCTTATTACATGAAATGTTAAAGGGATTATCTAAGAAAAAGATAATAAAGAATATGAACAGTAAAATGATAAACTCACAACTATTGACAACCCAACCTAAATAAACATAAACAAGCTAAGCAAACAACTAGAACAGGAACAGAATCACAGAAATGGAGATCTCATGGAGGATTATCAGCGGGGGGGGGGGGAGGGGGGAGGCTGGGGAAAAGGTACAGGGAATAAGAAGCATAAATGGTAGGTAGAAAATAGACATTGGGATGCTAAGAATAGTACAGAAAATGGAGAAGCCAAAGAACGTATATGTAGGACCCATGGATATGAACTAAAGGGGCAGGGAATGCTGGTGGGAGTGGGGTGCAGGGCAGAGGGAAATAAAGGGGAGAAAAAATGGGACAACTGTAATAGCATAATCAACAAAATATGCTTTAAAAATTTTTTCAAAATTTGAAAGTATCTTCTAATTCTACTAAAGAGGGTACTTATTTTTTATATTGACAGGGATATGAAGATTGGTTACGACATAACTCAGATAATGAAGTAAATGGAGCTCCTGTTTATGTTGTTCGAAGTGGTGGCCTTGTAAAAACTAGATCAAAAAACATTCGGGTATGTACTTAGTAATTAATGGATCTCAAGTATATTTTGGTGTCACAAAATGTAATCTGATTATATTTTAATTAAAAGCCTACTTTCCTACATTAAAATATTGGGATAGACCACTTGGTTAGAACCCAATAAAATAAGCCCATGCCTTTTAAAATCAGTATATTCACTCTCCCCAAAATTCTTCATAGGTGGGTGATATTGTTCGAATAGCCAAAGATGAAATTTTCCCTGCAGATTTGGTGCTTCTATCCTCAGATCGACTTGATGGTTCTTGTCACATTACAACTGCTAGTTTGGATGGAGAAACTAACTTGAAGGTTTGTACCTGTGTACACATCAGTGTTCTTGCCAAACAAAATGTCTTTGTATTATAGTGATAGGTAATTTTCTTTGGTTAAGGTAATGAAGTTTGGCCTGGTAAATTCTTTTAAATTACTAAAATTTTAAAGAATTTTTAAGTTTTTTAAAAAAAATCATGTTACATATCTATTTCAAGTGTAACCTTACATGGTTTAGTCAAGTTAAAGAAAAATGGAAAGTGTTTTTAGGAAAAATAAAATTTATTAATATTTTCGTGCTTTTTTTAGATGAGGGAGATTTGAAATAGATGGAGATATAAAGTACAGCATGGGGAGTATAGTCAATGATATTGTAATAATTATATTGGGTGGTAGATTGGTTCTAGATTTATTGGGGTGATCACTTCATAAGTTATATAAATATCTAATCATGCAGTTGTACATGCGAAACCAGTATAATACTGTACGTGAACTATAACAGAAAAAAATATTTTTTAAAAAAGATGATATACAGGGTCCCATTTGGGTCTTGAAACTTCAGTTTAATCCTCTTTTTAGACACACGTGGCCGTTCCAGAAACAGCAGTATTACAGACAGTTGCCAGTTTGGACACTCTTGTAGCTGTGGTAGAATGTCAGCAACCAGAAGCCGACTTGTACAGGTATGGTGTGATATTCAGCATAGTCATTTTAAGTCCTGTTACAGATCTCACTTTCACAATTATAAACATACAGTGCAATCTTTAGCTAATTGAAGACATTATTGATGGGAAGGAAGTGGAGAGATCAGTTCAAGGGGGAAAGTCTGAAAGCAGAATTTGCCAGAATTCCGATCCAAAGTGTTAATTCAGAAACAGTGCTTTCATTCAAATGTTCTTTTTTATTACCTTTGACTTCTATATGAACTGGCTTTATAACTATAATGCTAAACTTTATAACTATAAAAGTAGTTATAGGAAAAGTAAAATTATTTCTTTAAAAGAAAACTGAGTGTATGTGTGTACTCTATGAAGGCAAGGGCTATATAATATGCTTTTGTGGTTACTCAGAACTAACTCCTTTTAACATTATAATTTACTAAATGCATTGTAAGTCATCCTTCATTGATATGCTAATAATTGTGGGCTATGAAATAGAAACAACTTTTTACTATTAAAGTGAAATATTAAACTCATTTTTACTCAGTAACTGGTGATAGAATATAAATAACAACCACATGGTAAAATTCACCTTTATTATCAAATGATATGTCTCCCTCTGTTGGTTGAAGTGTTCACATCTTATCATTAGTCATTGGCTTTTCCATAATCTCTTAGCATAATTTGTTTGGGATCTATATACTATTTATAATGGAGTTTTCTCTATGTGATGAATAAAAATATACAATTTCATCACAGTCAAATGAGTTATAGAGTTTTCCAATTAACTATAAAAATTTAGGGTTCTGTTCTTTAAGAGCATTAAAACTACAAGATTTAACTGTAAAGAATTTAGTACTTTAACATTTCTATATTCCTGTTATTCCCTTGTCTCAAACAGTGGTGAGTTATAAAAAAATGTTAAAAGCTAGGAAATGGAGCATTAAGCAGGCATAAGATTTATGTGAGCTCAAATGTGACTAAATGTGTTGATGGATGGTTTTTATATTATCTTGGAAAAAGTTAAAACTTTTTTTAATAGTAAGTAATTCACTGTTAAATATAAGGTGTTCCTCTTTATTTTCTCTTCCTTACTGAAAGTATATATTTTGTTTTAAACATAAAGGTAACTACTACAGAACACTTATGTAATGGAAGGTAACTCATAATTAAATGTATTGCTATTTTTATTTATTCATTCAACAAGTTATTGTGGAGCAGTGATGTACTCATTATGGTAGGTAAGAAATAAGATGAGTCAGCATAGATTCTGTCCCTGAGAAACTCAGCTGTAAAGATGTTACATATATAAAAGTATATTTTTTCACTTTTCTATATGCTGCTTATAAGGGCAATATTGAAAGCATTTTAAGTATCCACCTAGGAGAGTGCTTAAGTGGGTATATGGTACAGCTATAACAGGAAAATATATAAATTATAAAAAATGTTTTCAGAGAACTTAATGACATAGAAATATACTGAAATATAATGTTAAATACCAATTTGTAGCTTCAATACAATCCCAATTATATTTTTTAAATGTGTGTTTTATGCATTTGATAGGTAGTTTAGGTACATAGAGAAAGAAAAACCTGGAGGAATTACATTCAGCTGTTTTTTATTTACTTTTTTCTCCATATTTTCTAATATTTCTTCCAAGAATATGGATTGCTTTTCTAATAAAAAAAAGTTCCATTTTACTGTACAATATTCTTAATCTTTTTTTTTTTTAATTTTACTTATTTATTTCCAGAGAGAGGGGAAGGGAGGGAGAAAGAGAGGGCAAGAAACATTGACATGTGAGAGAAATATCGATCAGTTGCTTCTTGCACACCCCCAACCAGGGACCTGGCTGGCCACCCAGGCGGATGCCCTGACTGGGAATTGAACTAGCGACCTTTAAGTTTCCAGGCAGGCCAATCCAGTGAACCATACCAGCCAGGGCCTTAATAATAATTTCTAATAGCTGCATAATAGTGTAAGTGTACTAGAACCTGGCCATTATCTAATCTTTCAATATCTAACTCTTCCATTGTATTGCTTTTACAAATATTGTATGGTGTCTTATTACAAATGAACTTCATCAATTCAAAATTCAGTGGCTGGATAGTTCATAGCTTCTGTTCTCTGATACAATTAATTCACTTGCCTCCCAGGATACTCCCCTCTGTTGGTTTTTCTCCTTTCAGTCTCTTGCTGATTTCTCCTCTTCTCCCTGACTTCTAATGCTGGAGTGCCCTAGAACAGGACTGCCCTTGGTCCTCTTCCCTTTCCTACCTATACTTTTTACTATCTGCACTCACTCCATTGATGATTTCATCCGAGGTGATGGCTTTGAAGACCATCTACAGGCTAACTCCCAGATTCATATCTTGATTCCTGACTTGCCCAAATTTCAGACTCTCATATCCAACTTCATGTTCTACAACTCTGCTTACATTTAGAACTCTAAATTAGTCATATTGAGAACAGAGCTTCTGATCTTCCCTACAAATCTTTTTATCTGACCAGTCTTTCCTGTCTCAGTTGAAGACAGTCCCTCCTTCCAGTTCTTCAGGCCAAAACCCCTGTGACTCCCCACATCCCCTCTCTGCTAACACCTCCTAACCTCCTCTCCCACATCTCATCCCAACCCATCAGGACATTATTGGTTTACCTGCAAAATACACTCAAAATTTGATCATCTTTCACTAATTTCACTGCTAATTTGGTGTGAGCCAGCATCATCTCCTACCTGGCTTACTGCTGTCAGGGGCATTCTTACCAGATTTTCTGTTTCAACTCTCCTTTCCCTTGAAGTCTGTTCTCATGAAAGCAGCCAGATTGATCCTTTTAAAATGTGAGTCAGATCATGTCATTCCTTGGCGAAAACCCTGCAATGGCTTTTCCATCTTACTGAGTCAAAAACCCATGTCTTTATAATGACCTGTAAGACCTTACTGAATGATACCCCTATCCCAGCCTTTCTTCTCTGACCTAATTTCTGACCACTCTCCCTCTTGTTCACACATCAGCTACACTGGCCTCCTTATTTTCCCTTGAACATACGGATTCACTGCCACCTTTTCACTGGCTGTTCCTTGTCTTAACTCCTTTACCACCTTCTAGTCTATGCTTAAATCACCTTAGTGAGGCCAGCTTTGAATATTTAATACTGCAGCCTAATTCTTCTTACCTTGTTCTGCTTTTCCTTTTTATAACACATAGTAATACCTCTTTGTATATTATGTAATTTATTTGTTTATTGTTTATTATCTCTCCAACTACAGTGTAAACTGAAGGGCAGGCATCTGTGTGTGTTTTATTCACTGATGTATGCCAACCACCTAGAACAGATCTAGCCTATAGGAGGCCTTACTACACATTTGTTGACAAGGGGAAAAACAAATCTTTATGTACTTATATTTATGCAGTTAAATTTTTCCTTTATTGAATTGTGATATAGGCAAGCAAATTTGTGTGTGTAGTTCCCTTTACTATTGAATTGATGTACTTGGACAATACTAGGCACATTGTAGACACTCAATAAACATCTATTGAATGAACGGATGAATGATAGAGTTCCAAAATATTACTCAGAGGGTGTGTGAACATTTTTATTGCCCGTTCATTTCTCTGTCAGATATTGAGTGCCTCCAATAATTGAGGCATAGTACTGGACACTGAGAATACTGTGCTTACTTGGCAGCACATACATTAAAATTGAGAATACAATGGTAATGAAACAGCGATAGTTCTTGCCTCCTACAGTTTGTAATCTAATACTAGATTCCCAAAGAACAGACAGCTGAAAAAAAGGAATTACTGGATTAAAGTACTAATAGAGTTTAGCCTTTCATAAACATACTGACACTTTACCAAAAGCATTGGGACTAATTTTTATTGCCAAGAGTGAAGTGTAAGTTTATGGGGTTTTTTTATTGTTTCAGAATTATACTAGTATTAAATATTATAGTTTTTAAATTTTTGTTAATTTTGTAGATAGTTCCATAGTTTTAAAACTCTGGTTTTAATTTACCTTTTATTAGAAAGGCTAAACATTTTTGTTTATTAATTCTTCTCCCTTGAGCATTGTTGAATCCTCCCCAATTACCTGTTGATTAATTGGGGTTACGTTATATTTTTTTAAAGAACTTCAGTAGCTTATTGAGAGAGGATAGAATAGGATAAGAAATGAACTTTGTCGTGCAGCTAGAAGAGATGAAAACCAGGAGAGAGCCTTTTGTTCAGGAGCAGCCTCTCACGGGTGTTCACAGCACTCTCCACTTTCCTCCTCCTTGGCTCCTTGGCTCCTTTAGTTTTTTATTCTTTCTGCCTCTTAATTTTTTAGGCTCTGACTTAGACTTCCACTTCTAGGAATTTTTTCATAACAAAATAATGAAATTCTACTATTCCTAGGGACTTACCTTAATGAAAAGGTGAAAAGTTATGTACACAGGTTTTTCAGGGCTGCATTGTTTAGACCAGAGATTTTCAACTGGTGTGCTACAAGAGTTTTTAAAGCAGGCAATACCTGCCTACTTACTTAGGGGCACTGACCTCTTTTCCCTTAGAGTGTCAAATAAAAAATGACTACATCCAGTACAATAGCTGTCAGTATGAATAAATCAAAATTAAACCTATTTTTTGTCGGATCAGCAAAAAATGTATTTTTTGGTGTGCTGCAGAATTTTAGTAGTTTATGCAGTGAAAAAGGTTGAAAATCACTGGTTTTAGACTATCTGTAAGTTGGAAAAAACATAAGCTCCCCTCAGTAGTGAATTGTTTAAATATATTATACAGTGACCCCCAAATGCAATATTATATGCAGCCATGAAAAATAATAGTGTGGCTCAGTGGGTTGGGTGTCATCTCCAAACCAAAGGGCTGTGGGTCAGGGCACATGCCTGGGATGCTGGCTAGTTCCCTGGTTGGGGGCGTGGGAGAGGCAACCAGTCAATGTTTCTCTTACACATTGATGTTTCTCTCCCTCTCTTTTTCTCTTCTCTCTCTAAAAATACATAAATAAAACCTTTTTAAAAATAATGATGTAGATCTGTGTTTTTGACAGGACAAGTTAAGGGGGGGGTGGAATGTTACCAACACTATTTATGGTATGACTTATCTTTTGTTTTTTAAAAGATACATGTTTATCTATATGTGCATGGAAAAAGCCTGGAAAATGTATTCCAAAATAATAGCAGTGTTTGTATTTGAGTAGTGGGATTGATTACCTGTGGTAGTATTTATTTCCCTGTTAATATCTTCTTTATCTGAATCATTTTCTATCAAAAAGAGAATAATAAAACTATTTTTGCTTGGAAACAAATAAAAGTGTGACTTTGGAGAAAGGGCTAAGGAAAGTGCAAGATGAGATAATCCAGTGTGGAACTGGTATGAACCAATAAGGAGTGCCTCAGAGTCAGGGATAACAGGACAGATGAATGAAGGAAAACAGGAATTCTCTTGTCAGAGTCATGCTCAGGAAAGTCAAAAGAGTGGTCTACATTGTCTCTGAAGGATGCCCAGAGAGACTCCAAATGAACTAGTGCTTTACATCTAAATTCAAAGTTGAGGTTAGAAACTAGATTACATAAAATCCACTAAATGGAGATTTGAAAAAAAAAAAAAAACAAAACAAAAATAATGCCCTTCTGTGATACAGGCAGTAGAAGGAAGCAGAAGTAAGATTTGCAAGAAACAATGAAGCCAAAGGGACAAAGCATCTGTGACCTGGAAATAGAAGGAATAGTAGAGGACAGTTGGTAGGGAATGCTTAATACTGCTTTGCCTAGTTAATTGATTAACATGACACTCAGCTAGAATGTGCTTCAACTCAAAATTTACTTCTCACTGTAGTAGAAAGTAATTGTTCATTTGAATTGACTTGCAATGGAGCTGTTTCAGTAGTAGAAGTTGGGACTAAAAGGCCAGGTAATGAAAATTTCATTAATAACTCTAGAAGCTCTGGAGTTCACTGATAAGTTTTTGCTTACTACTCCATTGCCATCACTTAACTCACACATAGTAGTTGTTCAGTGAGTATTTGTTGGACGAATGAATGCATGAATAAGTAAATAAATGATTCTGATCACAGGAAGGAATCTTATTTAGTAAACTGATGAAATATGTGAGCATTCATTAATGGCTAAATAACGTATACATCTTTATATAGCAATTAAAGATTCTCATGATGATGAAACCAATAATAGTAATATAATATTTAAATATTTATTTATTTTTAGAGAAAGGGATAGAGAGAGAGAAAGAGAAGAATAGAGAGAGAGAAAGAAAGGGAAAGAAACATCCATGTGTGAGAGAGAAATGTTGATAAGTTGCCTCCCGCATGTGCCCCAACTGGGGACTAGCCTGCAGCTCAAGCATGTGCCCTGACTGGGAATCGAACCAGCAACCTTTCACTTTTTGGGACAACGAGCCATGCTCAACCAAATGATCCATACTGGCAATAATATAATTTAAATCACCATTTTGAAAACACTTTTTCATTTATTACCTCATTCATAGCACTAATGGGATGGCAAGAATATTACAATTTTTAAAGCTTAATGACTATTTTATAAGTTCTAACATGATTATTGGACCATTTATGTATATAAAAGGTTGGTTTGGTGTCACATAAGAATAGTGCCAAAAGTATCTAAAGTTTCTCATCTGTTGATGTCATAAGTAATTTATCATTGCTTTTTGTTTGTTTGTTTGTTTGTTTGTTTTGTAACATGCTGAATTCTTTGATAGATTCATGGGACGAATGATAATAACTCAACAAATGGAAGAGATTGTAAGGTAAGAATAAATTCACATTGTTTGTGGGAGAGACTAAAATCAAGTTAAAGGTATATTAGGTGAACAAGCTGCACGTAATGGAAAAAGTTCATTTAAAAGCACTTTGTGTTTTGTCTTCTAGTAATTTGTAGCATCAGCAAGTGAGGATGAAGCAAATTTCATGAAATACCAAAATAATTTAGTAAGATTATTTGTATACTTGTATTCCTTTTTTTTAACATTTTTTTTTTTTAAAGAATTTATTTATCTTTAGAAAGGGAAAGAGAAAGAGAGGGAGAGAAATATCAATGTGTGGTTGCCTCTTGCATGCTCTTCACTGGATGCCTGGCCCAAGACCCAGGCATGTGCCCTGACTGGAAACCAAACTGACAACCCTTTGGTTCGCAGCTCATGCTCAATCCATTGAGCCACACCAACCAGGGCATTTGTATTTCTTTTTCTAATAATATCAGGTAGTAACATAAAAGGAAGCAGACATTCTTAATCAAATTCTCAACTACCACATTTAAAATCTAGAATACAAAAAATGTTTTATATAATGTTTAACAAGCATAAATGTTTCAGTCTTACTCATTTCAAAATCATTTAGTGCAAACTAGAGTATTTAGTGGCCAATTCAGAACCTCTTAGTTACTCTTCTAATTGGTTATTTTGTTTGGCTGGTGGTTTTGGTTTGTTCTTCCTCAGTATTCAAGTTAATTTCTGCCTACTACATGAAAGACCTTGGGGTTATTTCAAAGATTTGCTAACAGGGTGAGATTACATTGTTATTCATGACCAAGAAGCCAAATTTAAAATAAATCTTCGAATCATCCCTTGAACTTCTAAATTAAATTAGCATTTCACCTTTTTATTAGAGACATGTTTAATTAAATTGGCTGCTTGAAATAAATCACTGACATGAAAAGTTGAGTATTTTTTTAAATGAATTCCTCAAGGTAAGCCACCAAAAATATGTATCAGCACTGATTCACATTTTTTATAAACATTAACACAGGAGCATGTTCAATGAACTCTGTCACAAAGTCTTTTGAAGTTTAGGGCCCCTGCTTAAATAACTATGACTAGGTTTTTATTTTGATTTCTGTGGTGACTTCGTGAGATAGATATATGGATATATAGTCTGAATTGCATCAGGTATTGTGGTTAATGAAAGGAAAGACCAATTATGTTCCCTCAGGTCCTAGAATGGTTAAAAAAAATGAGCAATGCTCTTTGTTGAAACAACCTGAGTGTGCTGATGAATTACCTTTTAATTTGAAGCTTTCTGTCAATATATCCCAGTTGTATACACCGCTGGGAGCTCAGAATTTTTGTATTCATTGCTAAGCGTCAACACCAAGTGAAAAGAGCTCTTTTGTGGCTCCTGGTTAATTGATTTTGGAATATCCATGTAGTGTGCTCCAGATATGACTAGCTGTTAAAACCATACTTGTTAAGCATGTCCCAAATATCTGGTCTTCCTTGGTTCATTGGATTTTTTTTAGTGTCTGGGTTTGCAGACATCTTCAGAATTGGTTCCGATTCTGTTTGATTTGGATGACTTCATAGGTGTGTTTCAGAAAAGCATGAGGAACGTCAACAAAATTTAAGACTTTTTAATTTATCCATAACAGTCTTATCATTTTGGTATCATTAAAAAAGCACAATTTCCTTTCTAGTTATTCCTTCTAATTTCATATCTCCTATATGGAGAAAAATGTAAACAGCAAGAAGACCCATGCTCCAAGAAGTATGCAATGCAAGTAGTCAAGTTGTAGTGTCAGTTGTGCCTAGAAAAGAACTAACTCACTCACTACCTGATGTTTTATAATCCAGAGTAATTTTAATTGTGCAGAACTCATGCATTTATACACAAATTACACTACAATTTATGTCAATAATACATTTAATTCTCTATTTCCTTCAAAAACTATTTATTAACTTTGCTCAAAATTTCTATCTTCTGTTAAATGTTTTTAAATCATTGCTTAACCTTTTATTTTGTTGTGTTTTATGTTTAAAATTTTTGGAACTGGTCTGGTGGCTTTGTGAGTTTATTTACCAGCATAATTTATTCCTGAGCCACTGATCTTAAAGTGACTGAAATGCTAAAGCGGGTGTTTTTGTTTTGTTGACTAATATTGTGATTGACCTAGATAATAGCTGAGATTTTGCTTTTGTATAAAAGTAGTGTTGTAACCATAACTCAAGTATTTTCTGTGGAAAATTATATTTTAGAATTCAGTTAAAGTTTTAATATAGTTAATGCTTTTTTTCCCCCCTTAGACCTCTGGGACCAGAGAGTCTCTTGCTTCGTGGAGCCAGATTAAAAAACACAAAAGAGATTTTTGGTTTGTATATCTTGAAAATGTTTAATTATGGATTCATGCTGAATGCTTTATATGAAGTATTTTCAAAAGCACAACGTTTGTGGTCTTTTGGCTGGATAACTTATTACTTAGTTAAATGTTGCCTGTGATAATTTTCTTATAAAGATTGTGTTAATATAATTTTGGTTGTATTTTTTGTTAATAATCCTGTTTTTTGAGTAATAGACTAGAACCTTGCTCTTGTATTTTCTTTGTCCATGCTTGTGAAACTGAGTGCTAAGAAAACAATTCTGGCATTCATTGTAGATGAGAATCAGTATAATCCGGCATCATGGTGTAGTAAACCACCTGTATAATTAATTTTATTGTGATTATTCTTATATTGGATGGATAAAATTGCTGACTCATTCATTCATTCAACAAATTCTTATTGATATGACTATATCAGGTGGAGCAAAAGGATGCACAGTGCTCTTGCATTGGAGATCTGTTAATTAATTAATTAAAAATTAATTGTGCTAACCAGTTTGTTATTTACTGAATGTTTACAGCTTTTGAGGTCCATCCTCATTCTGTTCTTTCATCTATCTTATCTCTCGCTATTAGGTTTTCTGATTAAAAAAATCCATATACTTTTAAAAAAATGGAAAATAATGAGTGTTGGTAAGGATGTGGAGGAATTGGAATCCTCATGTATTGCTGATGGAAGTGTAAATGTTGCAGCTGCTGTAGAAAACAGTTCAGCAGTTCCTCAATAAATTAAATGTAGAATTACTGTGTGACAAAGTGGTTCTACTCCTAGATGTATACCTGAAAGACTTGAAAAAGTGTTGAAGCAAAGACTTGTACAGGAATGCTCATAATAGCACTATTTACAATAGTCAAAGGGTAGAAATTACCCAAATGTTCATGAACTAATGAATATATAAGCAAAATGTAGGATATCCAAATAGTGGAAAATTATTTACTTTAGAAAAATGAATTACTGATGCATGCTACAACATGGGTAAACATGGACAACATTGTGCTAAGTGAAAGAAGCCTGACACAAAAGGCCACATATTGTATGACCCCTTTTATTTGAAGACCCAGAATAGGCAAACTCAGACAAAAAGTAGATTAATGGGCTGGGTAGTGGAGGGGAATAGGGAATGCTTCTCAATAAGTGCAGGGTTTTCTTTGGGTGTGACAACATTGTCATGTCAAGTCAGGTAGTGAGGATGGTCGCACAACACTGCGAATATACTAAGTGCCACTGAATTGTACCTTTTTAAATGATTAAAATGGTAAACTATATGTTACATATATTTTACCACAATCTAAAAAGAGGAAACCATAATAAATGGCAGAAGCCAGAGAAAAACCTCCAACACCAGTGCTTTTAAATCCTGTCATGAAATGCTGTATTTCAACACATTTCTATAGCGGTAACAAGTTTTCATGCTCTTAAAAGTTTTGTATTTGAATGACTTTAGTGGGTCTGTTTTTGTTTGCCTCAGTACCACCTCTCTCTGTTATATCATTCAGACCGATTTCTATAACTTCGGTTCCCTTTGCATTTGAGTTATAATTCTGCCTTTAAGGAATAATTCTAATGGTGAAAACTCCAGGACAAATCTTAAGGAAGAGAGCATGATGAATCCTACACTGTTTCTTAAATCTTACTACTTACTAATGAGCATAAACATTTACTGATTATCTGTTTCTAGCCATTTTGCTAATTGGTCATACAAACCTCACAAACAATACTGAGGGTTTTTGTTTCCGTTTTTGGCTTGGGTTTTTGTTGTTGTTGTTGTTGTTGTTGTTGTTGTTGTTTTCATTTAAAGGTGGGGGAATTGAGACTAGAGATAAATAACTTTCCCAAGGGCACTGAGCTAATAAGTGGCAGAGCTAATAATAATGTTCACACCAAGGTCTAACTCCAGCAAAGGTTTTTATAAGGCTGGTTTTACCTAATTTTATTCACTCCCCAGTTTTAGTCCCGCTGTTACTGTCCTTATTCATCTCAAGAGTCATTCACACATGCACAGATTTTTCAAATGACCCTTTCCTTGTATTTACTTTATTTACTCTGATAGATTTCCATGGTATCTTTCAGTGCTAATGAAATTACGTCTAGACTCCAGATTCTGGCATTCAGAGCTTTTCGCACTCTGATCCCAGTCTATTGTCCCAACTTAACAGAAAGTGCTTTTCCGTGTCTGTCTTTGCTAACACTGTTTGCTCCAGCTGTAATTGCCTTCCCTGCCATTTTTCTTTTACCAAATCCTTTCCCTCCATCAGTTCCAATTCATAGTATCATTTTCATTCATGTATCTCAGTTATAATTCAGGAACAGAAACTCCAGAGGCCTTCCTCATCCAGCAGTTTGAGCAACTGGAGTTCCTTAAAATGGAATTGGAAAGCCTTTTTAAATTCCAAAAAAGGAAAGCCTAATTGTAACAGCTGTCAGAAAATGAATTTTCTTAGATGCTTTCATGCTGGTGAGTACATTTCTCTTATGAAACATGCTAGGGGATTATTTTAAAGAACTATTTTGTTTTGTTTGCAGGTGTTGCTGTATATACTGGAATGGAAACAAAGATGGCATTAAATTACAAGAGCAAGTCACAGAAACGATCTGCAGTAGAAAAGTAAGAAAACTGTCTATTTTCATTTATTTGCACATAAATATAGCTATAGATGTGCATATTATGTATAAAATATTTTGTGTATAAAAATATTTGATACATATATAATGCCAAGTCAGCACAAGGTGGTATCCTTGAGGATAAGGGTAGTTTCTTATATCTTTGTATACATGTAGCATTTTACACAATGTTTAGCATATAGTAGATGCTAAATTATCACTTTAAAATGAATATTATTCATTAATAATGGAATCACTTGATCAGATTAATCATCCTGCAGATAACAATTATAAAATCTGGAAAAATATTTTTAAAAATAACTATTTGAAAGCTCTGGAGAGTAACAACAACAATAACAACAAAAGACAGGAACTGGCAAAGAATCTACTCTTGAAAGATGGCATCAACAAGGGGGAAAATTTAAGAATGTAGCTTTTTGCCTGAGGGCCCTCTCCAATTCATGTACTGGATAGGGCATCAGAGAGCCAGATTCTTTACAGGTGCTGGGAAAAAGTTATATGCGGAGGGGGCCACAGGAGGAAGTGAACTCTAAAACCTACACATAAATTAAGTCTAAAGCCTTGCCTGACCGTTAGACCTGCACGTGTGCAGGAGAGGCCCCACTGGGCTCAGCAGTGCCATGTATCAGCGAGTGAAAGATCTGAATGGGGTATTCTGTTGTTACCTGTTGAAGTGCAGACTGTGTTTGGTGTTTGATATTAGCTAAGTACGTATTTTGGATATTAACCCCTTGTTGGAGCAGATATCTTCTCCCATTTGGTTGGTATTTTTGCTTTGTTGGCAGTTCTTTTGCTGTGCAGAAAATTTTTAGTTTGATATAGTCCCATTCATTTCTTTCTGCCTTTACTTCCCTTGACTTTGGGGTCAAATTCATAAAATCTTCTCTAAGGCTAAGGCCTATAAGTTAGTTACTATTTATTCTTCCATGTAACTAATTGTTTCAGATCTTATATTTTGGTTTTGGATCCATTTTGAATTAATTTTTGTACATGGGGACACACTGTAGTCTTGTTTCATTCTTTTGCATGTGGCTTTCCAGTTTTCCCAGCACCATCTATTGGAGAGGCTTTCTTTTCTCCACTGTATGTTTTTGGCTCTTTTATCTAATATCATTTGCCCATATACATGCGGTTTTATTTCTGGGTTCTCAATTCTGTTCCATTGATTGGGTGTATAGTATAGTATAGTATTAGCAAAAAGGATAGCTCAATGGAATGAAATAATGAGTTGAGAAATAGACCTATTTGTATATGGTCAACTAATTTTCAACCAAAACATCAAGTAAATTCAATGAGGGAAATGATGGTCTTTTCAACAAATGATATAACGACAATTGGATATCCATGGTGGGGGGGGTGATAATATACCTCAACTTCTACCTCATACCATATACCAAAATGAATCATCTAAACATAATTTTAGATGTTTCATTTTAGATGTTTAGATGAAAAGGTAGACATCTTTTTCAAGATGAATCATCTAAACATAAAAGCTAATGCTATAGAAGTTTAGAAGAAAACTTAGGAAGGTACATTTATAGCCTGGAGACAAGTCAGGGTTTCTTAGGGTGCAGAAAGCAATAACCATTAAAGAAAATTATAAACATCCATGAAATTAAAACTTTTGCTCATCAGACTGTTCATTTAAGGAAAGGAACAAGCAAGCTATCAACTGGGAGACAATATCCATAAAACATCTGATAAAGGACTTGTATTCAGAATATGTAATAATGCATAAAAACTCCTATAAATCCACTAAAAAGAAAAAGAGCCCAATGAAGAAAATGTATAAAAGATGAAGCAGGTACTTCACAAAGAAAATATACAAATGGCCAATAAGCACATAAAAAATGTTCAACCTCATTAGTCATGAGAGAAATACAATCTAAAACTACAAAGAGATACCAGTACACACTTACTGGAAAAGCTAAAAGTTTTAAGTATTGGCAAGGATATGGAGTAACTGGATCTCTTCTAAATCTATGGGTCAAAGAAAAAATCTCAAAGAAAATTGTTAAAAATATCTAGAAGTCAGTGAAAATACAGGGTGTTAAATTTCCTAGGATGCAGCTAAAGTGAAACAGAACTAATGGGTTATATATAGGAGGACATTATTATAGGAATTGGCTCAGAGGGTTACGTAGGCCATAAGGCCCAACAGCCTGCCATCTGCAAGCTGGAGAACCAGGGAAAGCTGGTGATACAGTTCAGTGTGAGTTGAAGGCCAGAGAACCATGGGGCCAGGTATAACCTGGCATCCATGGCCCTGAGAACCAGGAACTCTGATGGCCCAGCGGAAAGAGAGAGAGAATTTGCTCTACCTCCCCCTTTTTTGTTCCCTTTGGTCGCTCTGTGGATTGGATGATGCCTGCCTACTTTGGTGAGCACGTATCACTGTTAAGTCTACTGAATCAAAGACAAATCTGTTCTAGAAACACCCTCGCAGACATACTCATAAACTGTTTTACTAGCTATATGGGCCTCCCTTAGCTCAGTCAAGTTGGCGCATAAAATTAATTGTCACTGCCCTGGCTAGTGTGGCTCAGTTGGGAGTGTCATCCCTTAAAACAAAAAGTCACAGGTTCATTTCCTGGTCAGGGCACATGGGTAGGTTGTGTGTCCCTGGTTGGGGCGCATATGAGTACAAAAGACAACCTCCGATTGTTTCTCTCCTCTCTCTCCCTCTGTTCCCTTCTCTCTAAAGTCAGTAAGTATGTCCTCAGGTGAGGATTTAAAAAAAAATTTTAATTGTCACAGCACTAAATGCATATATTAGAAAAGAAATACCAATGACAGAAACCAAAATTAAAAACAATACTATTTGCAGTCATTCATTAAAAAAGAAATACCTAGATGTATATCTAACAAAATACAGGATCTGAATGCTGGAAATTATAAAATGCTGTTGAAAGAAACAAAGACCTAATATTAATCTTGGCTAGTGAAATATTGTAATGTTAAGCTAGCCTAGTGAAAAGAAGAGGGATTCTATAGTCAGTTCCTGACCTGTGTGATTTTGGGGAAATGTGCAGAATGATTTTTGGGCTTTGGTCTTCATTGAGAAGGATGTAATCTCTTCCTCACAGAGTTTTTATAAAGATTAGACAAATTAGTAGATGTGATAAAAGTTTTATAAATCTTAATGCTATGTAAATGTTATTTTTATACTTAAAATTATTAGGTCCTGAAAATATAAAAGAATCTTAGAATAATTACTTACAAACATAAAAAAAAACTGTCAGTTACTACTAGCATTTTGAATGGTAATGTAGCTATAATAGGCTTATAATCTTATGTATTGGTTATTTTATTGTTAATAATTGGATTCTATCAAATGGTCATTTCTTAAAAACAAAGACTCTGTCCTTTAAATCGCTGCTATAATATCATATATTTTAATATCTTGTTTAATATCAGTATTACTTTCCAAGCCATATATAGTAACACATAATTGGTATGTTTTATATTCTCTTGTTCTCATTTCAGGTCAATGAATACGTTTTTGATAATTTATCTAATAATCCTTATTTCTGAAGCCATCATCAGTACTATCTTGAAATATACGTGGCAAGCTGAAGAAAAATGGGATGAACCTTGGTATAACCAAAAAACAGAACATCAAAGAAATAGTAGTAAGGTACTTTGTGGTGTTCTTCACTCTGCTGTAAAAGAAGCTATTGTCTAGCGAGTTCTTTGGTAGTGACTTCTGGTAGGAGTGACCACTATGACCTTCCTTAAACCGTCACCACTAAAGGGTGACAAAGGGACATTGCACACCTGAAATCAGCACACAGTGTTGAAAGTAAACTGTAGATGAAAATAAAAAGGAACAAAGTAAATGAGAAAAAAGGACCTTGCAAAAGAAGAGTACCAGCCTCTTTATACCAGCATGCTTTTTGCATTTTAGGATGTAAGCAATTATATTTTCTGCAGTGTGACTTGAATAGTTATAAGGAATTATAAAAATTTAAATCGTGCATATTGGCATTCCACTTGAATATTACGAATTTAGGTTTTTATTCCTGTGTACTATAAGTGAAATAAAGAGTAAGTTGATTTATTTTCAATTCTGACAGAATTATTCAAGGAATCTTACTGTCAGTCAATTGATGGTATGAAGTAATAACACAAATCATGTCATTCAGAGTTTTAAACTGATTAAATATGGACTACCAACAGAATTTAACCTACAATTTTGGTAAATAGTTGTTTTCCAAATTTCACTTCAGATTAAAATACAAATATTGAAATACAGATTCAAATCTCAGGAGACCACACAGCAGATAATCACTGGAACACATTTGCAGTTCCTTTCCCAGAATGCATGTTAACATTTGGTTTTGCTGTGCCATTGAAATAGGCTGTTCCTGTATGACCTGGAATTCTAAGAATTTTAAATTCTAGCAGTTCTAGCCTGGCAACTATTTTTTAATTTTTTAAATTTACAGTCAGTTTTTAGTTATCTGTAATTTTGAAGAGTAGAAGTAGAATGGTAAGCATATTCCAGAAATTATATTTAAAAATTTGCCAAAAGCAGTTTCAGTCACATCAGGCTTTTTGTTAGCTTCTAAAAAGTAAGAAATTAAGTAATTTGAGTTTAACTTTCTTTTCCCCTTTTACTTTATTCAAGAGTCTAATGAACAATAAAATTACCAAGGAAATGTGTTAAAAAGAATTCAGTAAATGAATTTTAATTCATGAGACTATTCTGCTTCAAAGTATAGTTAATGGTTTGTTTAGACATGCAACTTTCTGATAATTTTCTACAGTAATGCTGGAAATACTCTCATATTTTCACTAATCAAACAATCATGTTTTTCCTCTAGATTCTGAGATTTATTTCAGACTTCCTTGCCTTTTTGGTACTCTACAATTTCATCATTCCAATTTCATTGTATGTGACAGTAGAAATGCAGAAATTTCTTGGATCATTTTTTATTGGCTGGGATCTTGATCTCTATCATGAAGAATCAGATCAGAAAGCTCAAGTCAATACTTCAGATCTGAATGAAGAGCTTGGACAGGTAAATGATCTTTTTAATTTATTTTTCTGATTTGTTATTTTTATCAAAACAATACATGTACAAGAAACTAGTAAAAAAGAAAATACTACAAGGCTTATACCAAAAAACAGCCCTACTTTTCTCCATACCTAATTTTGTTTACCATTTTTAAATTTTAAAGCTGTTTCTTCCATTATCTGGTACCCTATTTCTGTATAGTATTCCTTCTAGATTTTTACATTTTAGAATTATTTACTATGCAACATAAAGACAAAACTCTCACACTTTCACACACATACCCTGACACATACCCATTTTGCCTACCCACAGACTCCCTGATATTGTTATATCACAATTTGGGATTTAATAAATATTCATTTATTAGCATTATCTTGACTGTTTTAGTATTGCTAATTTTGGAAATAGGCTTAAGGAAATAGAGACCTACTGTTTTTGTTTAACATAAGACTATGAACACAGAGGTTTGGGGTTTTTTTGTTTGTTTTCTATCTCTAGGTGGAGTATGTGTTTACAGATAAAACTGGCACACTGACAGAAAATGAGATGCAGTTTCGGGAATGTTCAATTAACGGCATAAAATACCAAGAAATTAATGGCAGACTTGTTTCCGAAGGACCAACACCAGACTCTGCAGAAGGAAGCTTAAGTTATCTTAGTAGTTTTTCCCATCTGAACAACTTACCCCATCTTACATCCAGTTCTTCTTTTAGAGCCAGTCCAGAAAGTGAAACTGAACTGGTAAGCAAGTTTAAATTAATAAGTAGGAATGTCATTGGAAATGGTTGTCTTTGTGTTAGTGGGGTAAGAAATATGTATTTGAAATGTATATCCTTTGATTTAATACTGAGAATTTATAGTCAGAACCCATTTTAACTTGTTACTTCATATGTGTCGACATCAGTTCTCTTGGTATTTAAATGGAGCTAAGTTAAGGAAAGTCCTTAATGCCTTGAAGTGAAGAGGGCTTTGCTGGAAAATAGAGTTTAAATTTATTTAATACTTTCTGAGACCTCACTTCTTCAACAAAAGAGGTTTCACATGAACTTACAACGTGGTTATGCCTCCTAAAAAATTGGGAGTCATAAGCAAATGTGACACTTCACTCTTTAAAGTCAGAAGCAGCCAGCTGTTACTTAGGCAGTTCAGGATTGTAGCATTGTTATTTTAGATCTTAGGTCACCAAATTATTAACTGTATTTATTTGCATTTTTTAGAATTCTGTTTCTGGTTTCCTAAATGTTATTTAGGAACAGTATTTATGATGTGAATATTAATTATGTTTCTACAGATTAAAGAACACGATCTCTTCTTTAAAGCAGTCAGTCTCTGTCACACTGTACAAATTAGTAATGTTCAAACTGATGGCATTGGTGATGGCCCCTGGCAGTCCAGCCTTGCACCCTCCCAGCTGGAATACTATGCATCTTCACCGGATGAAAAGGCTCTAGTGGAAGCCGCTGCAAGGTAGGTTAGTCTGATTTCCAGATCAGCAGAAAAATACCTTTTAAGTAAAAATGTGAAAATACTAGAATATTAAATTGTCAGACAAAATTCATAAACACATAAAGGTAGAATTGTAATTTAAATTTTTAAGGAGAATTTGAAATGTGTCATTAATTTTGTTAGGCTTGAAATAAAGTCATGTTTTGAAGTGATCTCTAAAAACTCTGGTTATTATCAAATATGAATAACACAAGTTGTGAGAATATATGTGTGTATACTGTTTTGGACCCACTCTGATCCTTCAGGTTCTTAAAAATAATGCCATATTGAAAGGAAATATTTTAAAATACATCTTAAACTTATGTTTTAAATATTTTTATTCAAGATAAAATGATAAATCACTTAGAATGATGTATTGTAAAATATAAAATAATCATTCCTCAAATTTTTATATTTTTTTCTCCTTTTAATCCTAGAATGGGCATTGTATTTATTGGCAGTTCTGAAGAAACTATGGAAGTTAAAACACTTGGAAAACTGGAACGGTATTTTTTTTCCTATATTGTAATTTTCTACACAGCAAGCATTTAGTATAGAACAGATACAGGTAAATTGGGGCCCACAGGCCAAATCTGCCCTACATCCAGCCTGTTTTCATACAGTCCACAAAATACTACATTTTTAAAGGGTTGTTAAAAAAAGAAGAAGAATATGCAACAGCAACCACATATGTCATACAGAACCTAAACTATTTATTGTCTGGCCTTTTACAGAAGAAGTTTACCGACCCAGCACTAAAATGATGTTTTTATTACATTGTGTCTCATCACAGTGATAAAAGCATCTGTTCCAAATCTTTCATCTGTATTTTAGCTTAATGGTTCTTAAATTTATATGTTTATTTTTACACACTCCTGGGTAATGAGTTTCCTAAGTTTCTTGCTAATAAAGAAAAACTTTCTTACATTTTCTATTATTTTATCTTTTAAACATTAAGGAAAAGCTATCTTATTTCCACTGTATGATAAATTTGACAATTCTTACTACATTTGGATCTTTCTCTCGTGGTTTTATCAATTTCAGTCATCTCAACTATAGCTGTGCATTTTCAAAGTATGCTTTTACAAACGAAGCAGGGCTTACTCTTCGGCTACTTTCACGTGGGAGCCTGTCTAGCTCATTCTTTCAACTTATAAACCATCATTCCAATCAGTGTTTTTCAGCATTGTATATGTACATTGTTATATAAATTCATCCAGAATACTTTTCAATCCACACCTAACCCATCCACACAGACTCTTTTACAGCTCCTTAGAAAAGCACTTGTTCCCTACCCAGGTTCAGAATCACTGGTATAATGAGCCTCTGTTACTCATGTGAGTGTGATGTATTTCTCAGGTGTGTCTGAGCAGAAGGAAGAGTTGAGAATCAGTCACCTTTTTTAGTGAGAAAGACATGGAACTGGGCATATCTGGATTTCAGTCCTTATTCTGCCACTCACAGGTTTATTTGACTTCAGGCAAATTACTTGATCTGTCTGAGTTTAATAGTCCTCATTTGTAAAAAGAGGTAAGACCTCCCTCCTCTCGTTCTCATGGGTATTAAAGAGCATAGGAAAGTGAGGTACAGGCATTTGGTAAGTACTCAATAAATATTACTTCCTTCTATTTCTATAACCAGTCATCTTGAAAATGTAGTTGAGGTTAACTTCGTGTTCTAAATTAACCATTTTTATCTTTTAGAGGGATTCTTTCTAAATATTTACTTAAATTATTCAAAAAAGTAAAGTTTTGTCTTATCTTTTTTTTCATTAGGTACAAACTGCTTCATATTCTGGAATTTGATTCAGATCGTAGGAGAATGAGTGTAATTGTTCAGGCACCTTCAGGTAACCAACCTAAACTTTTATGAATTTTTATTTATCTAATATTAAGAGCTTGATAACTCATTTTTCTTTTTAGGTGAGAAGTTTTTATTTGCTAAAGGAGCTGAGTCATCAATTCTTCCTAACTGTATAGGTGGAGAAATAGAAAAAACCAGAATTCATGTAGATGAATTTGCTTTGGTGAGTACAAATTTCTATGATTTAAAAACTCTGAAAGATACATAAATACGTGTGTGTGTGTGTGTGTGTGTGTGTGTGTGTGTGTATTTGAGAGATTTGGAGTTTTGTTTTTGCATTAATTTATCAAAAATTATAGAATTATGTGTTGGCTCCATATTTGGTTAAAAATTAACTTTAACCTGCTAAATTGTGTCCTCTCTTTGAACCTGTTATACTCAGGGCACTTGTAGCTGCAGGAATCACTCAAATTACTCTATAAAAAAGTGGAGAGAGTTATTAAAAGAATACAGAGGAATTCAACGATGTGGAGACACTGGTACCCTCATACATTGGTGGTGGGAATTTAAATAATACAGCTACTTTAGAAAATGGTTTGGCAGTTTCTCACACAACATGGAGTATAATACGTGACCCAGCAATTTCACTCCTAGGTGTACACCTGAGAGAATTGACAACATATGGCTACACAAAAACTTGTACACAACTGTTCTCAGCAGTATTACCCCTAATGGCCAAAAAATGGAAGCACCCAAATGTCCATTATCTGATGAATGGATTAAACAGTGTGTCATATCCATATAGTGGACTATTTGGTTATTTGGCCACTGAAAGAAATAAAGTACCGATGTAGCCTACAACATGGATGAACCTTGAAAAGATTATACTGAGTGAAAGAAGCTAGTCACAAAAGGCCACAGAGTCCATTTGTATAGAAATAAGCAAACTCATAGTGGTTGCCAGAGTCGGGAGGAAGGGGAGAAGGGGTAATGTCTGCTATAAGTACCTTTCAGTCTTAGGACCTCATGATCCCTCATTGCTGCATTTCTGTAACTGTATGCCATGTACTCCTCTCTGCTCAGCTGCCTCCTTCACCTATGGTTTCTTTTTTCCCATTACTCCCAGTATTTCTTTTTTCCCATATTTCCCAGCGTGGTTCCCTAATTGTTGATGACGTGATTCATCTACCACACTGTAGCATGCTTGGAACAAAAACAGGTTCCACCTAACTGTTATGTCAGTATTCAGAACGGTGCCGGCACATAGTTGGCACCCAGTGAATATTTGGTGTAGAACGAACTAATTAAGTTCATATGTTAATAGACCGCATAGTCCCTTAACTGTTATTTAAGAGAAACAGTTATAAAATTTATAGGTGTGGGTCATTTGTAAATCAAGGAATGCCACTTTTTAGAAATATGCCAAATAACGTTACATAATACTTTAAAATCTCCCTTTCCAAGTTCTGTTACTAGAACATTTAATTCGGGTTTTTCTAAGGAAAATATATAGCAAGAAAAGGAGCTTTTTAAAATAGACTTCTGGATTTAAATACTAACTTTCAAATATCAACACCATAAAAACTTGAACCCAGTAGGATCAGAAAATCCAATATATAATTTTAAGTTTTGTGTAATTCCACTTCACCAGTGAAGATGTAATGGTGCAATTTAAAATCATTCAGTGGCTCTAGAAAGTATTGTTTGATAATGGCCACCTTGCAGACTTCTTTATTTGAATTGCAAATATGTCATACCATAAACCCTCAGGAAATTATGGTTCCCTCTGCTTAAAAAATTCTTTTGAAGTAGGTGGAGAGGATTTGTAATGGTTAAAACAGGAAAGTAGAACCTGGGGCTTGACAGTTGTGAAGGTACCATTGTGGAACTCCCTGGCTTCCCAGGTTTAATAACCACAGAAAAGATAATCTTGTAATCCTATCTGTTCTCTAATATTCTACAATTCAATGACCTTAATTGTTTTAAGAACGTTTTAAGAACTCATCAGAAATTGAAAGACTTATAATAATATATGTTCCATAACTCGTATCACTAGGACTTTGTGACACTTATTTTCTATCACTAGATGATAGTACTTTTTAAATTATTTGTAACTGACTTTTGGTAATGGGGTCCTCAGTTCTCTTTCAGTGACTTCTTGATTCCATATTAGTTGTTTTCATTTAATTTTTATCTTCAATTTTCCTGCTTCAGAAAGGGCTAAGAACTCTGTGCATGGCCTATAGACAGTTGACATCTAAAGAGTATGAGGTAATGGACAGACGCCTGTTTGAAGCCAGGACTGCCTTGCAGCAACGGGAAGAGAAATTGGCAAATGTCTTCCAGTTCATAGAGAAAGACCTGATATTACTTGGAGCTACAGCCGTAGAAGACAGGTGAGTATCAGATAAATGGGCAATATCATTTTTCTCTCATAAGAATTTTTTAGCTATTTCTGATGTATGACATAAATTTCACTTATGAACATGCTATAATAACTTAATATATTTGAAATCAAAATAAAGAGTTAAAGCCTTTTCTTTCAGTTTAGTAGGTATAATTTTTCTTCTAGCCAAGTCTCTGAAGTAGATGAAAGATGTATAATTTGGCCTGTAGACAAAATTTTAGGATACTCCTCAGTGTGTGCCATACAAAGACTTGAAGCACCTGCTTAATTCTCAAGCCTCACTGTCCCCCACTGCATCCTCCCACTTTATACTTCTGTAGTGCCATACTGGCTGCGGTTCTCTGAGCAACAGCTAAGTTAAAACTGTTCTACTGACAGCTTTGTTCCTTGGCAGGGCGACCCATTTTTGAATACCTAGTTATAAGGTATATTTCAAATATTACTCCACTCCAGTAAGACCTTTCCTTCTAACAGGATTTAAAAGGCTTTTTCTGTGAAGTTTCTGTATTTTATAGGTCTGTGTTGTCTTTATGGTGGTATATTAAAATTATTTGTTTAAAGATTTTCTTCTCCATTAGCCTGTGAATTCCTTGAGGTCCAGTTATTCCCTGTCTTTTTTCCCAGTATCAATCTCGATGTATGTTTTAATTTCTTGAGTTAAGTTATATGAATTAAATTGAATTCTATGAATTAATTGTTATATTTTTCTCTGCCTCTTAGATCTATGGGTATTCACAGTCTAATTTTTGAACTGCTGATCTGAGAGATTTCCTTATCAAAAAGAAAAATCTTATAATTTGAAATGTAAGACTTTCTTATAAAATAGTTTATATAGATCACATACTTAATTTGGTTCTATAAAAATCATCTTTGAAAATATACTCTTAAAATATGAGGTTGGGAAATTTTTTATGTTACATAGATGATCACTGATTTGGGTATTTCTGTTTCTTCCTTAATGGGAAAAAATTTCAGTTATAGTACTGAACTGAATGTTACTATAATAATTCCTAGGTCAAGAAGTCTAGAATTTACCTTACTTATACTATTTGATTTGTACTTAAAATACAATCAGAAAAGTATTTCTTACTGCTAATTTTGTTTCTTTTATTTTCAGACTACAAGATAAAGTTCGAGAAACTATTGAAGCATTGAGAATGGCTGGTATCAAAGTATGGGTACTTACTGGAGATAAACATGAAACAGCTGTTAGTGTGAGTTTATCATGTGGACATTTCCACAGAACCATGAATATCCTTGAACTTATAAACCAGAAATCAGACAGCGAATGTGCTGAACAGTTGAGACAGCTTGCCAGAAGGTAAGAATATAATTGTACGGATCATTGAGTTTTGAGGAGTAGGCAAACTATGGCCCAGTGCCTGTTTTTTACAGCCTATGAGCTCAAAATAATTTTTACATTATTTCATGGATGAAAAAGAATCTAAAAATAATATTTCGTGTTGTGAAAAATATATTTTATTCATCAGGGATATTGGCCTATAGTTTTCTTTCTTTGTAGTGTCTTTATCTGTGAATAAAGTTTGCCTGTGAAGAAACTTACTGGATCACAGCCATATTCATTTATTTACATGTCATCAATGAAGGCTTTTGCTCTGTAGCAGAACAGTTGAGTAGTTACAGCAGGGACCTTATGAAGCACTGTTTTCATTTCTCACTGTTGCTTGATACACTTCCAGTCACAGTGACACGATTATAACTCAGTAGTGTCTTGAGCACCACACATATTGCCATAGGACAATTTTACTGTATTTTAGTTATCGTTATTTACTCGCCAGCTCCAAACAAGAAAAATGGACTTTTAATATACTTTTAAAGCACAGTGGAGTATTTATTATTTTATCAATTAGGTGCAGAGCATTGCATTATTCAGTTACACTTTAATATACTACTTGTTTAAAAAGACATTCAAAGTGAAATATAAAATCTCATTACAGATTGTTCTGTTGTATTAAAATGTAAAATTTTGTTACAGAATCAGCATTAAAAGATAGACATTTGCAATTGATTTCAGTGGGGAACATTAAACCCCAGTTAAGCAAAATGTGATTCCCCCTCCCCCCCAAAATGATTTTCATTCTTCTCATCAGTAGACTTGTACTGCTTTTAAATCATACTCTGTTATTTTTACATTTTTTACTTAATAAAAAAAATTTTTTTGTCTTTTTTATTATAAGTACCTACATAATATCCTCAGTTTAGCCTCTTGGCCCACAAAACCTAAAACTGAAATATTTACTTCTGGCCTTTTACACAAAACACACGCAACTCCTGATCCAGTTCACATGACCAAATTGGGAAATCACTCTGCACTTTACTATTCAGAGATAATTTCATAAATATTTGTACCCCAAATTCATTCTCTTTTTTCTAACTCTTCTTTTAAATATGCAGATCAACTTTATTTCAGAGCCCCCCGTCTAACGCAGTCTAATTTTTCCACAATAAATTTAGGGATGCTACCATGTAAGACTCAGGGTTGCTTATATGCATATATTTAGGTCTCTTCAGTCTCCTGCCATTTGCAGTCTGTGATGCTAGAACAGAAAAACAAGTGCAAAACGACAGTGCCACAGCTTCAGTGCACATTCAGTGCTTTATTTACATTTGTTAATGCACACATTGATGTGGTGATAACTTAGGGTTTTCTTAAAGAAAAAGAGTATTTATGGGATGTTTTAAATAGATAGTACCATTCTCAGAGGATTATTTGCTTGAGTTCAAAAAGGTGATTGATCTGGGTAATTCTACTGCTGTTGGGGAGCATTGTGAACACCACTGTGACTGCTTAAACATTTAAGTCCCATATGTCAAAGAGAACGTAAAACAATTCTTCAGAATCATTGATTTAGTATACAAGGGTGGGCAGAAGTAGGTATACAGTTGTTTGCATGGAAAATGATGTAATAATTCATAATAATACAAGAATAAACTGTTTTGTGTACTCAAAATGGAAAGCCTGTGTCTGTGCATCCCTGTATTCCTACTGAAATAGTCCTGACTATAAAAAAATGTCCATCTAAAAAATGTTGGAAATGATAAAGAAAATTATGTTGGTTAGTAATATAATACAGTTATCTAAAGATAATTGTTATTTGTAGTTTTGAATATATTCTTTAATTCATACTTAAAGAATACTTAAAGTATTCTTTCAGTGAACCTTTTAAGATCATGGATATTGTTCATTTCCTTTTTTGTACAGAAGCTGTGTTACAAAGTGAAAACTATACTTTAAAATGAATTCTAGTCTTGGTATATGAGATTTTTATTTTATTTTAGAGATACCATCTTTTCAGTGGAGTATATTTCCTGAGATAATCATATAAGTCAATGTGATTTTGATTTCAGACTTTCAGGAAGTATGTATTTTAAAAATCTTGAATAGAGCAAAGAAATCCATGCCTTTGAAAGGTTTAGTTTATATATCCATTTTTTCACAAATGTTTTGGTATCTCCTATCTAGACACTGGAAGACATAGTCATATAAGGTATTTATTTATATATTGCTGACTCTCACAATACTTAATACTATAGGAAAAACAGAAGTAAATATATTGTGATAGACCTGTTAAAACTGAATTAAAACTGAAGCAAGAACAAAGTTGTGGGTGGACAGGAGAGGGAAGGTTAACCTAGATACAGTTCTATGGAAGAACTGGTGACTGTGTTGCCTCCTAAGAAATAACACTGTTAATTGGTCAGAGAGTAACACCAGGAAGCAAATTGTATGCAAATTCCCAGAGCTGAGAGGCTCAAAGAACTGGTGGCGGTTATGACCGTAGAACGGAATAGATGGGAGAGGATATGGGAAGTACTGAAACTAACACTACAGAGATGAGCAGATGCTACCTACTATGTGCCAGACCTGTAAAGGGCTTTTCCACATTTCATAAATATTATCCCATAGATTGTGAGATAATATGCTGATTTATGAAGCCTTTCCAGAGGAAACCCCAATTTCGTGTGCCTTGGGAAGTTCTCTGGGAAAACTGGTCTGCTCTGTCCCACCCTTGGCTGCTCCCTGTTCTGCTCAGTGCTTAGGCTGAACATACTGGAAAAGAACCGGTTGCTAAGTAAAGTTTGCCCAGTAGGGAGTCACTGCAGGTGCCAATTTCAGATATTGGAGAATTAATTAAAAAAGGAAAATACATTTTTTAGAAGTTTATGTTGTAAAAGCGAATTGTTTACTACCTAGTTGCAGTGCAACACAGTGGTGATTAGGCATAGTGTGAAACACATTTTCACTTACAAAAGTTTTGTTAATATTACAAGTCTCAAATCTAGCAATATATTGTTTAGTTTTTATAGATTATTACTCATTTAATACTTTTCTCACTTCTCATTTAAACATGGAAATACATACAGCCACTATGGAAAAATAGCATGGAGATTTCTCAAAAAATTAAAAACAGAACTACCATATGATCCAGCAATCCCTTTCCTTTCCTGTCCTGTCCTGACCCAAGGACATACCCATTGATTTCAGAGATGGGGGAAGGGAGGGTGGGAAACAGTGACAGGTTGCCTCTCGAGTGGGGACCAAACCCACAACTTAGGCATGTGCTCTAACCAGGAATCAAACCCGTGAGCTTTCTGTCTACAGAAGGGTGCTTTAATCAACTGAGCCATACCAGCTGGGGCCAGCAACCCCACTTCTGGGCATATATCCAGAGGAAATGAAATCACTGTCTTGAAGACATGCACACCCCCATGTTTTATTGCAGCGTTATTCGCAATAGGCAAGAATAGAAACAACCTAAGTGTTCATTGATGTGTGAATGGGTAAAGAAAGTGTGGCGTGTGTATATACAAGGGTGGACAAAAGTAGGTTAATAATAAATAAACAAACATACAAAAATAAACTTTTCATGTACTCACAACTGTAAACCTACTTTTGGCCACCCCTGTATACAAAAAAAAACATTCAGCCATAAAAAGAAGGAAATCTTGCCTTTTGTGACAAAATGGTTGGATCTTGAGGTATTACCTTAAGTGAAATAAGTCAGAGAAAGATAAATACTTGTATGTGAACTCTATAAAAGCCAATCTTACAGAAACAGAGAGTAGAATGGTAGTTTTTCAGGGGCTGGGATGTGGGGAAACGGGGAAATGATGGTCAGAGGGTACAGACTTCCAGCTTATACACGAGATGAATAATACAACTGGTGGCTGTAATTAGCAGTACTGGGTCATATTTCGGAAAGTTGTTAAGAGAGTAAGGAGATCATAAACGTTATCACCACACACAGGAAAAGGTAATTGCATGAGGGGATGGAGGTGTTAACTAATCTTATGGTGATTATTTCATAATAATATGAATTAAACTTATATATGTGTTATATGTCCCATCTCAGTAAAGCTGGGGAAAAATAAAGTTGAAGTGGAGGGATATTTCCTAGTAGCAGTGTGCGCTGCATCATAAACCCAGTGGTGAACTGCAGTGCATTGCGCTTGTGGTGGATAGAGCGCAGTGCTACTTTGACTGCTGGCCTTCAACAACATAAAGGAGCTCACACCAGAATGTGAATTTGTGCACTACCTCTTTCATCAAGAAATCTTACTGTGAAAGGAGAGTGGGGAGAAATAGTGAAACAAAATAGTGTGCTCAGTAATGTAGCTGGTTTACATACTGATGCAAGCTTCTTACCTTTTCCTAGCAATGAATAGTTTTGCCCAGCTGCCAGTAATCAGCCCATGCTTTGAGTAGTACTCACTAGCACATGCCCACGAGGGAAGTGTTATCCACATTTCACCACAGAGTCCCAGTCCATTGTAGGAATTAATATCAAGAGTGGTTACGATTCCTTTATTTATTTGCTTCCTACTTACACATAATTTAGCTCATGAATTTTCCTGAATATTTTTATTTAATTTATTAAAATCAGGATTTACTAAATGAAACTAATAATGTTTTTATTTTTGTAAGACTTTATACTCACAATTTGAGAGAATATACTCAGACTATATGTTATAATTCATATTTAGAAAACATAGTTACTTATCAGTTCATTGTAAAATTGAATGTCATCTGTTTTATTCATAATATCAGTCGCTCTCAGTTCTACTTAATCCTAATTTCAAGGTAATACAAATCAGTTTGTTCCTGACATACTAGTTTTGTAATAATAAAGTTTGTAGATGAATGGTCCATCTTTCAGTAAGAATCTTTTGTTTACTGAGTATAAATAATATGACTTCAAAGTGTCTTACAGAGGGTATAATTATTTTCTGTTTTAGAATTACAGAGGATCATGTGATTCAGCATGGGCTGGTGGTGGATGGGACCAGTCTATCTCTTGCACTCAGGGAGCATGAAAAACTATTTATGGATGTTTGCAGAAATTGTTCAGCTGTATTGTGCTGTCGTATGGCACCACTGCAGAAAGCCAAGGTATGTTTGTGTTATTAAAAGTTCCATAAGGATGTGTAGATCTAAAAGTATTCCTTAAGTTTAGTGCCTTATCTAGTTCCATTTGGTGGCATGCAGTATGTGAATCATATTAGGAGTTAGTCATTTCTCATGTTATGAATTTTAATCATGTACATTAGACCATTTGAACTATCAGAGTGAATATAAAAGTTTCAGCTGTTCGTAATGACCTAGAACAACTGTGATGAGTACCAGTTTGTGATTTTCCTGAGAAACAGATTTGAACTGTGATAATTAGTTTCGCAAGTTACTTACTTACCTTTTGAGGGAGCCTATAGACTTCAGTTCACATGCACCTTCGAGTGATTCTATTGATCTCTTCTTATTCTTGCATTCTCGTGAAGTGATAATTCTCTTCGTTAAAAATAGCTCTTAAGTGCCTGGTGGGTGTGGCTTAGTTGGTTGGAATGTCTTCCCGTGCACCAAAAAATTGCGGGTTCAATTCCCCGTCAGGGCACACATATCTAGGTTGCAGGTTCGGTCCCCAGTTGGGGTGTGTGCGGGAGGCAACCAGTCGATGTTTCTCACACGTTGATATTTCTCTCTCTCTCTCTCCCCCCTCCCCTCCTTTCTTCTCTCTCTCTGGAATCAATAAATATAGATGTGTGTAAAAAAAATAGGCGGAAAATGGCTGTTAAATAATAAATAGAACTTTAGTAGGAAGTTGAAAAGCCAATTAATTTGTGTTATAAAGCTATATACAGAAAATACTTAAATTTCAACTATGATCCCAGTGAAAGCCTATGCATTTATTTTTTTGTAACTCCAAATTTATAATTTGAAGTCTTAGGCTGTACCCTCTCAAACAGTATCCTTACAATATTCTTTGAAATGCACATCTCAACACTGATTTTTTCACATATAGTTCCAATAAATTAGACATTCAGTTTTTCTTTGGCTCCATGGAATTTTGTTACAATGCCTATATTATTATAATAAAGCTTTTTACAAATGTAAGCTGTATTTGAAGATTCTCATTTCCCATAATAAAATCCAAGATAATGCTATTTTCCAACGTCATTTCTTAAAGACATTTCTGGCATCTTAGTGGAGACATCCCTCCAAAATTGAACCCTAGAACATATTATTGTCTAATATAAAATTAATTTTTTTTCTATTTTAGCAGAATCACTGTGGGTAAGACTTTATATAAATCTAAGAAAGCTGAAATTTTATCATAATTAACTAATTAGTTGTATGTCTTTCAGGTAATAAGACTGATAAAAATCTCACCTGAGAAACCTATAACTTTGGCTGTTGGTGATGGTGCTAATGATGTAAGCATGATACAAGAAGCTCATGTTGGCATAGGTGACTGATTTTCTTTTTTCCTTTTTTCTTTTTAATATTGGTATAATTATTTGGGGATCTTGACTTTTCCTTTTGTAGACTAAAGTATAATATCAAATACATGAATAAAAACTAAATGCAACATGGTAATATATCTCAGTGTATCCCCATCAGAAACCTGTTACAATTAGTTCAATATTTAGAATATTTTAATTCTAGATTTTCAAGGACATGAATACCACATTAGTGAATTCACTTTTTTCTAATTCTTAATAATAAAGTAACTTTATTTTAACTCTAAATTTGTTGAATTACATAGAGTTGCCCTCATGGTTTTAAATTTTTGTTTTTGAATGTTATTGATGTTCGTCAATCAAAAGATTGTGCAGCTCATTTTAAAGACAATTTTAGAGACAGGAAATTATACCAGACTGTAATAAAGTACAAAATTTCAAATAAACTTCTAATTTAATAAACTTTATCCTGATTTTCTAGTCTATAATTTTTATTTGATTTAGAATACTAGTATTTTATTTATATTTATCAATCATTTCCTATTTAAACAATATTCTGATCTGTCTTCCTCAATAATTTTATTATACAAATAACAGAAGTAAAGAGAAAAGTATGGGTTTTCTTTTTTCCTTTATTTTTATTGTTGACACTATTACAAATGTCCCAATTTTCCTCCCCTTTACCCACCTCTACACCCACAGCCACCCCCCCTCTGGCCGTCACTACACTGTTGTCTGTGTTTATTGGGTATGCATGTGTGTCATTTTTATCAAATAAAATTATGTACTCATTTTAGATGATATTGTACTTTTAAAAGCACATTTTGTTTGAGTTACACATAAAAATTTTAAAGCAATCAAACATGCTCATTTGTGCTAGACTCGAATTACTCAATTTCAATATTTTTCATATTCAGTTAATGCTGTTTTGTAGCATCCTCTCCATTAGAAATCTGTTAACTCGGACTTTGAGCTTTTTAGTGTAATTGATGTTCTTATTACATTCTGGACTTAAAGTATTATTTTTATATTTTATGTTCTAAATCTGAAAATTGATGTTACATGCTTAGTATATTGTAGTTTTGTATTAGATTGCTAGATTGCATATTTGATTTAGAACAAACTTTTGGGAACCTGCTATCTGCTGTATATTAGGATATGGTGATCCTAAATTCAGTTTCAACTGCTATAATTAACATATTTACAGATATATCATGGAGATTATACTAATCTGTTATCAATGAATTTGCCTTTTTGTCCCCTGTATTACAGGAATCATGGGTAAAGAAGGAAGACAAGCTGCAAGAAACAGTGACTATGCAATAGCTAGATTTAAATTTCTCTCCAAGTTGCTTTTTGTTCATGGTCATTTTTATTATATTAGAATAGCTACCCTTGTACAGTATTTTTTTTATAAGGTAAGTTGAGTTTCATGGACCTATTTTAGAAATAATTATTGACAGTAATGTGAGGCTTCAATTTAAAGAATGTTATTACTGTGCAAGTTATTCTGAAAAATCGTTTCCATAAGTAAAAATAACAGTTTATGGAATATACTTCAGTTACTAGTCATGCATTTAATTTGTACTGACAGAAAGCAAATCAGTAGTTGCCTGATGCCAAGGGTACAGGTTATAGAATTGACTGGAAAGGATATATTGAGAACTTTGTATAACAGAAAACTTACCTAGCTTGATTCGGGTAGTTGTTACACAGGTGTATAAATTTGTCAGAACACAAAAAAAATTATGAACACATTTTATTCTATGCAAATCAGAACTTGATTAATTTTATTTCTTTGATGTTACTTTGTTTTGAACCAGTAATACTCATGTTTTGTTTTGTTTTGTTTTGTTTTGTTTTTGATTTTTCTATCCTCACCCAAGGACATGCCCATTGATTTTAGGGAGAGAGGAAGGGAGGGGGAGAGAGAGGGAGAGAAACATCAGTATAGAAAGAAGAGAGAAACATGGATCTTTTGCCTCTCATATGCCCTCTGACCTGGGACTGAACCTGCAACTTAGGCATGTACTCTGACCAGGAATTGAACCTACAGCCTTTCAGTTTATGGGACGTTGCTCCCATAAACTGAGCCACATTAGCCAGGGGTGAATCACTAACATTCTAATTTAACTTCAATATGATGATTTCAGGCAGAGGTTATAAATTTTTTTGTGCCATGAATGAATGTTTAGTAGTCTAGTGAGATGTATAAATTACTCAGTATAGGGCTTTTAGATACATAAAATAAAATACATAGGATTATAAGGGAACTAATTATGTTAAGTACTACTGTTCTGTCTCTCGACCCTTTTGGGGAAGGTGGGATTCTATGGAACTCACGTTAAGAGCCTCTGAGTACCAAGACATTTAATACACCAGTGTGTCATCTATTGTATATATACACCTATAATTAATAGCTGCCAGCCAATGTAAGAACAGAGGCAGATTGCATATTGTTAGTAAATGATGGTGGCAGGTTTTTTTCCTAGCTTATTATTATAGCTTTGCTGTGATATAAGTGTATTGAAATCAAAAGATGTTTTGATGGTTTCATTTATTCTGTTTTAAATTTTTTAGCATTTTAGAGCTGTTTTAGTCCTAAAGTTGAAGTAAAACTTACTTATTGTACTGTATATGAAAACTATTGAGTCATAATTAGAAAGCATAAATTCAAAATTATGGTATTGCTTGGCAGTGATAGGAGTCAATCGTATTTTGTTCTGACATTTGCAATGCTGCTTAGGATACTTTTAGACTTTTTAATAAAATGGGATTTCTATTTTACCATTTTATATGGACAAGTTCTTATAGGTAGGTCTTCTGTTTTCCATATCAACTGAGATTGTGTTTCTGGATCATTAGCCATTTTTAATTTTTTTTTCTTTTGGACCTAAATATTTTAATTATTTCCATTTAATCTTGTTTTTCAGAATGTATGCTTTATCACACCCCAATTTTTATATCAGTTCTACTGTTTGTTTTCTCAACAGGTAAGTAAATAGAAGCTTTTGTTTTATCCTTTTAGAACAAAGTATGTGTGTTCAGTCTTTAATAGATACTTGGAGGGAATTTTTCATAGTCCTGCTGATAAGTAGATAAAACTTGTCTAGTGTATTTAATCAATATAGCATTCATAATATTTATTCTTATTTTTAGTTTGAAGTGAGTGATAATATCAAAATATATTTTAACTCTTGATACTTTTTAAAAAATGGATATTAACTCTTAATAGTTTAGTAGAGAATTTTGGTAACTTTTTTCAACTTATGTGTAATATTTCTATAAAATCCGTAAGAAGCCAGGCCAAAAAACTATTTGGAGAGTACCTCATTGGTTTTTTGGTTTTGGTTTTGGTTTTGGTTTTTTGACTCATAAAATATTTTTAGATTTGGAAGGACCTTTAACAGTAGAGTCTAGGGACGACATACAGTGTAATGTCAGACACTGACTCTGCTTTATAGGGACCACCAGGAGTGCTGTATTGAAAGGGGTTCTGAAGCTCTAGGCCCAGTTCTTGATTAGCAGTGGCTGTGATGAGCACATGTTGGTGCGTCTTCAGCTATACACATGTCACATCTTTCTTATTCCTGATCTACTCTGTCTTGCTTTATAAGAAAAGGAAATTGAAATACACAGAGATTTGGTAACTTGTCCAAAATATCATAGCTAAATTAATAACTAAACCATACTTGGACCTACTGCTTCTGACTAGAGCATCCTCTGAATGTACCACACTATACATTTCTAATTGATCAAGATGTTTGTTCACATTTATTGAAATAACAAGAGCTTACTTATCTTAGGTTTTTTTCTTGAGTTTTGTCTGTCCTTACTGTTTTCTCCAGTTTACAATTCGTAACTCCAAATTCTAAGTATCTGCTTAGGCGTTGCTTGCCAATAACAATGTTTGTTGCTTACTTGAATGAAATAAAGAATGCTATAAGAACATATGACAAGGAGAACTAACCTATTTTGATTAAGTTTCTAAGGAGTTTACAGTATCATTAAAGATAAAACATTAATAACAGTAAAATCAATATGCGAAGCAAAGACAAAGTGCTGAGCAAATTAGTACCAACAGTAGTGCACGTGACTGTTAGAGGAAGCTATCATGAATATTTAAGTTTTCACGGATCATGCTTTAAAGGAAGTGTAGGACGTAGATGCGAAGACAAAACCATGAAAGCAAAACTTAAATGTGTACATATCAAAGGAACAGTAATAAAAACCCTAGAAATATGTAAAATTGTGTAAAATTACATCACAGTGACCAAATTGTGGAGAATCTTGAAATGTAGGTCCAATTTACTATAACTCCAGAATTATTTGACATAACAAAATATTCCAATTCCCACAAAGAATATGAATCTATGAGCATTATATGTTTATGTTTATATCAGAAACAGATTGGAATTATTAAAAAAGATTTTGGTATAAGTTGAAAAACTAAATAATTTGTACGTTTATTTTTTATATGCTGCTTTATTTCTATATACCTAAGTGTAATAATAATACTACATGGTTTAAAATCTAAAAATTCCTACCTATTTCTCTTTCTAGACATTGTATGACAGTGTGTACCTGACTTTATACAACATTTGTTTTACTTCCCTACCTATTCTGATATATAGTCTACTGGAACAGCATATAGACCCTCACATTTTACAGAACAAGCCCACCCTCTATCGGTAAGGATTTTCCAGTATTAGATGTCCATAACATTTCTGAATGCAAGTAGTATATATAGTTCAATTTTTGAAAGTACCTTAAAAATACATTAGATAGTGTCTTGGTGATTAATACTTTACTAAGGAAAGTACTTTAGTTATTTTATGGTTTATACCATATTTTTTGGACCATAAGATGCACCTAGGTTTTAAAGGAGATTATAGTCCGAAAAATATGGTAATTGTTGAACACAATTTTTCCAGTGTTTTTAGGAATGAACACCATCATCCTAGTAATGTATTGGATAATTGTAATTTGCATTTACTGTTGCAAGCCAGTAATATTCCATTTCACATGCACAAATTACTGTATTTTTGGACCATAAGACACACCTAGGTTTTAGAGGAGGAAAATAGGGAAAAAATTTTTGAAGCAAAAAGTGTGGTAAAATAATTAATAACATAATATTTCACCAATGCAAATGTGAACAGAACTCAAGAGCATTAACAACCATTATTCCTCCCAAATGGGGGGGGATGCATCTTATATTCTGAAAATATGGTAAGTTATTCAATGATTGGTTGTTTATAGAGCTCCTAAAATATTAGTCCATGTTCTAATATTGCCAAATTTATGAGTAGTAATCAATGTAAAAGGTAGGGCTGGGAGCATTAATTCTCGTCCATATTCCCTGAGTTAGTCCTGGTCCCATAGAACCAAGTAATCACAGGGGTGTAGAGCTATTCCTCGGGACCACCTTATGATTTCCACATCCGTGTGACCTCCGTTCTTATGCAGGTATTCAGTTATCCAGAAATGGTAACAACTTAACCTTGGTTTCTCAGTATATCTAGGCCTGGGCTTGACCCAAGATTGGCAAAGACTGTTCTTCTCATAATAGCTGTTGGTGGGCAGGAAATTGATTGGGAACCTCAGGTCTGAACCTAACTCAAGTGACTCCATGAAAAAGAACAGTCCTGGCAGTGACCGAATGTTTACAACAATAACAATATAGATAATTCAACTTTTTTACAATTAAACTGAAGTATTATGCTTATATCAAATTTCTTTATCAAATGAGAAGATGAATTTGAATGTATTATGTGAACTTTAAGCTGTTACACAGGTGTATGATTAATTACAAGTAGTATGGGGTTGGCCGAAAAGTCTGTTTAGTTTTTTTTCCGTAAAATAACAGTTACATTTTTTCATTTTCACTAATAACTTTATTTGGATATTTTGAGCATGTTGGCTATCTCCTGTTTGGTGTAAAAACTGTTCTCAATTAATGTCATGATTTCATCATCACCAACTTCAGTGGGTCTACCCAACTGCAGAGCATTGTCCAGTGGGAAATCTCCAGCAGGAAACTTTGCAAACAACTTTTGACATATTCAGTCAATCACAGCACCTTCTCCACACACTGCACAAATTTTTTTTTTTGCATTTCAGTTGCATTTTTACCTTTTTTGAAATAAAGCATGCTACACCGAAAAAGTTGCGTATTTTCTTCCAACTTTGATATTAAAATGGCTACACAAAAATTCACCAATTTTGATGGTTTTTTTCTTTAATACATACTAATATGACAGCTGTCACAATACACTTCAACAAAATTGTTTTGAATGAAGTTAAAGACAACTAAGCTCTGCTAGAGCCATCTCATGGAAAAAACCAAATGAACTTTTTGGCCAACCAATAGTTAGTGAATTGTGGTTTATTCTTTCTGCCAATATTTTCAAATTTTAAAAATCAAATCTTGTTTTTAATTACAAAATTGTAATAATTATTGAGTAGGTAAATAGTAAATATGAGTTGTAATATGTTCCTTTTTCTTTCTTTTTTTATTTTACAGAGACATTAGTAAAAACCGTCAACTAAGCATTAAAACTTTTCTTTACTGGACCATCCTGGGTTTCAGTCATGCCTTTATTTTCTTTTTTGGATCCTATTTTCTAATGGGGAATGATATATCTCTGCTTGGAAATGGCCAGGTAAAATATATACATTTTTAAAAATTGTTTGTTAATACTTTAATTTGGTTTTTGATAACTTTCAATTATAAAAAAAGTGAAATTAAATTTAAATTATAAAATTGGAGATATTAAAATGCAATTATAGTAAAGTTTTAAACCTTTTACTTAATAAAATTTTATATAAATCAAAATTAAAACAAAAAGGCAATATAGTTTAATATGGAAATGAAACTCAAGGTACTAGGCAATTTTGTTTTTCAAAAATGAATTAATACAAGGGAGTGTTCATGCCCCTGTGTGCTGCTCACTTCAGGATTGTGTTTTAATAATAGCTACTGTTTGTTGACTGCTTACTTTTATGCTGAGTGCTTTATGTGCCCCATATCCTAATCCTCACAGTAATCCTGTTGGAGAGATACTGTGATTTACCTTTTTCAGATGAGAAATGAGTATTGTTTTATTTTTTGCTCTTTAATTGTATGAATTACTTTTTGGTATGCTTAGGAAGTGCTAACGTGCACACTAGCAATTTTGAGGATGTTGTAAGTTACCATTTAAAATGGCCATTTTCTGAAATATGAAATTGGGAAAGAGTGTGATATAGTACATTGTTACCATGCCCTAATTGGAGTTCTCCTTTTGAAAGACTCTTGGCAGAACCGGTCTCTCTTTCTAAGCTTATCTAGATAGGAGGACAGGAAGTGACAGCAGTAGTCCTATGGTGGACTGGAAATGCTTGTCACCTTTAGTTTCCCTTCTCCATTGACAGTACTTAAGTTTTGCAAAATGTATTTGGAGACAGACATACAGGATTTACAAAGAGGTGGATATTAAGTTTTATCTGTTCTGCAAGCATATCATTGAGGATCACCCATTCCCTTGAAATACCATACTAGGTTTTGGATATATGAGAGTAATGAACTTAGAGTCTTAGAGTACAGAAAATAAGCAAATAAAATAATAAAATCTGCAAGTGCAATGAAGGAAGTAGGTCTCAATTGTAAAGAAGCCTGAATCATTCACAATTCAAGCCTTTTAGGACAGGGGTGTCAAACTCATTTTCACCAGGTGACACATCAGCCTCGCAGTTGCCTTCAGAGGGCCCTATGCAATTTTAGGACTATATAAATGCAAGTACTCCTTAACAGTTAAGCAGGAGGTCAGCACTGCCACCAAGTAGAAACAAAGTGTCTGGCCGGATAAAATAAGGTGGAGAGCCGGATTCGGCCCACGGTCCTTGTGTTTGCCACCTGTGCTTTGGGCTGTAGTATAGGAACATATATTACTACCACTTCACTTTAGCAGACATATTTAGCCTGATTTGGACAAAAAGATGGGTGAATCTAGTTTGTGTTGCATTAAGGTTACAGCACTTCCCAAATAATAACTACCTTTTATTGATTTTTTTCTCTGTGCCAGGCATATTATATGTATTAGCTTATTAAATTGTAATAACCATGTATGTGGGAAATGTCATCAGTTGCTTTTGCATGTTTGATAGTTAACTTCAAAGAGGTTGAGAAACTTTCCTCAGGAGGCAAAATCACCCACTTTGAGAACCACTGCTCCAGATGGAGCAGTGGCCTAGGGCTCAGGGCTATGTCATCTTTTCTTTATCTGCACTCACTCTTCTTATGGTTTAAATACTGCTTATATGCTGAAAACTCCCAAATTTACATTGCTGCCTGTGTCCTCAGATTAAAATAAGTAACTGCCTTCTCCATTTAGTCCCATAGGAATCTCAAATTTAATATAACTAAAACAGGGTTTTGTTTTGTGTTTTGTCTTTTGCAAACCTGGTTCCTTTCCAGTTCTCCTTATTCTAATAAATGCTACCACCTTTTACCCAACTGTTCAGGCAGAAGTCCTGGTAGTTATCCTTGATTTCCCTTCTCTCACAGCTCATGTGCAGTTACATTGGTTCTGATGTTACACATATCCTAAGTGTTTACACTTCTGTCCTTCTCCACATAGTTTAGATCATCATCATCATTTCTTTTTTGGATCATGACAACTGCCTCCTCGTTGCTCCTGCTCCTGTTCTCTCCCTTCCTGCTCTCTGTTCTCCATACAGCAGCCCATATGATCTTTTAAAAATGAAAATATGGTCATATATCCAAGGATCTCCTCAAAATCATTAGTGACATGTCTATTCAGATCTGCTGCAACATCACTGGCCTGAGAAGGCCTTTCTACTCACTCCTGTAAATGCCATCTCTCTCACTTTTTATCACTTCCTGGACATTTACTCTGTTTATTTTTCTTCAGAGCACTAATCTCTACTTCAAAGTATATATTTCTAGCTTTATTTGGTTATCTGTCCCCACTAGGTATAAGCTCCATGAGGGAGGGTAGCAACTTCATCTTATTTATCTTGCTTATCCCAAGTCCTGGAATGGTAATTGGCATATAAATTGGGTTGTCCAAAAAGTTCATTTAGTTTTTTCTATGCAGTGGCTCTCGTCGTGTTTAGTTGTCTTTAACGTCATTCAAAGCAATTTTGTTAGATTGTACTGTGACAGTTATCAGCGTGCATTTATAAAAACACATCAAAATCAGTGAATTTTTGTGCAGCCATTTTAATATTGAATATGGAAGAAAATATGAAACATTTTCAGTGCATTATTCTTTATTATTTCAAAAAAGGTAAAAACAAAACTGAAACACAAAAAAAGATCTGCACAGATTTCTGGTCAAGATGGAGGCATAGGCAAATATGCTTGACCTCCTCATGCAACCATAGAAAGAATTACAACTAAACCTAAAACAAATAACACCCAGAACCATCAGAAAAATCGAGCTGTATGAAAGTGTGACAGCCAAGGATTTAAAGAAGCCACATTCATCCAGAGGGGTAGGAGGGGCAGAGATGTAGAGATGCAGTATGGCATGGCAAGGCAGAGGCAGCAGAATGAATTGGTCTCACATTGACGTGTGGTGGATAAAAGTTGGGAGGGATACCTCAGGAGCCAGCAATCCAGCCCCAGGCCATACTGCACAGCCGCAGATACCAGAGCCAAGAAGATAAATCCCCATAACTTCTGGCTGTAAAAACCAGTGGTGGTTGGATGGCAGAAGAAACTGCTGGATTTTCAGGAGACTCTGTTTAAAGGGTCTACAAGGACTTAGAACATATGCAAAACCACCCCCTCCCCAGGCAACAGCAGGAAGAACACCAGTCATATAGGGGGAGTAAGTGAAGTAACTGGAAACAGGGTGAGTACCAGGTAAACCTCTGGAAGCCACACCACCGCATTGTACCTTCTCTGAGCTCTTCTCCCCCAAAGAACCATAAAGCAGTAAAGAGGGTTCTCCCATCCTGGTGATTACCTAAGGCTCAGACCCACACAATTTACAGGTTCCTTTTCTACTAAGACAGGAGCCAAAGCAGCTCTACCTAACACACAGAAACAAACACAGGGAGGCTGCAAGATTGAGGAGACAAAGAAATTATGGCCCAAATGAAAGAACAGAACAAAACCCCAGAGAAGAACTGAATGAAACAGATAACCAACCTATCAGATGCAGAGTTCAAAACATTGGTGATCAGGGTGCTCACAGAACTCACTAAGTACAGCAACAATATAAAAAAGACCCGGGAAGAAGCGAAGGTTACACTAAGTAAAATAAGGAAAAATCTACTGGGAACTAACAGTGGAGTGGATGAAGCTGGGATTCAAATCAACATGGAACATAGGGAAGAAATAAGCATTCAACCAGATGAGCAAGAAGAAAAAGGAATTCAAAAAAATGAGGATAGTATAAGGAGCCTCTGGGAAATCTCCAAACATACCAACATCCAAATCATAGGGATGCCAAAAAGAGAAGAGGAAGACCAATAGATTGAAAACTCCTTTGAAAAAGTAGTGAAAGAAAACTTCCCTAATTTGGTGAAGGAAATAGACATACAAGTCCAGGAAGCACAGAGAGTCCCAAACAAGTTGTACCCAAATTGGACCACACCAAAACATTATCTTTAACCTTTGGCATTTTAAGGAATCTTAGAAGCAGCAAGAGAAAAGAAAAGAGTTACCTACAAAGGAGTTCTCAGAAGACTCTCAGCTGATTTCTCAGAAGAAACTTTGCAGGCAAGTCCGGGCTACCTTCCACATTGGAAGATGTTTAGCAGCACCCTGGCCTCTACCCACTCAAAGCCAATAGCAGGAGGTAGCTGACATACTCAAAATAATCCAAATCAGTATGTTATTGGTGAAGATGAAAAATGTGTCTTTTATGGAGAAAAACTAAATGTATTTTTTGGCCAACCCAGTAGGTACTCAGTTACCATTTATTGAGTGTACCAATGAATGTTTTTAATTTGGAATACAAGTTTGGCTTCATTAAATAATTAAGTAACAAATTAAATTAGAAGTTATACAGAAAATAGGCAGATAGTGATAGAAAATGTTTTGAGCATCTGTCTCTTTTGAGGAAGGGCAGAGCTGAGTTTAGTGTAGTATAAACCTTACATGTTTTGGCAGGCCCTTTGTTAAGGAAAAAAACATAAAACTATAAATACAAGCTTACGTATACATGGAAATAACTGTGAGATACATAAATAGGTCCCACTTAACCCAAGCCAACGTAATAAGCCCAACTCAACTTCTCTTTAGCCAGATTTCCAAAATGCCCTCTGCCACTCCCATCACTAACTCAAAGGGAAGTTAGAATGGAAAGAGACCACAGTGCTGATTAATTGCTATTGAAATACATTACTGTTGCTAAATTTACCACCACCAAAAAAAAAGCCACGTGAATGTGTTTTCTACAGGGCTTTGAATCCCTCTAGGGCTTTGAATGCAAGAGGGAGCCCTAACTAACCTCTACTTTTGAGAAAGATTCCACGTAGCTAACCCCAGTCTTGGTCCAGATACTGAGGGCTAGATATGTGCAGTTGTTCCCACATCGAGGTACGGGTTCCCCGGCTGCATCTCAGATCTGCCCACATGGCCCCGAAGGAAGAGACTGGCACTCCTCCAAGAGCTCAGTTGAGTGAGACCCACCGATTTTCAGTATTTCTAGTTCATTTCTAGAGATGACTAAAGTAGGAAAAAGGAGGGGTTCCATTTGACTTTTTCATTCTTTTGACAAATAAGCTCCTCAAATACCCTTAAATAAAAGAATATTAATTGGCATTTTGTTATTGATGGTAACTATTGTCCATTGGTTGTTATTAGGCACACTGTCCTTTTTATATACCCTAATTCTTATAAAAACCTATAAGGTTTTCCTCTGTTTTGCAAAGAAAAAAAGAGAGATACAGAGCGGTTAAGTGATTTGTCAAGCACCAAGGGCCACCCCCAAAACCAGAATTATCTGCTGGAGGGCAGGCACCCCGTAGTACAGACTTCCCCTGCTAGGTGAATATTCCAAAAACCATCTGTGTCAGTGTACCAGCTGGTGTTGTGAGGCTGCATTCAGCTTCAGTGAATTTTTTTGAAGACTCATTTGCCTCTTTCATGAAGGGGGATTTATGAGCGCACCTGCCCACACCCTGCTGAATGTTCAGCAGTTTTTGACAAAAAAAAGTCATGATCCACGTGCTCCACCCTTTCTGCTCACCTAATCTCGCCCGGAGTGGCTTTTTTATGATTCCCTGGATGAAAAAGTCACCAAAGGGAAACGTTTTGCTGATGTGGGAGAGGTGAAACAAAAAACGGCAGAAGGCACTAAGAGGCATCAAAATCAGTGGGTTCAAAAACTGTTTTGAGAAGTGGGAAAAAGTCTTGATAGATGTATTGTATCAAATGGAGAGTACTTTGAAGGTGACTGAAGTTTAAACATGTAAGTTAATATACAATATTCTGTAAATAAATTCTGGGGTTTTTTGGGTCCCCCCTCATAAATGCTAATTGTTAGAAATTTGTGATAATAAAACAGAGCCTTTTAAATAATTTTCAAACCATTGGTTAAGAGTATGACTACTGTAAACTAAATTAACATGAACTTCTGGTTGTGTTCTTATTTGTGGAACTTGAATCCTGACACTCTTTAGGGATTCTGCATTTTTAATAAACTGTGTAAGTTTTTGCTGTAAAGTCCAGGGAAATACTTTCTGATTAACATGTGGAGCATTTTTACAAGGAATCCTTTAAGGAGGATTTCTGTCAGCCATGATGTCTCCTTCAAGTATTGGTTTTGTGTGTTAATTTTTTTCCTGTTCTGCCTATGCTGTGTCCAGAAATACAATGGCAAGTTATCCACCATAACTTCTAGCTGGAATAGTTTCAGAAAATATTGGATTGACCAAAGAGTCTGTTTAGCTTTTTCTGTAAAATAAAAGACATTTTTCATTTTGACCAATAACTTTATTGATTTGGATATTTGAGTATGTCAGCTATCCCCTGCTATTGGCCTCTAGTGGGTAGAGGCCAGAGGTGCTGCTAAACATCTTCCAATGCATAAGGCAGCCCCATAGCAAAGAATTATTTGGCCAAAATGTCATTAGTACCAAAAACTTTGCAAAACACTTTGGATACGTTTGATCAGTCACAGCATCTTCTTCATACACTGCACAAATCCTTTTTGTGTGTGTGTGTTTCAATTGTGTTTTTACCTTTTTTGAAATAATAAAGCATAATATGCTGAAAATGTTTGTATTTTCTTCCATTTTCAGTATTAAAATGGCTGCACAAAAATTCACCAGTTTTCATAATTTTGTTTAAATGCACACAGATAACAGCTGTCAGTCACAATACAGTAACAGATTGTTTTGAATGATGTTAGAGGCAGCTAAGCATTATGAGAGCCATGTATGGAAAAAATAAATGACTTTTTGGCCATTTCAGTAATTGTGATCAAACAGGGTTTCATTACAATTTTTACTGTGTGACAGGAATAAAGTTATTACTCCATCATTCTTAATAAAAACAGTCTGCGCCACACAATTCCAGACCCACCTTGGGTTTTCAGTCTGATGATATGCAACAGATGACAATATCATGAGAGTGCCTATGTTGTTTCTTCTTACACTCCCCTAGCTTTACAAATCTAGTCACGGATTTGAAATGTAACTGGCTTAAATAGTGCAGGTGGTTTTTAGTGGAGAATGAAATTACTTTTTGCCTTATATCTTACTTGGCATCATGGTGACACATGATGCAATAATGGTTTGTTCTTTCTGTCTAGATGTTCGGAAACTGGACATTTGGCACCTTGGTCTTCACGGTCATGGTTATTACAGTTACAGTAAAGGTATGATACAGAAATTAGACACATGGACAAATTTTGTGTCTGTATAATTCATAGTTAAATTTCTTTAGCCGTAGATAGATACATCCCTTCCCTTTTCCTTTTTTAGTCATAATTTCACTGATTGTTCATTAATAATTTATTTTCATTTTTGCCAAAAATCTTACTTAAGTTCATTATTTGGAAAGCCTCCATGATTTTTATGGTTAAATAAAGGTTAATCCCACAGTAATCATCTCTGAAATTTTGCTTCTCTTCATATAATTCAAGACAATACAAGTTGTTTCAGACAATAGAGTTGAGAATAAAGTAGTCATGAAATTTCAATGCTGTTTCCTCAGAGAAGAAAAATATTATGAACTTTAATTGTTCAGTTTTCTGCTAGGATCCTTGCATTAATATTCATCTTCTTAGAGACTTTGCCATAGGAACCTTAGTCACTTATCATTAATTCATTTGTGATTTTCATCTTAGAGTCTAAAGACTTTCTATTATAAGGATTTCTTTTTATTTTTTTTTAGATGGCTTTGGAAACTCATTTTTGGACCTGGATCAACCATTTTGTTACCTGGGGATCTATTATATTCTACTTTGTATTTTCTTTGTTTTACGGAGGGATTCTCTGGTGAGTGACTACATTATAATTTTTTTTAATTGATTTTAGAAAGAGAGGAAGGGAGGGAGGCTGGGAGTGAGGTGAGGGGGAGAAACGGGGGAATCGTGGATCTGTTGTTCCCTTACTTACGCATTCATTGGTTAACTCTGGCATGTGCCCTGATGGGGATGGAACCCGCAGCCTTGGTGTGGCATGCTGACTGACACTCTAACCAGCTGAGTTACCCAGCCAGGGCAATTGAATTTTATTTTTAACAATTAAAGTCTGTCTTGTTGTATTAACTATCCAGTTAATTATTGATTTTAAATTTTGAGCATTATCTCAAATTTATATTCCAGATTAAAATTGTAACTTTCAAATATTGTGGATTTACATGATGTCTTGGTTTAAGAAACTGTCTTATCAATTTCTACTTTTATTAAGCCCACTTTCTTTCTTTGCAGGCCATTTTCGGGCTCCCAGAATATGTACTTTGTATTTTTTCAGCTTTTATCAAGTGGTTCTGTTTGGTTTGCCATAATCCTCATGGTTGTTACATGTCTATTTGTTGATATTGTGAAGAAAGTTTTTGACAGACAGCTCCATCCTACAAATACTGAAAAGGCACAGGTAACCATTTTTATATACAAAATCTTTTACTTAGGGACTTTAACTGTGAATAGCTGTCAGTATAATTTTTTTATATTAGAAAATAGGAAATTTGATATTTCTGTATTAAGCATTTTGCAATCTAAATATTGTTATATCTGATATGCTTAAGTTATTTTTATTAATTGTATGACTTCTGACAAATTATAGTTTTTATATATTACATTGTTGTTATATCACTTCACATTTTTAAGAGTAAAACTTTCATGTCCAGATAATAATAGTGAATACATTTTAAATAATATTGTCATAGCATTCTATCAGACATATGTAATTAGGATATATATTCATGTCTTTAGAAACATCAGAATTTGAGTAATACTCTTTCAGGTTATATTTTTTTTCAAAAAAGTATAAAATAAGTTCTTTAACCTAAATAATTTTTAAAGAATGGATTTTTATAAAATACATTTTCTCACCAAATATTTATTAATAAGTGTTAAACTACAACAAAGAGTAACAGTGTGTTGCATAGTGTTTAAAAATACGGTCCTTAGGGCCTGATACAACAGTTCCCTAGTTCGAAAGTTATGCCTGCCACTTGGTAGTTCTGTGACGACGTCTCTCTCAATACCTACCTGGGTAAAATTGTGATAGAAATGCCTATTTCATTGTCTTTGTAATAAAGATTGAATAAAATAAGTCCAAACACTTACTTGCTCAAGAAATGGTAGCTATGTAGTTGAATGTGCCTTGTTTGTATATTTGACCTGTACATGAGCTAGAAATGTCATCTTAATTTGTCTTTAACTATCCCTTAGCTTTGGATACATGTCCTCAAGAATACATGCTAATTAACTTTTACGCCCTAGTAAGCAGTGAGTTTATTATCATTTAGTTATGACAAGTTTGAGAGTTTTTCCCACATGTTTGCTACCTTACCTACCAAGCAAATTTTGTTTAAATTTTGGAAAATTAGTTACATATTCTACACATAGAATTATGGTCCCTAAGTAGTGATTTGAGTTAGGCTTCCTAAATGATGCATGATTTGAATTTCAGTTGATCATGTCAACATTTCTTTAGCCTGTATTTGCTTTGGTAACTCAGTCCTAACCGATACACGTTTTAACCCCACTGAATCTTCATAGGCCTCTGAAGTCTGACAAAGTTAATTCAGATACTGTTTCAAACATTTATAAAATATATGTCCTTAATCAAGTAATTTTCCTAAGGCTCAATTTCCTCCTCTGTAAAATCAGAATAATTACTATCTTACATGATTCTTAGACATAATGAATATAAAACACCTAACCCTAGCCCTGTATGTAGTGAGTCCTCAGTAAAAACGTAATTATGAGTATGATGAGGATGTTGCTCTGTGATACTGATCTTCAAGTAAGGCTAAAAAATTTGCATAATCTGATTACTCTGCCTATGCATATATGTATATCAGTATGGGAAAACTTCTCTTCTGCAATACGTAATTCTTAAATATATATCAGAAATGTGTACCTATCTTTTTTAAGAGATAAATATTTTCCATGACAGAATACTATTTTAATACATTTTCTATACCTTTGTAAAGAACATATGTTGGTCTCCCCCTCTTGGCGGATATAAAGTTATATTTCACCAAAATATGTCAATGACATCACTTTGAAAGCTTTGCTCCTCATAAAAGTAAATAATTGGATTTATTTACATGCACCATTAGAAATTCTATAATAGGCAGTGCATTTGCCAATTACGATGTGTTTTCATAGAGACTTCTTGATAGCCTTTTTGATAGCCTCCTTCTAAAGAGTCCACAGGAAATGTTTTGCACCTTAAGGGGACCCTTAGACAAGAAAAGGTTGAAAGTACTTACGTATATTGTAGTTCTTTTACCATAGGTTAAAATTGGTTAAAAATGGAATGTGCAATACAATCAATCATTTTGTCTGCGTGTAAAAGCTGATGTAATCTCCCTTTTTGCCCCATTTTACTTTAAATGACTTGACAGATGCTCTGCTGTGGTCTAATCCAAAGAGGAAGTGTGTATTTCCACTCAGGAATCTTGTTCTGTTCTTTTTTTTTCCTCTTAACAGTATATGGTCATTCAGATCCCTTGTGTGATATCATTCCTTCACTGCCTTATACTTTCACCTCTGAGTTCAAATGATGATGAAATGATTAGAAAGTTGTTAGGTACTTTATTGCTTACCAAAAGTAGCAAGAAAAATCATATCAAAAGAAGAGTTATCAGCATTTATTTTGAACCTTGTTTTTCTCTAGAATAACAGTGTGGTGTTAAGAGTGAAGGAAGCCAGCAGCCCTACAAATGTCGGTCATGTATATGTACCACGTATGAGACTTCCTACTCTTGTAGGAACAGATGTGTCTTTACAAAGCTTGTCCTGTGTCTGTCTCTTAGGTGATGAATACAGCTCACTGACTTGTTGTGTGTCCCATCCCTTTTCTGTCCACTTATAGATGTACTCCAACACAGTTGCTTTAAGTGACGAGTTCATCGCACTGCAGCCATTGTCGAGGGCAAGGAATCAGCTGAGCAAACTTAGGTAGAGTAGGAGTAGAACCTTGTTAACTTCTGCATGCTAAAGGTCAATTAAACTATTTAAAAGATGGGCAGAGGCATGAATTAAGAGTGGAGCATTTTTGTTAGCACAGCTCTGTCTCTAATTTGACCTTTATTAATATGTATGTTTAAACCTAAAAAGAAAAAATCCATTTCTTCATTGAGATGAAAATTCAGCATAAAAACAGGACAGAGATCTATACCTTGTTATATATTTTCCACCTTAACTACCTTTTGTAGCACAATTCTAATGCTTCTGCTTGTCGTATTCATATTTAAGAATGCTCCTGCATGTTGAGTAATTTAAGCTACTGAAATTCATCATAAAAACTAAAGTTTTAAGTTTCCGTTACTTCAAAATGAGAGTTGCCCATTTTTTATCTTGCCTTAATCTGTGTTTTAAATTCATGTGCATATTTGTCTTTGTACGTTGTAATGACTGCTGAAGCATTTCATATCCTTGCTACTGTTTAGTGCATCTATAAATTGAACATAAATTTTATATCTCTTATATATCCCTTTATCTCCACAGACAGATCCATTCTCTGATTTACCACAAAAAAAGCCCAGTAGTGTAGAGATGTCTTTTGATGGAAGAGAATGAGAGCTTAAATCCTAAAACTGTTGGTATTAAGATACCAAAACTATATAGTATTAATTTTGACTCCAGTTTGGTTTGAGGAAAAAAAGTAATATAACTAAAATATTTCTTTAGTTCTGGCACTCTTTAATTTCTCATTCTATCAGTATTTTGTGGATTCTTAAGACAAAAAAAAATTCTTTTTTTATCTGTAAGGTTTTTAATTTCTACATTTACTTGACCAAATAAATGGCTTTGACAGAGCACCACTTAAGTAACTTCTTATTAAACAACTCTGTGAGTTCATAATTCTGAGATGTTCTAAAGTTTTACCAGACCTTTTGATTTTATTATTACCGTCAAGATTTTGAAATATTCTACTTTGAATTACTAAGGTGTAATAATTGTAGATGAATATACAAATGAGTGTTTAAGTGGTAGCCAACTAAAATTTATGTTTAAAACAAGAATTAAAATAAAATATTCACCTTGGTCGAGCCAAATATATATATCATATTTTATCTATATGTGCCTTTCTGAAAAGATTGGGTATTCATCACATTTTTGAACATGTAATTATTTAACTCATAGGCAGTAGGAGAGCTCATTATTTAAAGAACACTCTGGCAAACTATTTTGTCAAGTGAAGATAATTTTTGTATTGAGAATAATTGTAATTTTTATGAAATCATATTTTTATAAATCGTACTGGCTTAAATCAAGTCCAAAAAAGAATGAGGTAAGATCATAAACTAGAGATCTCAGGCTCCATAATGCTGTAACAAAAGTAGTAAGCTTGACATTCGTCTGTGAAAGAACATAGCGAGAGCAGAATGTATTGGTCAAGTAGACTTTGCTGAAAGCCAGTCTCCAATCAGGTGTTCTAAGAAAAGAGGAAGAGCCCTCTTGGTGGAACAGTGGGCCTGAATGCTGTTGCCACCCTTGGCAGTGCTCCCTATGTGTTCTAATCAGATTAGTTCACCTCTCTGAGCCTCCAGGTTATTCACCTATCAGATGATCATCTTACATACTGTGATTTATTTACTTACTATCAGCATCAGAGAAAAACAAAAAGAAGAAATACTGTGCTCAACCAAAGGCCAGGCAGAAATCACAGTTGCTTAGATGAGCGGTGAGCGACCACTGGGTGGGCACGAAGAGCAAGAGCCTGCGTACATCTGCCTGCTAGTGCATCCTGTGCATTTTGAATGCATCTCGGTTTTGAACTGCACTGAACAGTATTCCTAGGTGTTATCCGTGGTAGCCTAATTGTTTCCAGAGAGGAAAATTATGCAAATACCTCAAGTATTTTTAAGAGCTTTTAGATCTTTAATCAGAGTAGTACCTCTTAAGAACCATTAACACAAAACTATTAGCAATTTTCTTTTGAATAAAATATTTTCCTCTCCCCAATATTATAGGCAAAGCTATTGTAAATAAACTATCTTTACATAAACTTATTGTACTCTTAGAACCAAAGAATTCAACTACTTTATTTTTATATATGTAAGAAATTCACCATAGCATTTTTTATAGACATAATTATTAGTCCTAAGACTGAGAAAATACAGAGAAATAAGGAAAATTTTGTTTTTTATTCAATGAGGACTTTTTAATAAAAGTAATTCAAGAACGATTATAATTAGCTTGGCTGTGGTCACATACTCCTTACATGGGTGTCCAACCCACAGCCTGCAGGCCCACATGTGGCCCAGGATGGCTATGAATGTGGCCCAACACAAAGTTGTGAATATACTTAAAACCTTTTTTTTTTTGCTCATCTCAGTTTTCATTAGTGTGTGTGTATTTAATGTGTGGCCCAAGACAGCCCTTCCTCCAGTGTGGCCAGAGAGGCCAAAAGGTTGGACACCTCTGCAAGATCTGTAATACAAATACAGAAAAAGTAAAAAGTAGAAATCTGTTTAAATTAGTTAACACTAAAATACATATTTCAAATTAAGTATTTAGTTAATTTTGTTAAATCAAGTCAAGCCCCCTTCACCTACATGTTAACATTTGAAAGGCCACGTGACCTGTCCACTCTGCTGGAGTCCAGTTAGGGTAGAAAAGTCTTCTGAGAAGGGAGCATGAGAAGTGCAAAATGGGATAAACCTCTGCAATGAGAACGCTAAATGGTGCTGGCGAGGAATTTGTTTAATAGAAGAAATTTAATTTTATTGAAGGAAACCTGTTTTCAACATGACTTTGTACCCTGGAAAATCATGGCTTTGTGTGCTTTTCTGTATGCCCCTTGAGAAGCTGCTGTTAGCTCTCTTTTGTGACAGTAAATGAATGTCGTGGTGTGCAAACATTCATTTGTGCCTCACGGATTGTGGACCCCAACTTACTGTTTTGATTCTAACCCTATATACAGTGAGAGTATTGTCTGTAATATGAGACCTGTTGCTTTTCTGTCCTTCCAGATGGAAGAAGATAAGGGTTCAGTCAGCTCAGCATATGAATTTGCTGAAAGCAAGCACAGAGGGGAGGACAGTAGGCACCTGCTAGCTGAGGCTTGCAGCCAGCAGGACAGTTCTTACGTGCACTAGGTAGTACTGCGCTGGACCTTCCTGGGGACATATCCGCTAAGTTCTCATGTTTGGGGCATGCTGTGGGAGAACTGGCCTGACGCCTTAGTTTTTACTTTACTAATTCCTTCATTGTTTCTCACATGTTGTTTTTCTTTACTTGTTTCCGTTTTTGTGACCTTTACTTTTTATATGTTCATCCTGTATATTTCATTAATCTTCCTTTGGAGTTACAGTGTTGAATCATACTTCATCTCAGAATCTTAGTAAGGTACTCCTGCAACCTGTTGTCTTATACGCAAGAAGTTATTCCTCGTCACTTCTCCCTTTGAAAATGTCATGGTAATTCTGTTATTTCTGAAGTCAGTTTCCCCACTTGAAGTTGTAGTTTGTGTATCATTTTACACATCTTCATGTAGTTAGTGAATTACGCATCTAAGTTTACCTCTTACAGTGAATGCTCAAATAATGAGTATTTAAGCTTGGTACTGAGTAGTTTCCTTTGATACTGTACTCCCAGTTCTTTTCATAAACTTTCATAATTACACCTTTGTAATAAATAAGTGTGAATTTATGAGGACTTGATTCATTCTCTTCTAGAGAAATAAACCCTGACAACCACTTCTAGATCTAATTGGAAGATGCAAAATATTTCAATTAGTAATAATTATGGAGGATAAAAATTCTTAACCACTATTTTTTTTGTATTTCATGTATTTTTACTTAGCCTGTTTACCATTTTGTATATTGTACAGCATGTCCTTGAATAACATTGTTTTGCTCAGTGTCATTTCATTGTAGCATTGAGATGCTGTAGGAACTTACCTGTTGCTTATATCAATTACCCTACGCTAAAGTTGGTTTCATTATATGTTTTATCACTTAAAGTCAATAACCAACTTGTCAGTGACTTTAAATGAGGCCTTAACTGTGATTTCCCATCAAGAAGGTGTTACTGTCTTATCTGGGATGAACCCTAGCAAGTGGTGAAACTTTAAACCACAGCTACTTGTAGATTGTAAACCTTGACTCCTATAAATCAGACCATGGAACAGGTATAATATGAAAAATCTGAATTATTCTGGAAGATTTTTTTATTACATTTCTTTAGTGAATTGCTTTAAATGGAAAATGTTGAAGGTAATTAATCAACTCTCAATTATTGTTACTAGTTGAAAAGAAATTCCAAAGAATTCCAAGTTTTCATTGTGTTTTGGAATACAAGTTCAAGTGCATATTTTATAAGACATGGATTTAGTATTCCTATGCTTTAATGTGCCCATTAAAATAGGCAATACAGCTGAGAATTGGGTGCTTAGAATGCTTCTATTAAATAATAGGGGCCTTGTTAATGGTTACTTTTACAAAGTGAGTTTTCTCATCCTCTGACATTTGGTTTCCCTTTCTATATACAAGAAGTCAAAAGAGTTCTCAAACCATGAATATGATCTTAGTAAAATTGTTTTGGGGATATTACCCTGATTTGTAAGGGTTTTTTTTTTCCTGCTTCTCACTGAATTTTAATTGGTTGGATGAAATAAATACACCTTGAACATTTTTTTCCTCCTGCATTTTGCTTTTGGTATATATTTTGAGATAAAAATCTCTTTTTAAAAATAAGTGTTATATAATATCCCTCTTCTTTTTTTTTCTGTCTTGAAATTCCATTTGTGTCTGCACTTAAACCTTGGTCAGCCTTGCCAAGCCAGGCAGAAGGCCATGCCACGCCCTAAATGTTGCCATGGGCTAGGATCTTCTAGTCATCTCCCTCCACTCTCATCTCTTGTTTTGTCATCTTTTTTGTCTCTGGATTCCCGCCCTGAATGCCCTCTTTCAAGCTGTACCTAACAACCATAGGGATAGAATAGGATGCTGAGGATACTAGTGCTTTTCTCATTGTGGACCAAGGAGCTTAAGCCGCAGACCTGAAACCTGCCGCTACCAAAAATACAATACATTTTAAACAGTTTTAGTTAACTACAAATCACCTTCCTCTTCTGTGATAAAGATACAGATACTGCTTCATTTAGCAAAGCAGTAACAAAACCTTAATGGCCTGTATTAAGCAAATAGAATCAAACATTTAAAAGACTAATATTAACAAAAATGCCACCCATGGCAGGAACTAGATGCATACCTGATAAATATGACTGACACTTTATAAAACTAGTGTTATTTTCAAATATGTGCTAACATTTTGAGCAGATTTTTCATCTGGAGGTTGAAATGAAAAGGAAATTAATATTATTATTAATTCTTTATTATTTCTTCCAAAATACTTATCCTATGACATGCTGTAAATGATTGATACTTAAAAAACTAAATTCTTTTTAAATATATTTTATTGATTATACTATTAAAAAACTAAATTCTTAATATCAGCTGCACCATGACTTAGTGTGTTAAATAGTGCTATTCTGCTTTGCCCTCTCCATTAATATATAGGGGGTTTTATCATTAAAATTCCTTATCATGTAGCCCTGACAGGTGTGACTCAGTTTGGCATCGTCTCTCGAAGTGAGGAGTCTCTGGTTCAATTCCCCAGTCAGGGCACATACCTAGGTTGCAGGTTTGGTCCCCGGTCAGGGTACGTACAAGAGGCAACTGATGGATGTTTCTCACATCAGGTTTCCCTCTCTCCTTCACTTCTCTCTCTCTCAACAACAAAAAAAATTCCTTGTCATACATTGTTATTTATGCAACCACTTTATTAAAATAAAGGAGCCTGTCATTTTGAAACTAGGAGTAAGCTAAATTATTAAAATAAGTTTACCTAAAACATATAATTATTGCACATTTATTTTCATAGTTAGATTTAGGTCACAGAGACAGGGTGAAGGTATTTTATCTACATTTTAACTACCTTTCAGAGTTATTTTACTTGGAGAGAAAGAAAGAGGGAAGTAAATTTAGAGGAGTGAATGTGACCTTGAGGCAGGCTTTGGAGAAATGGGTCTTGAGGAAGTTTGAGCCATTACCTCACTGCCGTCATCTGATGGCTGCCTGTTGCAATTCTGAATAGTGAGATGAAGCTATCACTTGTTTTAGGAGTTTATTATTCTTAACCAACTTTGCAAATTAGTAGTATTTTTATGACATTTGATTTTGTGTTTAAAATAAAAATATTTTTTAAACATTCTTTTTTCATGATTATAGTTTAAGGCTTCTTTCCAAATATCTCCTTTAAGGGTACACCAGGTACTCACTTTGAATATCAAGTATATAAAACAGTTTTGAGGGCAAAAGAACAAATATGGTGAATAGTTCAATAATTATTATCTAAACTTAAAAACATTTTTGATTTGATAGGTAAGATTCAGTAGGAGTGATTGAAAGATTTAGAAATGTGTGACCATTTGTTAACATTTAGAAGATTTAAGGAAGATATTTCGTAGAAGCCTCTAATAGGAGAAACTTGTAAATGTTTATCATCATTGATATAAAAATAATGGAAATAAGAGCAGTGAGCCAGAATTGATTTAAAAAGGCAAGTTCTGTGAAGATGAGCATTTTCTTGGTCATACATAGTCATGTTGAATCTCCACAGTTGTTTTGCTTGGCAGCCCTTCTTGCTCTAAGTGACCTTGTGGTTCCCAGGAAGCAAGTGTGGTAGAGCATGAGTCATTCAAATTAATCAAAAATTTTTTATAAATTAAAAGTTATTTCTTTGTGCTATCAGATAAGATCTCACTTCTAATACCATAGTTACCTTTTTTCTTTTTGAGTATTTACAACTTGAAAAAAAAATTTTTTTTTAAAAAAAGAGACAAACACTGATTCCCTCTCCTTACTTTTTCTTGCTTTGAGTGAAATGAGATCTGAATGTTCCACCCCATTCCCATCCCCAGTTAGACTGGCAACTGTGGCTACATGTACTCTGGCTGGGCTCCCAGTTCCCGAATACGAGATCAAAGATGTGTATGGGAAAGTGATAGAGCTTGGTTTGCTGGAGAACAGTATGGTGTCTTCCCTGGATAGCTATGCAAAAACACAATCCAGCATTTTCAAAGCAGCAGGGATATTTATTTATTTATTTATTTATTTATTTATTTATTTATTTAGCTCTTTAGGGAAAAAGGAAACATTTGCTTAGTTCAGAAGGTGAACTACAGAAGTAATTTCTCTTTATTATTTTTGATATTTCAAGATGTTTACCATGTTGGGTTGCCCATGTATTAACACCTGTCCTTAGGTTTTAAAGTGAAAGTGATGAATGCAAAGCAAGATCATTACCTAAGCAGTGCTCTGCACATTGGTGGATACGCAAAAGCTACTGACCTTTGTATGGCATCTTCAGGGAATTCCCATCAGTTGGCTAAGCACTAGCTATCTAGGCAAAGCACGTGTTGTTAAACTAACAAGAGCCAGCAAGCTCCTTGCTCTCTCTGCTTTCTGGTCTGGTTCAGCGTCCTCCAGGTAAATGTGGTGTAGGACCAGTGAGTTGTTTTCTTGTTTTGTTGTTTTTAATTTCTAGTCCATCACAGATCAATGCTTATATAAAATACAATAAAAATTAATGACTAGGAAATGAAATTTAAAAGATTTATAAAATGAGCCCCAATTTTAAAATTATGTTTAAATTCAATAGTTACAAAAGTATGCTGTCAAATTGCCTTAAAATTTTCTAATCTTACATTCCAAGACTGGAAAAACTTATATCCTCTCGAGTCAGTAACTGTTTTTGGATCATGCTTGTTGCACTGGTCCCTTTGCAAGGGGGAAGGAACAGCCACTCTTTCTTATCTCAGGCTAAATGTACTGAATGTACATCATACTTTTGTGCCCACGCGCAGCTATTACTCTTTTCACTTAGCCTGAATGTTCTTTCTTCTCCATCTTCAGCTATTGAAATCCCATCCAGTCTTCAAAATGTATTTCAAATGCCATCTTTTCATCAAATCTTTTATGCCCTCCCAGCATTACCAACAACAGCTGGGTTCAATCTTTCTCTCCTCTTTTTTGATATTTGTAGTCTGCCTCATGCCATAATTATAAGAAGGCAGTATGATGGCCTGGGTAAGAGGTCTGGGCTCTGGAATCAAACCAAGACTCAGGCTCCAGCTGGGTGACCTTGAACAAGTTCTGAACCTCTCTGTTGGCTCATCCATATAAGATGCATATGAGTATGGTGCCTATCCCAAAAGGTGATTAAGATTTTCAAATTAGATAATCCATGAGAAGCATCTTACATAAGAACTAGCACATACATAGGAAGCATTTCATTAGTATAACTGCTATTATTATTTGTTCCTGGTTTATCTCCCATCCTTTATTAAGCACAGTGCCTTGCTTAATAAATATAGGTTGAATTTTTAAGTTTTTGTGTCATTTAAGTGATGCATGCAAGCCATGGAATAGAATCCAGAAAGAGAGGACTGGAAGTTGGAGAGGTGATGATGGTTTTCAAACTGAACTGGGGCGTAGGGTCAGCATTCTGACCCTCACTGGTACAGGCCCTGACACGTGCCCACGGGCAACAGTGCCTGGTTGACCGTGGAGACTGTAGGGGGGGAACACTGGGAAGTAGATCACGGAAGGCAGCCTCTGGTCAGCTTATATAGGGCCTTAAAGGCCTCCCCGAGGTGCTCTACTTTCTCCTGTATTGTGTGGGATCTGTAAAGTCCTACTTCCTACAGAAGAAGGTGATAAAATTTTGAGATGGAGGAAACCGGAGTCCAGGGACCCAAGGAGGAAACTCGGAGACTGATGAAATCCTGTTTTTCAGGATTTCCTAAACTGTTCCTCTGAATATTGCCTCCTGGTGTTGATTCGTGTTCCCTTGGGACTTGGGGTCTGTTACCGTGTGAGAATTGCGCTCTGTCTAGCTCTCCCCTTGGAGACTGACAGTACTTACTTACTTACTGACAGTCCTGTACTGAAGAAGTCTGTTTAAAGACTTTTGTTGAACTAGTGTTTCCTAGACTTAATTGGCTACAGAACTTTTTTCATGAAACATGCCTATAAACATCTCACAAAATACAGTTGAAGAAACCATACCAAAAACATTCCTAAACCAAGGGTATTGGAAAGAAAGAAGTAAAATTGGGCTAGTTCTCAGTGCTGACCAGATCCTAGGACATTGGTGCAGTCGGGCAGTTGCCAAACAGGAACTCCGTTGACCTGCACTGCTTGGTATTAGGTAGAATTACTCTGAGCAGGGGTTTGGCAGGCCCTCCCCAGTTAATTAGGTTCAGAGTGCCAGGTTGTTTACATGCCATCATGTCCATCTCTTCTGTCCCTCATGAGTGTCTCCACAAGTGTCCCGTTTTGCTGTACCTGCTCTACACACCTGGTGATTCCCAACCTTGGTGAATTGCAACCATCTAATGAGTCTGTTTTTTTGTTTTTCTTCCTTTATACTTTTGAAAGATTTATTATGCCATCTGTTACGTATGTAAAGGAAAGTGAATGAAAATTAGTTTGCTTAAATGACAAACCTTGAAAAACTTAGGAGTACTCTTGACTTACCAAAACCAGGGTTGGGATTCATTGAGGTATGTGTCATACCATTTTTTCCTTCATTGAACAGGATTAAAATTATTAGTAGTATGGCTTAAAGTTATGTTGCTGAGTTATCTATGCCTGGATCAATATATATCTTGCATACTTTGAGAAATTAATGCATTTTTTAAATCTTACTACTACTACTTAGTCACTTATTTAATTGATTTTAATGCTTGTACCATCAGTTAATTTTTTTTAAAGTAAGATGAACTGATTGTGGGTATGGCTGGCACTTAATAGTTGCTCAGCAATTTAAGGTAAATTATGCACTTTTTTCAAGGGTAATTATGAAGGGAATATATGTAGAGTGCTTAGAACCTGGTATGTAGTAACACTATATAAAGTATTTGCTACTATTACTGTTGTTATTGTTATAGTTGTTGAGGATTAAAGTTGCAGTCTTCAAAATATTGGGGTGGCCAAAAGGTCCGTATGGCTTTTTTCCCTAAAATAAAAGACACATTTTTCATTTTCACCAATACCTTTATTGATTTGGATATTTTGAGTATGTTGGCTATCTCCCTCATGGTATAATGATTGTTTCCAATTAATGTTTTGACTTGATCGCTACCCACTTCAGGACTCTACCCAACCATGGAGCATTGTCCAGGGAGAAGAAATCTGTAGCATGAACTTTGCAAACTACTTTCAACACATTGGATCAGTCATAGCATCTTCTCCGTACACTGTACAAATCTTTTTGTTTTTGTGTTTTTACCTTTCTTGAAATAATAAAGCATAATATGCTGAAAATGTTACATATTTTCTCCCAACTTCAATATTAAAATGGCTACATAAATATCCACTAATTTTGATAATTTTTATTTTTAAATGCATGCTGATATGAGAGCTGCCACAATACAATCTAACAAAATTGTTTTGAATGATGTTAAAGGTAGCTAAGCACTATTAGAGCCATCTTACGGAAAAAAGCAAATGGTACTTTTTGGCTAACCCAATAGTGCACACTTAATAGGTAGACATTTTTAATTGAAATTACGGGAGCATTTCACCTACACAAAAACTCAAGAATTAGAATTCATTAGGTTTCTGAGTAGTTGATATAAATCATTTTGACCGTAATAAATTATTAAGACATTAGAACCCAAAATCTTTGCAGATTTAAATAATATCCAGCTACTGGTTATTGTATATTTTACTTAACATCATACTTAGAACACAGTGCTTTTTAAATATTTCTTGTAAGATTGCTCTTAAATTAAGCCTTCCATACCATACATATCCATATTACAGCAAGCAGGTTTATATATATATATATATATATATATATATATATATATATATATTACATTACTTTTAGTTTTAAAGTGCTTGTTGTAATTTTGTAATGCTTGTTTGGAAGTCCAAATCTATAAATAAATAATTTTTTCTGCCTCAATTTCTCCAGCTTACTGAAACAAATTCAAGTATCAAGTGCTTGGACTCCATGTGCTGTCTCTCAGAAGGAGAAACAGTGTGCGCATCTGTTGGAAGAATGCTGGAACGAGTGATAGGAAGATGTAGTCCGACCCATGTCAGCAGGTGTGAAATCTCTCTAAGTAGCCTTTGCTGCAGATGATGAGTGTCCTGTAAGCTGGAACAGACGAACGTGCATCTCTAGATACCTAATGAATCAGCAGCGGGTTTTACCAGCTGAAGCAGGGTGTATGATGCTGTTTATTAGCACTCTCTGATGACAGGTTTCACTTGGTGGCTTTGGGTAAGGGTTTCTTTCACTAACCAAGGAAGAGAAAACACCTGTGAAGAGACTTGTCAAAATGAACAAAATATTTTTCTTCAAAATCTTTCTAAAATGTTGTGAATAGGAATATATATATATGGTACTCTTACTTGGTTTTTATATAACTTTTATTATCCCTATACTACTACTGTTTTATTTTCTATATATTTTTATTTTTTGTATTTACAAAATAATCTACACATAATAGTAAAATCAAAGGATTTTGCTTTTCTTCCTCTTCGTCTTTATTTTCTAGCCAGTCATCTGAGACTTTGAAATATTTCTAAACACAACAGGCTGCTCCCCTTCCCTTTTTATCTCTGTAATGAGGTTTTAAAATGAGTTGTGCTTTTTAAGTTTTTACTTGGTATTTATGGTCTGATTAAAAATTGGTAAGCTGGAACAGGCTCTTTAAATATGATTTCTTAGAATCTTTGCATTTTTGTCCCCTCTCAAATCTATTTCTTAAAAGATTTACCAGAGCTTGCTTTTGTGGTTCTTAACAAACCATACAATTTTGAGGTATATTCCACTTTAATTTCTTCATACATTTCCCTATTATTTAAGGGATATTATTATTATTTAGGAGATATTAAGGAGTAGAAATATCTTCACACTTTGATGTTTTTTAGGTAAATGTATATCCTTAACAATCAGAGCAGCAGTGTACTGGGATGCACGCAGGGTCACGGATGCAGGGTAGATAGTGACTTCCATTGTCCACGGCTGCCGTGTGAACAGTGTCACTTTCTGTGTGTGCTGTGCCTTGGAACAGGTTGGAAGGCATGCCAAGAGCAGGAAATAAAGGGTGGAGGAAGAAGTACTCTTATCTGTTGATAAAGGAATTTTTAGTATTTGGTTAGCATTGTGTTTTAAAAATGATGAGAGTGATATCATTAACGAATGATAAAATTCAGGTAACTTTTACTGGCGAACTTCTTAGTTCCCACTTTGCCTTGAGTTATGGCCATGTCTTTGTGGTATAGACGCCTTTGTAAATAGCATTTTTATGTTAATACAATGTCTGGTTTTAGTCCCACCTATTGATCATAACATAATCAGAAATATCTTTGTAATGCTGTGATACCATTTTGTAGTAATTTTATTCCACATAAAAGAATTACTAAGAGCAGTTAAATTTATTGGGACTTATATGTTATGACTTACACAATTATATTATAAAATGCATTATGAGAAACCAGCTCTGTCATGTAGCAGGCCAACAAGTTTTTCAAAATAAGTTCCAGAAGGACATAATTTAACCATGATAGCTTCATTACACAGAACTAAGGTGGGAGTTAGAATTAAGAAAGTATTGTGGAAATTCACAGAAGTTTCAAAATTTCTACTTCAACAGAAAGTTCTCTTTAGTGACAGTATACATCTTCTCTATTACACACAACTAGAATTTATTTTAAATGACCAGAAAGTATTTTTCTGCTTAATGTATATTCCTGTTTTCCTGGTATCAGTAAGTCAGGTGGTAAGTCTCCGTTAGTGTAACATAGCCATGCTTTTACTCCATTACCCTCGCAAACCTGCCCCAGACATCACAGGGTTTATCTCAGCCTGTCTTCTTACAGGGGCCTGTTATCATCTGTACTTATTTTCACTTAGAATTATACCATATTTTTGTAGGACTTTATTTTTTATTTTCCTAATAAAATCTTTAACCAATTAACATCTTATTTGACAGACTATAAATATCTTTCCAATTTAGGTCCAACATCTAAGGTTAGAATTATCAGTTACTACTTCCATTATCTTTTTTTCTTCAAATGAATAATCTAAAAAGTATTTTGAGACCTGCTTACTTTTTTCTAGTGAATAAAATCATGCAGTATGCAAAACTTGGTGCTTTTCAAAGGGTGATATGAAAATTGCTGTAGATCCATTATCATCATATTTAAACTCTGAAAGTTATTTTGATATATACAAGTTTGTTTGTGTTTTTTGTATGTAACTATATTTGTGAAATATGTTTGGCACTCCTGTGGGGTTCTGGCACAGCCTGTATTCTGCATTTCTCTTTCAACAAGGTAGGGCAAGGCTGGCCCCTCTGCTACCAGATATGGAAGCCCTTGGCCTATTCCATTAACATGTTAAACGTAAGAGAGCATCACCAGTGCTTTCATATGATAGATTTCTCTGCTGATTAAACTTTTACTATCCAGGCATAAAAATTGTACTTACATTTCATTAACTGATACTGTCAAAGGAATGAATATGCCATATTGCAAGCTTGGTTTCAAAGGGAGCATCATGGTGCTGTATACCACAGGGACATACCATGTTATACCCTAAGGGCTGTACTTTAGCAATAAAGGGTTTCCTGTGTTTATCAACAGCTACTTTATCCTAATCAAGACCATTTTCTAAATAGAAAGGAGTTCATAGTTGATATGTAGTTCAGGTATTTAATGTTCTGTCAAATAGGATATCTAACATATGAATGCATGTGTGTGCTTTGAAACGATAAAGAATGAAGGGAGCCTTGCCCAAGGGGATTTTTCCGTGTAAGCAATGATTGGAAAGAGAAAAATTTGTATTTACATATGGGCAGTTTGGGAGTGGAAACTTGACTCCTGATAATTGGGGTGTTTGTACTTACATTTTATCATACATGTCTGAATAGACTTCTTTTTGCACCGGTACTTACTCTAAGGACTGTTCATAGTTCCATTTATTCATATATTTTACAAATACTGAGTGTCTGTTATGTACCAGGTGTAGTTCTAACTGCTAGAGAGATGTGTAGTGAAGCCCTTTCTTAAACTAAGGTGAATATTGTTTAAGGTTTTCTGGAAGCTAGTAAATTCTGTTAACTACTGGTATGGTTGCTGCTTGTCTGTTTTCCTCTGCCAGCTTTGTAAAATGTCTAGGTCCAAACCTCATTATGACTGCTCACTTAACCAATTTCAGTATGAACTATATACAGAGTCTCTTAGAAAACAGCAGATATTTGATGGAAGTGAACTTGGACCATTTTAAGTGCTAGTGTCTAATAACATCTTTGTTTACAGAAAGTGGAAACCCTAGAAATTTACATAAAATGTATTTATTCTTAAGTTCTTTTAGTCTTCTAAGAAAGCCACCTTTGACTTGGTAATACTAATATTGTCCATAAAGAAGGTTAGGCTGTTTTAAGCATGGCAGGCTATTTATGGTCTTGAGTTACTTAAGCTTAAATTAATACAGCTTCAAATAAAGTGGTATGTAATGAGTTGCTTATGGGCTTTATCATTCAGACAGTAGTTAATATCTCCAGACCAGTAGAGGATCATTTGTTCATAATTAAATGAAAACCCTAGTGACTTGCAGGTGTCTTTGATGCCTACTGAATAAACCATTCTCTACATTCAAGCTAATAATTATGCTAAAATCTTTAGAATAGAATTTATAGCTGAAAAATAAATTATGAATATATTGCTATTCCATTCCAAAGCTTTTGGTAAGTGCAGTTTTTGTTTGTTTGCTTCTGTAATACAGCCTAGTTGCTTTTCAGGAAAATTGAATATGCATAACTCTTAATAACATACTTATTTTTATATTGAAGTAAGATTTTAAGAGCATCTTATGCTCTACTATCTATAGAAAATGTTTTAATGCTAATGAACATCTAAATTTTGGCTATTATTTTTATATGATGACTAGAGCATTATTTTTCCCAAGTTTTTGTGTGATATAAATGGAATGTGTGGTCAGTCAGTGCTAGCATGAAGAACTTCTTTTCAGCATTTAAAAATGAATCTGATTATTTTAATACTCAAATTGCATTTTGGTCCTAAGTTTTAGAGTAAATTTTTTCTCAATTAAAACATAGGTCCTGGTGAGCCAAACTTTTCTCTTATTGTTACTTTAGATCATGGAGTGCATCGGATCCTTTCTATACCAACGACAGGAGCATCTTGACTCTCTCCACAATGGACTCATCTACTTGTTAAAAGAGCAGGCAGTGCTCTGCGGGAGCCATTTCAACTCCTTGCCTAAAATGCAGTGTGTTCATCTGGTAATGGCCACACTAGCTCTGCAGCATTACTTTCTGAAATCTCTGCAGTAGTTCGGACCCGCTCAGAGTTATAACGGCAAACAAACAAAAAGCATTAGCATGAACCACTCTCAGCCCCTTTAATTTCAATCTGACCACGTTTAAAATTTGTGAATACAGAGACATTTTCTGACTTTCTCTGGGACTCCCTTGTGCTTACGGGACTCCTAATGGCATTTCAGCCTCTTGCTAAGGCCACTATATTTTAATATCAAGGTAGAAAAGAGAAGTAATTTCTAGTTAATTGTATTTTTGAGTATTAGCTTAGTTATTGAGTCTTCTATTTAAATCTGCTTCTGTAAATTATGCTGAAAAGTTTGCCTTGAAAACTCTATTTTTTTATTAGAGTTATATTTGAAGCTTTTCATGGGAAAAGTAAATGTGAATAGTAAGGAATTTTGGTTCCTAAGTGACCCATGTTGTTAATTCATTAGTGCTTTCTAAGTTCATAGAGAAAATTAGGAGAATGTGTTTCTGTTCTTTATTGCGCTATGGGTAGTAAATATATACTGATACCAAACTTGATGTACTGGAACACAACCAGTAAAATTAACTGTATACATCAAAGGGTGTATCTTTTCTCATTCATACATCAGAAATGCAGTCCACCAAATTTCAAATTGACGTTTACTAATATTTTTATGACAGAATATAAAGTGAGCAAATGAGGTACCATTAGCATATTATTATTTAATGTGTTTATTTTTGGATCTTCTGCATGCCTTAATCTGGTTAATATATTTAAATTTGCTTCCTCTCTATCTGAAGGCTGTTTATAGTATTTTTATGACATTGTTGTAAAGTTCAACTATATCAATAAAAAAACAAGTTTGGACAGTATTTAAATATTGCAAATACTTTTAATTACACAAATCAAAATGTTAGGATAATTAATAAAAAAAGAGAAGAGCCTCTTTCTGTGGTGTAGTTGCTTTTGCCTTTCAGTTAGCTAGGTTCTAGAATAAAGGATCTCAGGCAAGAACCCTGTTGTTCTTAGGTCGGTGTGTGTTGTCTGAGTTAGAGCAGACCACCACAGTAAAGTGAAGTCTGCCCATTGTTTCGTTATAAGGTGTATTTTCAGATATGTGTAGAGAGTGCAAATGAAACAAAGTCTAAAATGCTAAATTGTATGGGGTAATGGCAGCTAAGGTAAATTAAAATGCTAAGTGATTAATTAGAATATATTTGGTATTAACGCACTGCACTTCAATACTTAATTTTCATCCTGAATTTATCATGTAGATCCATTGTTTGGCATTTGTTTTGATTAAAAGTAACATTGTTTTGAAATTTGGAAATGATTATTGGTTTAAGAACTATTACCCAGCCCTGTACATACATTTTAAACTGTATGGAAATAGTTAAATAAGGCTTTGCCCCAGCTTTCCATACAATTGAGAATATAATTCCTTTTTGTAGATTTTTGTGCAACTCTCCATCCCTTTCTCATTTCATAAATATAAGACTTCACCTTTTTTCCCTGGTAAAAAACTATTTTCTTTTTAATATAACCTTTGTCTTTTTTAATCATGCAAGGATATTGGGTTATGAATTTCAGCCTAAATACTAATTTTCATAAGTAGCCCATCTTTAACTTATATATTACAAAATTGTTTTAGAAAGATTCTGTTATTCTGGAAATATGTTAAAGGGATAATAAAATGTACACTGTACGGTACACTCACCAATTCATGTTCTGGAAGAGGAAATATTGCAAAAAATGTTCAATAGAGTAGTTTAGTGGAGGATATTACGGAGTTTGCTCTCCTTAGAATGTCTTACCAAGTGTTCACATGACAAGATGACACTCAGGAAGCCTGCACCACACCTCCCTCCCAGTGGTGCCTGCTGTCAGCTGACCTGACCTGACCTGCAGGTCTGCAGGCCGCCCTGCACTCTCCGACCACCTGCAGCAAGGCAGGGGTCAGCTCACTTGCATGGTGCTTAGGGTGTGGCTGATATCATTTCTGCACTCCTATTTGAAACTGTTTAAGAACTTATTTTAAAAAGGTAAATCCTTCCACAGACAGTGCTCATCCTTTTCAAAACCTTCTCCATTTAGAGGAAGATTATCTTGTAATTGTAAGAAACGGGTTTTCTTCTACTTAAGAAAGTACCAGTGTTATCTGTAAGCTTCCAGTTGTTTTCTAGTGCTAATAACGCATACTGTAAAACAAAATTTGCCCTTTGCATATTTAAAATTCTTTGGAAATACGATGTTGATAATTAACTTATTCTTGTCTGCCAAAACCAGAGTAAGATGCTACCTGTGTTATTACTAATTAATTAAAGGTCTCCAATTTGTTTTCCTCATTTGCTTGCCATTGCCTAGTCTAAGGCTGTAGCCCTGAAGACAGCAGCAAGCCCCAGGTCAGTGTCCAGAATTGCCCATCAGCTGCATTAGGTGACTCAGCACCCTGCCTCAGCATTAGGCTCACCCTAGGGGTAGTAGAGTGTGGAGAACTACAGTATCTAGGTTTGCTGTGGGGGAGAATTTACAGTTTGAATTTCTTTTAAATACCCTCCTTCTTGGATCTTCATTTCCATGCTGTTCAAAGGCTTCCCAGCCCTGACCCAAATTCTGGCCCTGTCCTTGCTAGAAGATGGAACAGGCACATCACCCTGTTAGGAAATAGCTCTCCTCAGACCAGGGTCATTTCTGCGTAAGATTGTGAAATTGGGCTGTTGGGTGTGTGTCACAAACTTGAGACCCCTATCTGATAGACAGGAGTCAAGGCCAGCAAAAAATTTTTAAGACTGAAACTTTTTGAAATATGCTAGTCTGAAAGTTATTAAAGTCTGGAGGAAAAGGGAAAATTATTCACGTTTGTATCTTTCATATAAAGATCAGTTTGAGGCATGATATAAACAGGTATTGATGAAACTAGCACACCAAAGAGATATGTAAAGCATGTTGTACTAATTTTGAATCCCCTTTTAGAGATGTTTTTATTCCTATCCTGAATTGAGTTACCTATTTTCATAAAAATGGAACATTTAATGTGCTGTTTATGTGAGAAAACTTGAATAATATTCCTATAAAAAGTACATCATAATTAATGATATGTTTGTAATAATGGTGATTGTTAGATTTTTATGAGGAATCAGTAGCTGTGAATACTATAGCAACACTTAGTTTCAAATTTTGGACCTCAGACACTGTGGCGGTCTAATACAATCCTATAAAAATTTTATGCATTTTTAGTAAATGTAGTATACTTGTTGTACAGTTCTCAGTAATTTTTTAAGGTTTATGAAATTATATTTATCGAATAAAAATTTTCCTATGTAATTAAAAAGTGTTTTTCTGTCATTTAAGCATGTTAAGCCGCTCTGCTCATTGCAACCAGCGCAGCCAAATTTGTTTTGAGTTAGAGTTAACTGCATTTCCCCTCCATTACAGTAGAGGGACACCATTATGTCTTTGACTGACTGCAGCCTTCAGAAATCCAGTTCTTTGGTTACCCAGGTTTTGTGGATCTTCAGTACCGCTCATGAGAAGGGCCTGATGGACACATACCACCTGTAAAGACCAACACACTTCAGCTAGGACTTGTGTCATTCTTTTTTTTCTCATGACTTTATTTTTTAATATATTTTATTGATTATGCTATTACAGGTGTCCCATTTCTCCCCCATCATTCCCCTCCACCCTGCACATCCCCTCCCACCCACATACCCCCTCTTCGGTTCATGTCCATGTGTCATAAGTTCTTTAGCTTCTACTTTTCCCACACTATTCTTGCCCTCCCCCTGTCTATTTTCTACCCACTGTCTATACTACTTATTCTCTGTGCCTTGTCCCCCTCTGTCCTCCCCCCACTCCCCTGTTGCTAACCCTCCATGTGATCTCCATTTCTATGGTTCTGTTCTTGTTCTAGGTGTTGGCTTAGTTTGCTTTTCTTTTAGGTGTGGTTGTTAATATCTGTGAGTTTGCTGTCTTTTTACTGTCCTATTTTTTATCTTCTTTTTCTTAGATAAGTCCCTTTAACATTTCATATAATAAGGGCTGGGTGATGATAAACTCCTTTAACTTGACCTTATCTGAGAAGCACTTTATCTTCCCTCCCATTCTAAATGAAAGCTTTGCTGGATAGAGCAATCTTGGATGTAGGTCCTTGACTTTCATGACTTGGAATGCTTCTTTCCAGCCCCTTCTTGCCTGGAAGGTCTCTTTTGAGAAATCAGCTGACAGTCTGATGGGAACTTTTTTGTGGGTGACTGTCCCCTCGTCCCTTGCTGCTTCTAGAATTCTCTCCTTCATTTTAATCTTGGCTAATGTAGTTATGATGTACCTTGGTGTGTTCCTCCTTGGGTCCCACTTCTTTGGGACTCTCTGAGCTTCCTGGACTTCCTGGAATTCTATTTCCTTTGCCAGATTGGGGAAGTTCTCCTTTATTATTTGTTCAAATAAGTTTTCCACTTGTTGCTCTTCCTCTTCCCCTTCTGGTATCCCTATAATTCGGATGTTGGGATGTTTAAAGATGTCCTGGAGGTTCCTAAGCCTCTCCTCATTTTTTTGAATTCTTGTTTCTTCATTCTTTTCTGATTGGATGTTTGTTTCTTCCTTCTGGTCCACTCCATTGATTTGCATCCCAGTTTTCCTCCCATCACTATTGGTTCCCTGTGCGTTTTCCTTCATTTCACTTATTGTAGCCTTCATTTGTTCAATTAATTTGCAACCAAAACCAACCAATTCTGTGAGCATTCTGATCACCAGTGCTTTGAACTGTGCATCTGATAGGTTGGCTATCTCTTGGTCACTTAGATGAATTGGCTCTGGGGCTTTGATCTGTTCTCCTGTTTGAGCTATTTTTGGGTATTTTTTGTTTTTTCTTTTGGTCTGGTTGCAGCTGTTACATAGTGAGGGGCGGAGCCTTAGGTGTTCCCCAGGGCGGGGTGGGGCAGCCCAGTTGCTGAGTTGTGACACTGTGTGTGGGGACAATGGCACTTACTCCACTCTCTCTCGATTCTAGACCCTTTCACCGCTTCCCCCAAGCAAATTGGTCCCTTCTGGTGCTGATTTCTGTGTGGGTGGGCTTGTGCCTGTTCTAGTACCCGGTGGGTCTCCAATGAACTCTCCTGTGAGACTGAGAGTCTCTCTTGGCACCTCAACCCCCACAAGTGCTTTCAATCGGTGTTTTAGGTTTTATTTCCTGGCGCTGGGGCCCTGGGTTGTGAGGTCTGTCACGCTCCCGGTTTTCGCCTGAATTATCTGCGCATGAATGCGGGACCACCTGGTCAGCCAGCTGCCTTGCATGGCCTCACTGGGTCAGCCTGTTGCCACACAGTGCCTCGGGTCCACTAGCTGCAGCCTGTCTGCCTTGGATCTGCCAGCCACTGCCTACACACCCACATCTTCCAACCTCCACTTTTTCCTGCCACAACTCCACCCCTCTTACCCGTCTGGATGAATGGTTGTCAGACTTCCATATAGTTCAATTTTTTCTATCAGTTCTGGTTGTTTTCTTGTTTGTAAATCTTTGTTGTCCTTAATTTTGGTTGTGTGAGGAGGCACAGTGTGTCCACCTATGCCTCCATCTTGGCCCTCTTAAAAAAGTATATTTTATTGATTATTCTGTTAGGTTTCCCAATTTTCCCCCTTTTATTCCCCTTCCACCCTGCACCCCACAGCCCTCCAGCATTCTCCCTTCTTAGTTCCTGTCCAGGGGTTGTACCTATAAGTTCTTTGAATTCTGCTTCCTATACCATTCTTAACGTCTCCCCATCTATTTTATGCCTACCAATTATGCTTCTATTCCCTGTACCTTTCCCTCCATTCCTCCCCTCCCCCATCCCACTGAAAACCCTCCATGTGATGTCCATTTCTCTGATTCTGCTTCTGTTCTAGTGGTTTGCTTAGTTTTTGTTTTCAATTTTTTTTTAGGTTCAGTTGTTGATAGTTATGAGTTCAGTTTTTGATCTTCAATTTCTTAGATATGTCCCTTTAACCTTTGATATAATAAGGGCTTGGTGATGATGAACTCCTTTAACTTGACCTTATCTGGGAAGCAGTTTATCTGCCCTTCCATTCTAAATGACAGCTTTGCTGGATAGAGTAATCTTGGATACAGGTCCTTGCCTTTCATGACTTCAAATACTTCTTTCCAGCCCCTTCTTGCCTGCAAGGTTTCTTTTGAGAAATCAGCTAATAGTCTTATGGGCACACTTTTATATGTAATTGTGTCCTTCCCTCTTGCTGCTTTTAAGATTCTCTATCTTTAATCTTGGGTAGCTTAATGATGACATACCTTGATATGTTCCCCCTTGGGTCCACCTTCTTTGGGACTCTCTGGGCTTCCTGTACTTCCTAGAAGTCTATTTCCTTCGCCAGACTGGGGAAGTTCTCCTTCATCATTTGTTCAAATAAGTTTTCAGTTTCTTGCTCTTGTTCTTCTCCTTCCAGCACCCCTATAATTTAGATAGTGGAACACTTAAAGTTGTCCCAGAGAATCCTCAGCCTCTCTTCATTTTTTTTTTTTTTTTTGAATTCTTATTCTTCATTCTGTTCTGGTTGAATGTTTTTTTCTTCCTTTTGTTCCAATTTATTGATCTGAGTCCTGGTTTTCTTCCTGTCACTGTTGGTTCCCTGAATATTTTGCTTTATTTCAGTTTGGGTATCTTTCATTTGTTCTTTCATTTTGCAACCACGTTCAGTCAGTTCTGTGAGCAGTTTGGTTAGCAGTGTTTGGAACTCTCCATCAGATAGGTTGGCTATCTCCTCGTCACTTAGCTCTCTTTCTGAGGTTTTGCTCTGTTCTTTCATTTGGGCCCTATTTCTTTGCCTTGGTGCAGCTGATAAGTTGTAAGTTGGCCCTTAGGTATTCACCCCGGTGGGGCAACCCTCCTTGCTGTGCTGCAGCACTGCCTGTGGGGGAGGGGCCAGAGAGGGAACAGTGCAGCTCGCCTGCTTGTCTCTAGCACAGTTTCCAGCAAACTCTCATGTGAGACTGGGAGTTTTTCCCACCACGGCAACCCTCACCATAGTCCACAGGCAGCTCTGAGTCTCAGTTTCCTGTTCAGCCAGCCCCTCTGCCTCCCCTGCCTCGCCATGGGTTCTCTCTGCCTGCCCATCTTACTGGTCTGGTTGGTCCGGTTAACTGTTTCTTTAATTCCTTGGTTGTCAGAGTTCCATACAGTTTGATTTTCTGGCACTTGTGGTGGTTTATTGTTTTCAGATTGGTTGTTATCCTCCTTTTGGTTGTGCAAGGAAACGAAGGGTTTCTACCTACACCTCCATCTTGGCCAGAACTCCTCTTACCAGCTTTCGACAGCCCTATGAGAAGTGAGCAGATGCTACATGCCAGAACTCAGTAAAGATTGAGCTGTTGAACTAAACACCATCAGTTAACTGAGTATAATGGACAACTGTAGGCTGCTTTATTCAGCTGTGGCAGAATGTGCATTCTTCTCGCGCTACCACGGGACAGTCACCAAAACTGACTCACCACATTCTGCGCCATGAAACACAACTGAACAGATTTAAAAGAACAGAAATCATACTTTGCTCTTTGACCGCAATGGAATTAAACCAGAAATCAAGAACTGGGAAATCCTAATACATGGAGATTGAACAACACTTCTAAATAACAAACAGGTCAACAAAGAAATCTCAAGGGAAATTTAAAAATATTTTTTCACTAAATGAAAGGGAAACCACAACTTATTTGTGTGATGCAGCAAAAGCAGTGCTTAGAAGGCACCGTAAAGCATTGAGTGCCTGTATTAGAAAAGGAGAAAGCTCTAAAAAAATAGTCTAAGTTTCTACCTTAGGAAACTAGAAAAAAGCAGAACATATTAAATCCAATACAAGCAGGAGAAAATTAGAGTAGAAATCAATGAAGTTGCAAACAAAATCAATAGAAAAAAAATGAAATCAAAATTTTGTTCTTTGTGAAGATCAATAAGATGTAATCCTCTAGTCAAGCTAATTAAGAACACAAATATCAGAAATGAAAGAAAAGACATCCCTACAGATTCCAAGGACATTAAAAAGGTAATAAAGTTTAGGAAAAACTCTGTGCTCACAGATTTGATAACCTAGGTGAAATGAACCAGTTCATTGAAAGATGTGCCAAAATTCAAACAAGAAGAAATAGATAACTGAATAGACATATCAGATTGAATTAATCATTAATAACCTCTCATAACAGACAGCAGCAGGCCCGTATGGGTTCACTGGTGAATTCTAACAAACATTTAAGGAAAAAGTATACCAGTTCTCTATAATCTTTTTACAGATGATAGATTCAAGGGGAATAATTCCTAACTAATTCTATGAGCCCAGCATTACCCTAATACCAATACTATATAATTAAAATTGTAGATTTATAACAACAAAACCAGAGACCAATATCTCATGAACATAGATGTAAAAATTTTCAGTACAATTTTAGCAAATGAGGAGTGACATCACCATCATGGTGGTACAAATCATTCCTTTGTTTCCTCCCCTGTTTTATAACTAATTGGAGATCCATCCACCTGTGCACCCAAAAGTGGGTATATTGGATCAGGGAGGAGGCTAAGGACCAAGGAAAGTGGTAGCTACAAGCTAACATGACCTTTGACCATGGTAGTAGAGGGTCTTACCTGGCCAAGTCTGATGCAGCTGGAGAAACCTGTTGCTCTCTCTGAGGAGAGATCACAATAACTTGGGGGGCGGGAAAGAGAAAAAGAATGGAAGGAACACGTTTCCTACTGTCTGCCCTGAGACTGTGGCAAGAGGTGTGCCCATGGACTTTTGAGACCACCCTGCTGTACTGGAGGATCCACTTACTGGGCCATGGACCCACCCAAAGCCCCAAAGGCCAAGCACGTACCTCCCTTCACTGCCACCAGGCCCTTTTCCTCCCTCTACCATTTTTTAAAATATTTTACTGATTTCTTTTTAGAGAGGGGGAAGTGAGGGAGAAAGGAAAGAAACGTCAATGTGTGGTTGCCTCTCGCACACCCCCAGCTGGGGACCTGGCCTGCAACCCAGGCATGTGTTCTGACTGGGAATCAAACCAGCAACCATTTGGTTCACAGGCTGGTGCTCAGTCCACTGAGCCACACCAGCCAAGGCCTTGTTTGTTTTTGTTTTGTTTTGTTTTGCTTTCACACACTTCCAAACCTTAATGACAAGTCACCTCTGGTGAGAGAAACCAAAAACTTGAGCCATAGGGCCACTTTCTGGAAAACAAAAGAAAGTCTCCTAACTACCAACCTGTTCAACTGTGAGTGAAAGTTAAGCAAAGCCTTCACTAAAGAAAAGTATTCACTACTTCAAGTATGGCAGCAGAGGCACTTTTCACCAAGCACTGTGGAAAATCATAATACCATGTCACAGAAAATTACAACATTCCAGCCACCAAATGCAAAGAAACAAAATATTGCAGTCAAACAATTTAAGATAGCTGTTTTGAAGAAATTCAATGAGTGACAAGAAAACTCAAAAAGATAATAATATAGTGACCTCAGGAATAAAATTAACAAACAGAAGGAATACTTTACTGAAGAGATTAAAAATAAAAAGAACCAAATTCTGGAGCTGAAGAACTTAATAAATGAGAAAGAATGGATTAGAAAGTACTGGAAAGAGAGGAGAAGGTAAGATGAGTAAGTGAACTCAAGGATAGTAATATGTTTCAGGTGAAAGTGAAGAGAGAACTAAGGTTTTTTAAAAAGTGAAGAAATGCTACAATGACTTTCAGAGTTCACTAGAAGAGTTGGCATAAGATTAATGGATATACCAGGAGAGAGAAGGGAGCCAGAACATATTTGAAGAATAGCTGAGAACTTTCCAAACCTGGAGAAGTAACTAGATCCACAAGTCCGGGAAGTTAAATATAACACCTTATTTATCTCAACACAGAAAACACCTTCTCTAAGACATAACAATCTAAAGTTAATGATAAGAAATTTCAAATCAATCACAGGTAAAAGACTAAGCTGCAAAGCAATGTCCCTTAGGCTACCAGCAGGTCTCTCAACAGAAACTCTACCAGGCAAGAGAGGGTAGAATGAGACAGGTGAAGTATTGAAAGAAAAATTCCCAGCCAAGAAAACTTAATCCAACAAAGTTATCCTTCAGAGCAATAAAGGCTTTTTCAGACAAACACAAACTCTGGGAGTTCATGGCCACTAGACCTATCATATAAGAAGTGTTGAAAGGACCTCTTCACGCTGGAACACAAAACTCAGATTAAGGTGATAAGTGGAGAGTCAGAAAACTAACTCTTTTTTAGAATAGTATATTAAACAATTATAACATAAAGGTTAGATGAAAAGGGCATTAAAATAACTAATTGAACTTGGTAAAGAAATCATAACATAAAAAGATCATTTGTGACATCAAAAATATAAAAGGGGAAGAATAAAAGGATGGAGACTTCATAGGCCAGTGAAGATAAATTACAATCATCAGGAAAGGACTGTAATATGTGAGATGTTTTATGTAACCCTTTGTGGTAACCACAGCGCAAAAATCTGGAACAGACAAGACAAAAAGAAACTGAGCAAACCACCAGGGAAAACCACCAACTTACAAAGATAGAAACAAAAGAAAAAATTTAAAATGGAGAGACAAAAACCAAAATGACAGTAGTAAACCCTCATATAACAGTAGTTCCTCTAACTGTAAACAGTTGAAGTCTCCCCTATCAAATTGCATGGAAAGGCCTGCTGTATTAAAAAAACAAAACCAGACAAGACCCACTTCATGCTGTATACAGGAGACTCATTTCAGCTTTGAAAACACACACAGACTAAAAGTGAAAGGATGGAAGACAATATTCCAAGCAAACAAGAAGCAAAAGAAGGCAGACATAACCTTGGCTGGTGTGGTTCAGTGGATTGAGCGCCAGACTGCAAAGCAAAAGGTCACCAGTTCCATTCCCAGTCAGGACACATGCTGGGGTTGTGGGCCAAGTCCCCAGTTGGAGGCTTGCAAAAAGCAACTGATCGATGTCTCTCTTGCATATTGATGTTTCTTTCCCTGTTTCTCCCTCCCTTCCCCTCTCTCTAAAAATAAATAAAAACTTTTTAAAAAAGAAATAATTAGAATGAAAAGACACCCTGTAGAATGGGATATTAGATAAAGAGTTAATATCCTAAATGTATGAAGAACTCATACAATAACAAAAAAATTTAAAAATGACTACTGAATAGGCATTTTTCCAAAGAGGATCTCAAGATGGTCAGCAGGCAAATGAAATGATGCTCAACATTGCTAATCACCAGGGAAATGCAACTCAGAACCACAGTGAGGTAGGTGTGAGAGAACAACAAAACACTGCTGGCGAGGATGTGGTGAAAAGGAAATCCTCATACATTGTTGCCAATGCAAATTGTCCAAGCACCATGAAAAGCAATACGGGGTTTCCTCAAAAAATTAAAACTATGTCTGTCATATGATCCAAAGGATACATACCCGGAGGAAAACAGGATTCCGACTAGGTATCTACACTCTGAGGTTCTTCGCAGCATTATTCGCAATAGCCAAGAAATGGAAACAACCCAAGTCCCCACCAAGGGATGACTAGATTAAAATGTAGCAGTCTGTGTACACAATGTAATATTTATTTAACCACAAGAAAGGAAGATACCCTGCCATTTGCAACAATATGGATGGTCCTTGAGCACATTCTGCTAAGCAAGGCAGACATAGAAAGGTAAGTGCTAATGGTATCACTTTACATGTCAGATCTAAAAAAGTCAAATATTAAAAAAAAAAAAAAAGTAAAATGGTAGTTACCAGAGCATGGGGTGGGGGAATAAGATCAATGGTGTTTAAAGGTATGAACTTGTAATAAGTAGCAAACAGGCCGTAGAGCTCTAAGACACAGTATAATGAATATGGATAATAATATTGTACTGTAATTATGTAATGTAGTATGACTGCAATGGCAACCATTACAATATATAAATGTATCAAAGTAATATGATGTGTTACTACTCGATGTTAAAAGACAAATTCCATTAAATAAATAAATTTTATGAAAGTGGTAAAGAAAAAAATCAACACTTATTCCAGCTATGCAAGGATGGTTCAACAACCTTCTAAAATCAATGAAGTCATTATGCTGCATCCCTTAAACTTATGTCAATTTTTATGAAGAAAATCAATGTATCACAACAGGCCAATGTAGAAAAACTACATTATCTCATCAACAGATGCAGAAAAAGCATTTGACAAAATCCAATACATATTCAGGATTAAAAACAAAGCGCTCAGTAAGCCAGGGATAGTGCAGCTTCCTCAACTAAAGAATATCTGCCAAAAAAAAAAAAAAAATCTACAGCTAACAGACTTCATGATGAGAAAGCGACTTCCCACTGGGGTCAGGTACACAACAAACATGCTCCTCTCACCAGTCCTTTCACCATCACTCGAAAGTTGCAACTCATGCAGTAAGAAAAGGAAGAAATAAAACTGTCTTGCTTCACAGATGACATGATCATCTATGAAAAAATGAACTTCAAAAACTGCAACTCATACATGATGATAGCAAGGTTGCAGGATACAAGGGTCAAATACAAAAGTCAACCATTTACCAGCAATAACCAAGTGGCATTTGAAACTAAAAACAATACCAATTACATTGGTGCCTCCCCAAAGTGAAATACTTAGATGTAATTCTAACAAAATGTGTACGAGATCCATATAAGAAAACAAAATTTTTGCCACTACATGTGGCTCACATGACTGCTTTAGTGCAAGTACTCATTTGGGGGTTACAAATCAATTTTTGTGAGTAGGCAAATTCACAAATACAGAATCAGCAAGCAATAGAAATTAATTATATATATTCTCCTTAATTGATTAATCAATACCGAAGATTCACCGTATATTCACTACGTGAGAGACACTGATTGGTGCTGAGGACTCAGGATCGAATAAGGTGCACCGGGGAGGCAGGAATTTAATGCGCAACGCTCAAATCCAGTGCAGAACTGTCCTGCCCAAGTGCTGCCAGTGCTCAGATGACAGGCACTTCTGGCCACACGCTGGGACACTGCCTATTTTGACTTGCTTTAGGAGAATAAGAAACATGTCTAACCTTAACAGAATTCTTGATTTTTCCCCATTTCTAACCCAGTTGTCTCCCATCACAGTACTTGACACCATCATCCACACAGTTGCCCCAATCAAAAACTTCTTTCCTTCCCTCTGACATAGAATCCACCAGTAGGCTCTCTGAACCCACCTTTAAAATACATCTCTAGCGTGCTCATCTCTGTTCTACCATGGACACACCAGTTCAAGCTGGCATCCACCCCGACCTGGAGAGCAACCTCCCAACTGCGTGGGATCACTGTCCACACAGTCGGCAGAGTTAAGTTTGCTTCCTTATAATGTCTCCAAAGGTGTCCCACTGCACCTAGAAATTCAGACTAATGTGCAGGCTCACAAAAGGGTACGAGATGTGGCTCCTGCCTGCCCCACCCCCACACCAACCGCATCCCGAGCTGCCCTCTCCCCACCCACTGTGCTGCCACCTCACCGCCTTCCCTTCAGTTCCTCCAACTTGCCACATTCGTTTGTGCCTCAGGGACTTTGCACTGTGCTTCCTCTGCATGGCATGCTGTTCCCTGCTGTATCTTCATGTGTCTGGCTCCTTTTCTTTCACAGCTCCGGCCTGCTGAAACAGTCCAGAATCTAGAAGCAGGTCTAGATGGTTAGATTAAAAATTAGTAAACTAAAAAATTCAGATACACTAAAGTTTGTGAACCAATGAAGTGAAGTTTCTTTTCCGTATGTCTTTAATTTACAGATTTGCTAATGAAGCTGAAAATTAAAAGCAAATGAGTATCCAATTCAATAATTTGTTTCCCTCCGAAGAACTTTTCCCGCTCAGTGCACGTAGTTGTCAGATAAGGCCCCATCGCTGCAGCAGGTGCCCGACAACGACAAACACCGGAAGACGTGTGACGTCCTGGGACTGCACTCCACAAAGAGCTACAGACGGCAGCCAGCCCTGTTCCATGGCGCCATTCAGGGATTCGCATTTTTTTAATCCTGATGATCTCTCATCCTAGGACGCTGCGCTGAGGCTGGGTTGACATGAGTTCTAGTTGACAGGAAGAGATGATTTTGAAGTCATGCTGTTTAAGTTATTGGTCCCAAACCAACTCATCAGATCTGCTTATTCATTGGTAAGAACTTAGTCCCATGGCTACACCTAACTGGAGCCAGGAACCAAGCAAGGTCCCCAGACAGGAAACTGCCCACCAGCCGCAGCCGTGAAAGCAGGGAAGGAAGCACAGGGCTTGACGGACTCTGCCACGGTGTCTGTGGAGCAAGTTTTTATTGAACACTTCAAAACAAGTTCCTCAGTAACATCTGCTTCACCAGAGAATGGTCCAACAGGCTGGAGAGAGTTTGTTGCATAGTTTACACAAAAGCATCACAGAATCAATCAGATTGTTGATACAGAAGGAACCCTCATTTGACTGATGTGAAAACAGACTCAGCTGAAACAGACTAACCCTCAGTCACAATGATGCATCGTAGTAGAATCACATCTGTTTTTCTGACACTTGCCAAAATGTATTGAAAACTAACCGCATTCTCAGTTCCCACAGTTGCCAACTAGTGAGCTAATATCAGGGAGTACACACTAAATAACTGGCTAGTCATGCAACCGCCTCTGAGCTCATATGAGGCACAGTTGAGTTCATTCCATGTCTCTTCCATACACTGAAAGCAGAACAAACTATTATGTTGAATTCACAGACATCTTAATAAATAAAATCTGTCCCTTTTCAAAATCCTTGCCTTTAGAAGAAAAAATACTGAAGATTTAATAATTCAAAGTGAATATACACAAATGTGATATGACACAGCTATTCCGTGGTAGCAATCTGGTCCTTTTAAGACTTTTCATTCATGGGTTGATTGTAAAATCAGGTCCTACAAACTGGAAAACTCACAGTATTTAAAGGCTTTGGAATTAAGCCCCGGTTCAAAGCTTGGCTCTACCATTTATTAGCTAGTTATAACTTACTCTCTTGGAGCCTCGCTTTTCTCATTGTAAAAGGGGGAAATAATACCTGTGCTTCCTCATGTTCTGAAGACTGAGCAACCATACAGTGCTAAGTGCTCAGCATCACACAGAGGATGGTAAGTGCTCAATAAATGGAAGCAAAACAAAAGATGGAAGTCACTTCACAAAATTCCATTTTTATTGCTTGGATTGCTTTTCAGAATCTCAACATGTTAGCACTGATTCGCTTTTTATGAGAAACTAATTACCAGTATCATTCTTTCATCAAGCATTTAATGGCTCCAGATTTCTAGAGTCAAAGACTTATCTGGGAAAGTCAAAGATAACCACAATCTCTGGGCAACTTAGTCTTGGGGACACTTTAGGCGCTGATGTCTGACCTGCATGTACTAGGAGAGTCAGTTAACGGCCACCCTACACACCTCCAAGACACGAGTCCTCCTCAGAATCCCTATATTGCCTTTCCTTCTGAGTAGGGTAGTTCCAGTCCAGATTTTTCACTAACAGAAAGTTATGGACAAAAGTCATTTGATCCGGGTTTCTTTACCAGTGATGATCTAAATCTACCTGCTCCCCATCTGCAGCGAACGGAGAGCATCTGACCAGCCACTTGAGAATGAGGTCAAGCTACAGTCAGTTCTAATTCACGAACTTACATTATATACAGTTGCCATAAATACTGAAACATTTGCTGCCAGGGAAAAACAGGGCTAGGTTCCTGCAAGCCTCTGGTTTCCATCAAGCAATCTACGTAACCTTTTTTATGTATATTTCTCTTTAAAGACACTTTATATTGTTGATTCATTAACATTAAACTCACAGCCTGAGATGTCTTATTCATGCCTGAACAAAAATCTAACACATGTATTTCCTCTGTAAGGCACATCACAGCCTTCTTGTGTTTAGAAACAGCAAAACCACCCACAAAAAGCACAAAAATATGTGAAACTGTATCCCAAGAACACGTTTACAGTATGAGAGCTGAAATGTGAAGGCGGAGCATCACCTCGTTCAGCTTCAGCTGGGAATATGCATGGCGGTCAATCCAAATGTGTCGCCACTGTCTGCGCAGCCACAAATGGCTGCTTAGCAAGCAGGCAAATTCAATACGGAGTCAGCAAAGAATCAATTATAAAGATGTAATCTATATTCATTATGTGTAAAACACTATCATGTGCTGAGGACACAGAATGAAATAAGGCATGGTCTGTTACCAATATTGCCCTTGTGATCCAATGGAAGAGACACAAGTAGCGTGGCACACTATGGTTAGTACAAAAAAATTATAATAAGGAGAAAGCGGTACAGGAGCATGGAGGAAAACCATCTGAATCAGACTGAGGTCTCAGGGAAGAGCTTCCCAGGACAAGGACCCTCAAGAAGACGGTTTGTTGCTGTTGTAATAATTAATATGAATCATTTAAAGAAAGGGTGTGGAACGTGGAAACTCCAAGGAAAGGTTGTGAAAAGCCTCCAAGATGCGAAGACCGACTACACGAAGGGTGCACGTGAGCTGGGAGGCAGGCAGTGTTGGGTGCTGAGAGCCCTTTCTCACACTGCAGGACAATGCACCAGCCCATCTCCCACCATCTCCTGCAGCATCCTGTCCACGGGGTCCTTCCTGCCTACTGGGTCTTTCTCACCAGCATGAAACCATACTGTTTCCCCCATATTTACAAAAAAATTTTAAAGACTTTATTCATTTATTTTTAGAGAGAGGAGAAGGGAGAAAGGGAGAGAAACATCAATCTGTCTGTCACCTCTAGTGTGTGCCTTGCCCTGGGAATAAATCTGCAACCCAGGCTCGTGCCCTGGCCAGGAATGGAACCTGCAACCTCTCACTTTGCCAGAATGACACCCAACCAACCGAGCCACACCAGTTAGGACAAAATATTTTCTTGGCTGCTTCCCCTTCCAGCTACGTTTCTTTGCTCCCTATCCTGCACAGCTACTTGAGAGTTGTCTCTCCTCACTATCCCACCCCCTCCTCTTCCATTCTCTTGAATGCACTCCACTCAGGCTTCCCCTTTCTATTCATGTCAGCGATGACTTCCATGTTGCTAAACTCAGTATTTAATTTGTAACACACACACACACACACACACACACACACACACACACACACACACACACACACACACACAGCTATCTGCAGCCTTTGACATAATTTCTCTTCCTGGGAACAATCTTCATTTGGCTCCTACACTTGTTTTTCCTCCATCTTTGCTGGTCACTTTGTCTCCATTTTCCTTGCTGTTCGCTCCACATCATCCTGATCTCTTGATTTCGAGTGCTTCGGGGCTCAGTCTTCCAACTTCCCTTTTCTGTCCAGAGTCAGGCTCAGTGATTTGTCTGAAAGCTTTAAATACCATTAAAATCTGATGACTCCTAAATGTCTGCCTCCCAACTCTTACCTCGCCCTTTATCACCTGATGTACACACATCTAAATACCTAGTCAGTTTTGTTAAATCATGTAGGTATCATAAATGTGTTCTGATCTAAGCTCTGGGTCTTTTCCTTCAAAACCTGTTTTTCTCGTCTCGTCTAAATCTTAACAGCAATTCCAGCCCTCCAGTTACTCAAGCCAAAAACCTTGGAATTGTCTTTGAACTCTCTTGTTAACACTATGACAACCACTTCCCTGCCCACCACCACCACTTACATCTACTTCCTCGGAAAACCTGGTTCTGGTTCTACCTCTAAAATATTTCGAGTCCAACTTCCTGTCAGCTCCACCGTTACCACCCTGGTCACCATCACCTCTCATCACGGTAACTGCACTACCTTCTTAGCTGGCATATTATGTGTTGCTACGTCCCAAATTATCCCAAAACTGAGCATTTTTAAAAAGACATTCCAGTTTCTGTGGACCCAGAATCGGAGTGCAGATTATCTGGAAGCCTCGCATTCAAGGCCACTCATGAGGATGCAGAGCAGCTGTCAGGCTGCAGTCTCCTCTGAAGGCTCAGCTTTGAAGCTTACTGATGCGGCTGTCGGCAGGACTTAGTTCCTCCGGGGCTGCAGAGTAAGAGCCTGTTCCTCGCTGGCTGTAAGCTGGAGGCCACCCTCAGCTTCTGCCACATGGGCCTCTCTTACAAAGGCAGCTCACCAAATGGCAGCTGACTTCCAACAGTGAGGAAGTGGGAGAGCGAGAGAGAACCTGCAAGATAGAAGCTATTCTTCTTTGTATCCTAATTGCAGAAATGATATCCCATCACTTTCACCATATTCTGTTCATTACAAATATCGCTAGGTGCAGCCCACACCCAAGAGGAAAGCATTACCTGCGGGCGTGAGTCTCACCAGGCAGGGGTCATTGTGGGTGTCGCAGCAGCTGCCAGACACAGCTGCTGATCTTTCGCCTCATCCCCACCCCCCACACCCCCGACCGCACCACCATACACATGCCATCTTTTCTCCACACATCAGCTAAAGCAATTTTGTTAGAACTCATGAGTCTTATTCCTCTGCTCAAACCCTGCAATAACTTCCCACCTGTGAGGAAAAACCGCAGCATTAACAGTGGCCCACAAGGCCACACCCGATTTGCTACCTGTTATCTTGGGCCTCATCTCCTGTTCTGACTCCCTCCTCTCCAGCGCACTCGCCTCCTAGATGTTCCTCTAAAATGCTCCAACCCAGTGCTGCAAACTTTCAGCTACCTCAGGGAGGCCCTCCCCGATCACCTGATTTAAAATTGCACATTCTCTTACCCACTTCCCTTTTTTCCCCTGCCACGGCATCTCTATGTATCGCAAACTGTTTTCCTTATTTTATTACATCTCCCCACACTAGAATGTAACCTCCGTAAGGTCAGTTATTTTTGTACGTTTTATTTACTGCTCTATTCCCAGGAGAATGCCTGACTCACTAAGGAACTTGGTGCATTTATTTGAATGAGTGAATAAATCACGAAAGCTCTGGGGAGTCACCAAGGGTCTTAGTTAATTTCAGCCTGACAACAGTTAAGAACAAGTTAACTGGAAGAAAAACAGACTAAAGGCAGAGAGAACACAGAAGCCACAGCAGGCACTTAAGGAAACCTGATGGAAACATTTAAGTTTCCAATGACAGCAGTGTCACTAGATCATATGGACACATGAAAACAGGCAAAATTATGAGTGCCTCCAAAACTGGTCCACAAATCCAACACACCCATTGAATCCCAGCTGCTTCCGTTGTCACTGCAGCAATCGACCAGCTCGTCTGAACATCTGCACGGAAATGCATGCACGGAAATGCAAGGAGCCCCAGAATAGCCAGGACAATCTTTCAAAAGAACAATGTGGAGGAATCACACTACCTAGTTTCAAAACTTAACTACAAAATTAAGTATAAACTGTGTCATTCTGACATAAGGACACAGATGGGAATTGAGAATAAGAAAACAGCCATACAGCCCTGGCTGGTGTGGCTCAGAGGACTGAGTGCCGGCCTGCGAACTGAGGGGTCGCAGGTTTGATTCCTGGCCGTGGCGCAGGCCTGGATTGCAGGCCAGGTCCCCAGTTGGTGGCACGAGGAGCAACCAATTGCTGTTTCTCTCCCTCTCTTTCTCTCTCCTTTCCCCTCTCTAAAAGTAAATAAATAAAATCTTAAAAAAAAAAAAAACACCCATACATTTATGGTAATTCTTTTCTACAAGGATGCCAAGACCACTCAATGGGGAAAGAGTAATCTTCACAAAATAGGTCAAGGACATAAAGGTAAAAGCTAAAACTAAAATACTTTTTAGAAGAAAACATAAATGTAAAATTTTTGACATTGGATTAAGCTCATGGTTTCTTAGACTTGCTACCTAAAGTGCAAGCAACCAAAGAAAAAAATAAATTGGACTTTATCCAAATTAAACTTCTGTGCCACAGTAGACACTGCTGTGAAAAGTGAAACAACAATCCACAGAAAAGAAAATATTTGTAAATCATATATCTGATGTGGCATCTTGGACATATAAAGAACTCTTACAAATCAACAACAGACAAATAATTCAATACAAACATGGGCATACAACCTACAAAAACTGAGTAATAAAGAAACAGAAAAACTGAAAGACCAATAATTAGTAAGGAAGTTGAATGTGTAATTAAAAAACAGTAACAACAACAAAGAAAAGCCCAGGACCAGGTGGTTTCATTGGAGAATTCCACCAACATATAACAGCAATCCTCCTCAAACTCTTCCAAAAAAACTGAAGAAAAGTGAATGCTTCCAAACACGTTCTATGAGGCGATCATTACCCTGATATCAAAGCCAAAGAAACACTAAGAAAACTACAGACCAATATCCTTGATGAATATTGATGCAAAAATCCTCAACAAAATGCTAGCAAACCAAATTCAACAGCACATTAAGGAATTATACACCACGACCAAGTGGGAGTTATTCCTGGAATTCAAGGATGAGCATATGAAAATCAATTATTCTAATAAACTACACTAACAATGAAAGAAAAAAAACCCATGATCATCCTAACTGATACAGAAAAGCATTAAGACAAGACCCTTTCTGACTAAAAAAAGAATTCAACTAACTAGGAACAGAGGAAAACTATCCCCACACGATGAAGACCACGCACGAACAGCCCACAGCTAACGTTACACTCAGTGGTGACACACGGGGTGTTTCCTCCAGCACCAGGAACAAAGATGCCCATTTCCGACACTCCTAGTCAACAAGGTACTGGGAGCCCACGTCAGAGCAGTAAGGCAAGAAATAAAAGGCATCTAAATTGGAAGAAGTAAAACTGTCTGTAGATGGCATACGCTTTTATGTAGAAAATCCTAAAGATTCTACCAAACAAAAAGACCTAAAGTGAGAAAGAGTAATATAAATAACAGCAGAGGACACGTCCCTGCCCCACTTCCATCAATGGGTACATCGCCCAGACAGAAAATCAATAAGGAAACATTGGATTTAATGACATTAGACCAGAGTTAATATCTACAACATCAAAAGAACTACAACTCAACAAAAACATCAAACAACCCAATTCAAACTGGGCAAAGGACTTGAATACACATTTCTCTAAAGACATACAAATGGCCAACAAGCAGATGAAAAGGTGCTCAGCATCGCTAATTAGAGAAATGCAAATCAAAACCACCAAGAGATATCATTTCATACTCATTAGGATGGCTAGTATCAAAGAAAAAAGCAAAACAGAGGAAATAATTGTTGGTGAGGACGGAGAGGGATTGGAACCCACATGCACGGTTGGTAGGACTATAAAATGGTGCAACTGCTATGGAAAACTGTGTGGTGGTTCCTCAAAAAATGAAAAATAGCACCACTGAGTATGAGCCAGCAATTCCAATTCTAGACAGTTATCCAAAAGAAGTGGATGGTCTCAAAGAAACTTGACCAGTGTGGCTCAATTGGTTGGGTGTCGTCCCGAAAAGCAAAAAGTAGCTGGTTCAATTCCCAGTCAGGGCACAGGCCTGGTTTGCAGGTTTGGTCCCCAGTCTAGGCACATACAGGAAGCAATCAATCCATGTTTTCTCTCTCACATGGATGTTTCTCTCCCTCCCTCCTTCTCTAAAAATAAAATCTTTGTTTTTAAGTCTTAAAAGAGATATTTGCAACTCTTATGCTCACAGCAGCACTACTCACAATAGCCAAATGGCCACTAACACAGAAATGAATAAACAAAATGTATATACATTCAATGGATTATTCAGCCTTAAAAAGGAAGAAATTACTGTCATGTGCTACAACATGACAGAAGTAAAACTGTCATATGAAGCTTGAAGGACGAAGCTTGAGGAAATTATGCTAAGTGAAGTCACAAAAAGACGAAAACTGTGATTCCATTCATATGAGGTACCTAAAATAGTCAAATTCCTAAGACAAAAAACAGAATATTTACAGGGGCTGTAATGTGAATATACCGTACACTTCCAACTCTCTTACAGTCTCCGATCACATGCTAACGTTTGTGATTGAACGTTTGGAGACAGCCAAACCGTTCCAAACCGTTCCAAAGCGGCTGCACCACTTCACATTAGTACAAACGTCCATTTGTCCACATCCTCAGCACTTCTTGTCCTTTTGATTGAAGCCATCCTACTGGGTATTAAATGATATTTTATTGTAGTTTTGATTTGCATTTCCTATTACTAATGATGTGGAGAATCTCTTCATATGCTTATGGGCTATTTGTATCTTTTTTGGAAAAATGTCTTTTTCAGATCCTTTGCTCATTTGTAAACTGGATTATCTTTTTGTTAAGTTATAAAAGTTCTTTATATATCCTGGATACAAGTCCCATTATATTTTTTTATTTATTTTTAGAGAGAGGGGATGGGAAGGAGAAAAACGTCAACACACAAGATACATGGATCAGTTCCCTCTCGCACTCCCCCAACTGAGACCTGGCTGGCAACCCAGGCATGTACTCTGACTGGGAATCGAACTGCTGACCCTTTGGTTCACAGGCCAGCACTCAATCCACTAAGCCACAGCAGCCAGGGGCCATTATATTTTTAAATTAGTGGAACATTTGTTGATAAAATTACCATAGCTTTTTATACAACACTTCATTAACTGAAAATATTTTCTAAATTTTGTAAAAAATGTTAAGTATGTCAAATATCACATTTTCAGACAAATGAAACCTAAGCCAAGGGGTGGGGACATGGGAACCCACAGGTTGGAAGATTTAGAAATACACACAACGTATGGACCTTAAAGAAGGTCACTGACTCCTGACTTCAACTGGGATAAAAACTGAGACAACTTAAAATACTGACTGGATAAGTACTAAGAAGTTGTTAACATTTAAGTGTGGGGACAGTACTGCGGTTTTATGTAAGTCTCTATCTTTTAGACATGCGTAGCACTTGCTGAGAGCTACTTCAAACTCAGTCTGGACTAGGAAGATGGACGGCACACAGATATCAACGCTGGCCATTAACTGATCACGCTGAAGCAGGTTCAGCTTATCATTCTGCTTTTGTGTGTAATTTTCCACTCAAAAATTCAAGCAGCACTGCTGTAAGACGCACTCTGAGTAAGAACACAGGTAGTTGGCAGCAACTACGCAATGCCGACTGTATTTTCACAAGTTTAGAAATTTCCAGTTACCTCCAAGCGAAACAGCTCTGGGAAATTCAAGAAGGCTCTGACATACCCGAGCGGGTGTGAGTGCAACGCCGGCAGAGCCACCTCCGGCACAGGCGCGCCAGGCGGCGGCAGACCACCAGGACGCACCCAGCGGCACACAGCGCAGCCGCCAGCACCGCTCCTCCCCTGCGCAGCCACAACCCCCATCAGCTACAAAAACTACCACCTTCGGGTAAGCACACGTCTGCTGCAATTCTGCAGCAGTCCCTCAGGCCACCGTGTACTCACCCAAGTGGCACATCGAACAGACATATGAGGTAGGATAGCTAGATATGCAGCAGATAGGTAACATGTACACTTAAAATGCACACTTACCAGAATGACTGTGTTAAGGAAAGCAGTATCCATGAGGATGTGGACACATTACAACCATTATGCATTATGGTGGGAGTATTGTTAAATGGTACAACCACTTTCAAAGACAGTTTGGCAGTTTTTCAGAAAGTTAACAAATTTTCCAACCAATATAACAATTACACTCCTAGGAATCTAAAAGAAATATAAACATGTCCGCACAGACATGCATATGAATGTTCATAGCATTCATGATGACAAAAAATGAGAACAATCCAAATGTCTGTCAATGGGTGAATGGATAAACAAAGTGCAGAACATCCAAACGGTGGAATACTGCACGGCAAATAAAGGAACTACGGACAGGTATATGCTACAGCATGGGTGAGTCTCAAAACTATGCCAACTAAAAGAAGTCAGATCGACAGACATGACACTGTAACTTTCATTTACCCATAGTTTCCAGACAGGGCAAATTCATGAAAGAGATCAGCATGGCTGCCTAGGGCTGGGGAGGGCAGCAGCAAGCAAAGGAGCAGCTGGCGGAAATGTCCGAACACCAGACTGATGATGGCTGCACAACACTGTACATTTACTAACTACTGAGTTGTACTCTCACAATAACTGACTTCTATGGTCTATAAATTATGCTTCAATAAAGCTGTACTTTTTAAAGTACCATTACAACAAAGTCTTAGGAATGACTATTTTAACACTCTGACAACCTATTAATTTCACGTAACTTTAATACAATGAATTCTAATATACTATCAAGATTAACAGTATTGTTAGCATTTGCTTAAAAACTAAACATGCTAACTTTTAAAGGATTCCAAGTACACACATCTCTACTAATCAAACACTGCTTTTTAGCTGTGTGTAACGTAACAAAAATCACTGTCGGCAGCTTACCTTAACATTTCTCCTAGCCACTATTTTCCCCTAATCTTACGCTCCACAGTATTTCTTTTAGTACCAAGTCTCTTGTTTGGTTATTTCCCAAGTTTTCCATTAGATACAAAGTTCCCTTAGAATATTTCATAATTGGAAATAAAATTTTAAGTATTTATATCTAACATGCATCTAAATACATACTTACATTTCAAATATAAAATAAGTGTTCCCTTTTCTGTATGGTTTGGTCATTAAGCCACTCATCACATGCTGCCTCTGATAAGTTTCAAGTTTTTCAACATTTCCAATCAAGCTTCACTATGTTGGTTTTTGCTTTGAACTTATTTGACAGACTCTTCTTTTCAGAGCAATGCTGCCCTCTCTGGCCAGGCCAGCTCTAATCTTGGCCGGGCTCTACCTCCTTCCACTCCACTGAAAAACCTGCCAGATTTCCCGCTAAGCATACCATTAAAAAAACTTTTTCAAACCAAATTTTCCCTCCACCCCAAATCTCATATGCAATGCCAATATTCGACAAGGAGCAGAGTAAAAATCCACACAGAGGACGTGAAAGAGGCGGCGCCCTGCTGCTGTGGCCCAGCCGCAGGGAACCCAGCAGCCCCACGGTGCAGCTGGAACCCGGCCTGCCAGGACAGCTCACTGACTTCTGCACGCACAACACAAACCAACCAACACCGCATACTTAAAGCAAAACTTCTACGAAAAACTTGGATAAACTTACATTAAAAATGTACTTTTTAGAATCTCAATTTCAGAAATGAATAATTATAATGATTCGCAAAATAATGTGTTTAAAATTCCATCAAGACATTCCTGGCAGGAATTCCATCTACTATGAATTCTATGCACATTTTGTCAGGATTTCCTTACTTAAGACTGAGGAGGGGAAAAAGGTCAACCAGAGACGTCAGAAGTCACATAAACACAAATCACTACGCCAAGTGGAAAGCTGCCAAGCCCAGGGGCTGGTCAGCAGAAACACCGATTACTCAACAGACTGGAGAAAGCAAGATGGTGACAGTGCTCTGGCAAAACTGCTTATGCAACTACATTACGAGATTTAAAGATAAATAATAAACAGTGCTATCTGCCTCCAGAATCAGATACTAATCAAGTAATCAATCCAAATGGCAACAAATAGTAAGGATAAACCCAGGATAAGGGATATGTGCTCTGAGGAATTTTCAAATTTATCTTAACTGTGAAATATAAACCCCCTTCCTCTCAGAAATCAAAGGTAAAGGTATCGTGATATCTAACTTCACATTTCTATAAAATAAAAATAGAAATTATTGCTATGTAATTGTAAAAATGGAGGCAAGTAAAGAGTTCAGAAATATACTCGTTTATAATCAATTAAATGATGAGCCATAATTTAACCCCTAATTATAACATTATGTAAAATCACAATTCAGGTATTGTGTCCTTGGTTATTAAGATATACGTTAAATAGTTCACATTTTAAAAACATTTTATCATTACATTATCAAACTTGATAAAATCTTATCAAAACATCTATGTATTCAATATAAATCATATTGTTAAAAGTATAAAGTAACATTTAAAGAAAACTGCTGAGGTGTCAAATAAGTATTCTCTATTAAACACACACAATGTAACATTTGGAACTACATGAGTTAATGCGTGCTAGAAGTTGATTCAGGTTTACAAAGGCATACTCTGTGAACTGCAGTCAAGTCTCCCCAGCACCACCCTCCTTCTTTATTCCAATATGCTTTCATCAGGATTAACTTTCTTCTTTCATAAGTAAAAGTTACAGAAGGTTTACAATACGGAGTCTTAATAGTAACATACTTTAAAAATCTAAGCAAAGTGCACGTTAAACTAGCTACAACTACTTAAACTTCTTATCATCAAATAAAAATAGATGAACACTTCATTCACTTAAGTCTTTCTGAGGGGGGAAAAAAAAGGAAACCTTGCTTAAATAAGAATTCCCCAGTAATGATATTCTATAAAAGATTTTCCATGTATTTTATTGTTTACTTTCTCTCATTAAAACTTTTTAAAAGTCTAATGAACACATACTTACAATGCCATATTACACAACTACAGTACTGTTAATTAAATAAAGCAGCCCAGTATAGTTGTAAACATTTTAAATGTAGTAAACAAGACTTGGCATGTCATTTTCTCCCTAAAACTTGCCATTACAACGCTCTTTCCTCAAGTAATTATTCTTCCTGGATAAATTTTCAGATTTATTTTGTCTTTAAAAATATTACACTGAAATAATATTTGAAAAGATTTAGTCATGGCAATTTCACTGAAGTTTTTATTGCCTCTGTCGGTAATATGACAGGGATTGGAAGAAACACAATTGAACTTACAGAGATATGCAGATGATAGTCACTAAAGATAGTCTTGATCTCAAGTATTTTTATATGTGGGCACTTCTAATTTTATACACTTTACTATTTAAAAAGCATTACATTTTAAAATGTGTACCTGTTTTGACATTTGGCAAAAAGGAAACTGTACCTGTGGTTCAGTTTAAAACAAAGAATCAGCATGGGGAGTTCACCAGAATGAAGACTGAAACACTAATGTATTAAAGCAATTCAAGTTGTGTGCGTGTGAGCATGTGTCTCTTTCAACCTCTCACACACACAGACACGCTTTCACACACATTCACTCACACACGTGGCCACTTGTGTAAGCATTTTTAGTACAGAATATTCCCTGTAACCAGACATTTATCCTCAGAGTAATCATACCACATTAAACCAGTCTTCACTTTTCAGCCCTAGTAATAGTATTGTTTAATTCTAAGATGCTATCATAGAGCGAACAACCTTAGCTTTTATGCTACATAATTATATTCAAAGATTTATGTATTTTTGTTTATAATTACACAGTAATTATAAATGTTTAGTACCAAACTGATGACAAATACTATTTTGTTGAAAGGTCTTGCATTTAAAAGGAAAAGTCTGTAAAACCAAAGGCACTAGGCCATGAACCAGTATCAGAGTTTTATGAAAAATAATTTATATTGGGGAAAAAAAGTTAATGGGAATCTCATTTCAAAACACAGCATATTTGAATTAATCTGAAAACAATACCATAACTCAAAATCTTCCAAGACAGAAAACAAAATAGTACATACATATTTTAAAATTTTTCATAATTGAAGTTCCTCTTTATATTAACAAATATGAAATCAGGAAATACTTGAAAGAAAAGCAGCAGGATTCTCCTTTCTTCCTTTTTTTAAAATAACCAATTCCAGCAACCTGAATAGAAGTTTTCAAAATTTTCCTTTGGAAGAACAGTATTCTTGAATTGAAGTTATGATTGGCATATTAATCAGAGATCTATACCTTTCTAGTCAATTTCAAAATCATTTAAATAAAAATTAATTTTAATATGTCATTGTTTTAAAAATCATTTCCACATCTAAAGCGTACTGCTAATCTGAAGTACATTCCTTTGATAATTTCAACGTTAGACCTTAGAGAGTGCCTGGATACACCAAGCAAAATCTATTCCTGTTAAAGCCCATACACGTCCAATATTTGAAGTTTTACATTTTTTACCTACCTTACAGGAATGTTTTAAAAAGCAATAAACCCTCCTTCACATGTCAGGAAGCAAACAAGGAAATCAGCATTTTCAGCATAAAAGCAGTTCATAGGTCTTGTAATGAAAATAATACATACAAGATAAAATCCTGCTTTGATGTGAAAATGTCATATTTGAGTGAAACAAAAACAATAAAGAAACTGAGTAATTTACAAAAACTAGAAGCCAGATTGGTATTTTGCATCAAGTACATGCTTGCTTGAAAATCTCTGCTCCTGAAGTATTTGGCAACCACAGTGATTAGCGATTAAAGCAATTTCAACAAAATAAGAAGTCATCAAAAATGGACTATTTGTCTGAAAGACCAGTACCTGTAAGGATTAAACTTCATGGTTCACCATGACCATTTTCAAAATTTAACTCCTACTATCTTCTTATAAATTAAGAGAATTTCATTTGTGTTCCATAGTGCGCTAAAAAAAAAAAATCCCCCAAAATAAACCTTCATGCCTAAATTTAGAATATTGTATTGTGTAGCAATCTAAAACATTCAAAACAAATTAAATAGTTTAACTTATTCAACAGGCATATACGCATTTCAAAATCATAACGAAATCCAATTATGTAGTGCATAATGTAGACGGGAATAGAATCGAACATTATGCAGACATTTTCTAAGTAACAGCTCCCTGCAGGACAACTATATATAAACACAGGGTAAGAAAAGTACAGGCTAGTTCTGTGGGACCTTTTGAAATCAAGGGTCTGAAACACAATAAAATTTTCAGGGAGGCACATGAAGTTATCCTAAAAATTTTTCACGTTGGTTATTTTGACATTTTTTCATCAGATTCTCTACTCATGTCAACAATACATGTGATTCTCCAGAAAAAAAAAAAAATCCCCCAAACCAAAACACCATTCCAGATCCATTACACTTAAATATATCACTCTCATTGGAAGTGCTATCAGCATAGTCTTTGCAACTAGCCCAAAGCATATATTTAAGAAGTTTTTATAAATTGTGATGTTCATGTTTAATTTTTATGCCAAACTGTTTTCTGATGAAGACAGCATTGTGCTTTATGCCAAGAGTGGAAACCTCAAAATAATTACCATAAAGCTTCTAAGACTTATGGGAGGATAAACTAGGATGGTCCACAGAAATAAGATGAAATCCACAATGTTGGAATTATAAATGGTTAGAGTGGCCCAGACTAGAAGACAAGCCCAAACCACCATTAGAAGAATGAAATACGGTATGGTCCAAGATGTATCCTTAAAGTTTTGTCTCAACCCTCAGTCTGAATTACGAGGATTGATCTTCAGTTCAGTCCAGCCAGCAGAAATTGACTGTGCAATTTTCCGTTGTATTTATTGTACAGACTATGTACATTCTAGAAGGTTCTTTTAGTGCTACACTGTTGTACTTTTTGTCCCAGCAATTTGAGGGCGTGCAAATTCCACAAAGTCATCAATAAGAACAGGCCATGCTCCTGCGGGGGGGGGGGGGCAGGGAATACAAGGGAAGGGAAAGAAAAACAGAAATAAGACTAACATTTTAATAGATTCCTTTACTTTTTAATTATCTTTCCCCCACAATTAAATATTTCCACTCACAGGACTCTCAAAATTCAAGTTTTTTAGAGTTTCTACCTAAGGTATTTCTTGTATTCTCTCTGCTCTATTATTCCAACACTTGATCATTCCTTGAATGATAAAAATAACTCTCCTGGTAAGCAATCAATAATATTATGGTTTTCTGAAGGCCACTGAAGTCAGGCCCCTGAAAAAATTTGGTCCCAACCAGCAGCCTAAGAATGGTCATAATATAAGAGAATACTGCCAGTGCTGAAAGCAGAGGAGAGAGGTAGGAGGAAACAAATTTTCAGGTATTTTGTGGAAATCTTACAAAGAAAATTAACAGCAAGTATCAAAATCTATCCTACTTCATGATAATTACTAAACGACTTTAAATTGCACATGCGCATGCCTCTATACATCCATATGCCAACCTCTAAATCAGAACGTTCTTCAGTGTCATGGAAGGCCTAATAGCCCAATTATCAATCATATGTAAAAGTAGATATTTCTTACTTTTTAGTGAAGACTATACACTATAATTAAAACAAAGAGAATTAAAAAAAGAATAAAATAACATCATCTCTGGTTAGACTAAATGTCTCTGGTTCACTTTTAATAAGGCCAAGGTCACTGGAGATTTTTTCAAAGAATACCTCTGTCTATTCAACAATCTCAAAAACACATCTTGCTAATTCTCAGTGGGGGGGCGGGGGGGGACACTAGGGGTGTGTGAAGAAATCAATGTAAATCACTGCCACTTCTGGAAAAACAAAAGGAAAACAGGTAGTAGGTGGTAGCATCATCTTTACATGAAGAAATAAGAGAAAAGCCCTGGCTACTGTAGATCAGTGGATTCAGTGCTGGCCTGCAAACCAAAAGGTCACCAGTTCAATTCCCAGTCAGGGCACATGCCTGGGTTGCAGGCCAGGTCCTAAGTTGGGGGTTTGTGAGAGGCAACTGGTAGATGTGTCTCTCCCACAATGATGTTTCTCTACCTCTCTCTCTCCTTCCCTCCCCCTCCCTATAAAGTACATAAATAAAATCTTTTTAAAAAAATTAAAAAAAAAAGGTAAAGAAATAAGAGAAAAGCATTCAATCAGTATTTATCAAATGCCAATAGTACTACAGTAGGCAGCTGAAGTTCATTTCAAATTAGACAAAGTCACTAAACTTAAGGAGTTTACTAATCAAGTTCACAGACAAGACAAATAATAAATACATGTAAGTATAAAAGTACTTTCCTAAGAGAACAGCTTCTTAAAATAAACTGAAAATCTCAAACATGGATCAAAATTACTCATGCCTTTCTGGAAGACATGAATACTAAGTTGGTATTTAAAGTAACAGAATAACACAGACGGGTAAAGAGGATGAAGGCATTTCACACATTGGGAAGAACACAAATAAAAGCTCAGAAGAGGGAAATCCAACCAAGAGAAAGAGAAGTAAACAAGAAGTTCAAAGGTATTTAAAAGGAGGAGGCAGGTAAAAAACAAAACTGGAAGGGCATTTACCTTCTTCATCGTAATTAGACATGTCATCTGCAATCATTGTACTGAAGTCTAAGAGAAGATTCCAAGTATCTTTTGGTATTGATCGTTTATGATGTTCCTATTTAATAAAAAAATCCAAATCACTAAAAAGCATTCCATAAAAACAGCCCAGATGATGCTAAATACAAGAATGCAAAAAAACTTATGTACAGAAATTCTGATAATTAAATTTCTCATTCTATGTCCATTACACACTCTGAGATGAGTCAGTCACATTTTCAAAGAGTAATTTATTTTTAAACAAAATTATAGAGGAAACAAGAACTGCATAAAACATGAACTTACCAACAAAAATTTATTCCATAAGTCTAGGAATTTAAATCTTCCATTAAGTACTAAATTCCAGTAGGCAATGGCCATTTCTAGATCTGTAAATATTAAAAATAAATCATGTATTTTAAATGCCATAAATACTTGTCCTTAAAAAGAAAGACCAAAGATAGCCTTTAAAAAACAAACCAACCCTACTTGTGCCCTGAATACTTACGTATTAAAACTTTCCTACAGAAAGAAGCCCAAGGTTGTGTCCTGGCTACATCACCAATGAACAGTGCCTTCAGGGCAAGAAGGATACCACTTACCTCACACAGTGTTTCTGAACTTTTCATTAGATAATGTAAATAAGCATGCGTGACTAGTTCACACATACTCAGACACTGGTTACTGTACACCAGTGATTCCTGACCCAGCGCTTTTGACGTTTTAAGCCCGGTAACTTTTTGTTGTGGAGGGATGTCCTACGCATTGTAGCAACAGCAGCATCCCTGGCCTCCAACCACGAGCTGCCAGTGTCAGTTCCATCCTATCCTGGATGGAGGTTGGTGACCACCAAAGATGTCTAAAGATGTCTCCACATACTGCCAAATGTCCCCCTGAGAGGCAGAACTGCTCCCAGTTGAGAACCACTAATGTACACCTACAGGTTGCAATGCAAAGACATGCTGCCCACAATCCTAACCAATTTTCCAAGATGCTGGCTGTCTGATCCTGTCCTCAAGGAACTATTAAGAAATTTTTTTAAATTAAAATTAATAATAAACTAAGGTTTGTTTTAAAAATGTGGTGAAATGATATAATGACCATTAATTGGGTTTGGAGCAGAGAAAGGTACAGAAGCAACACTCCCACATGACAAAGACCTCCTCCTGTCAAATGACAGAAAGACCTACGATCCCCTTGCAGGAACTGAAGTAGTTAGAAAGTACCAAGCTTTTATAAGTAAATTTGCATCTCCAGGTCCAGAAAAATTACATCCCAAGTAACTTAAAAGTCCTTTTGATATGCTCTCTAAATCGCTCTGGACAATCTGAGGAATCATGAAAGACTAGGAAAAGACTCCAAAAGAGCTCACCTCCTACCTCAAAGAAAAATATAAAAAGGTCATAAGGTAAAAAAAAAAAAAAAAAATCTCCCTTCTTCCCTGGATTTCAACCTCTTTTAGGAACTACCTACACCCAAATTAGCAGCCTGAAACAAACAATAAGCACTGAGATACTGAATGAATGCACTTCCTACGGTTCCACATGCAAAGGCACTTACCTTCAAATCTATCATTACTTCTTCCTTCAAACTCAATGGAAAGGGTGCCTTTTTCCCCCTCCTATCCAAGGGCAAGTCCAACACCACTATTCTGGACCAGTACCATTCTGCCTCTTCAAGGTATCTTGTCTACTGTCTACTAAGTCATTCTCCACCCTTCCTACAAAGGTTTCCCCCTTTGGCTTTCCCCCTCCACAAAGAAACAAGCACAGGTTATCACCTCTCTTTAAAAAGTCTCTCTTGGGTCCTTCATTCTGTTTCTCCTCCCTTCACAGATAATCTTGTTACATGGAGTCTTCTAACTTTCATACATAATGTGTTCCTAAAACATGTCTGAAAGTCAAATTCAGATCCCCATGTTTTAAGAGAACTAGAAATATGACATTAGTTCCTAATCACAATTCCTTTTTAATATTTGCAGTCTATAAAACTTTATACCTAATATTCCTTCCAGGTTCTTTAACTTTGTTTGTTTCTTTACTAAATAAACATAATTGTCTAACTTTAAGTGAGGTAAAATTGCATTAGCATGCTCAGTAAGATCTGCTGTTGTTAACATGCTTAATACTTTCCTTCTTCACTTCAAATGCATTAAATATATAAGAACTAAGCTTATTTAGTGTTATCATTTTTCCTTTTAACTAATTTTTACAAAATAAGAACAAGAAACAACGAAAGAAACAACGAAATAACTGCAAAGCATGAGACACCTGTGCATGCCCATTTGTCAGCTAACAACTAATACAGGATTTTGTCAAGAGTGGGTGTACACATGTATGATATTTGAAAGTTCAGGTTGTAAAAGAGAACTTTTTGTAATCTATGTTCATTGCCCCATTTCCTCACCTACCACACACTACTTAATTTTATAAATTGGTGTCCACCTCTGCAACTCACCCCAGTTGAAAAATCTCTGGAGGGTTACCAGAGCCTTCTGTTTGCCAAATAAACACATTTATGTCCTTAATTTACTTGGATCTCTGCCATATTTGACAGAACTGAGCACACCTCCGGGATGGAACTGTCACTTCTCTCGGCTTTATGAAACACACGACTGACTCTCCTCTTCCTCTTTGGCCTTCTTATTCTCTACTACAGGCTCCTCTTCCTCCATTCGTGCATTAAATGTCAGTGTTCTGTAACATTGTATGTCAGCAATAACCACTTCTGCTTCCCTCAGATGTGTCAAGCTCTTCCCTTTTTGTACACTATATGCTCAACATCTTCAAATGGGTACCCACAAAAAACTCAAATTCAACAGGGCACAGACTTAACTCATTATCTTACCTCGACAGGCCCGCCATCACCCCACAGTGTTTCTCAATGAAATTTCTCATTGTGAGGAACTGTTCCACACATTGCGGGACATTTAGCATCCCCCTAAAGTCAGCAGAGAGTCTCGGTAATTACGACAACCAAAAAACACCTCCCACATTTCTAAATATGCCCTGTGTTGAGAATCATAGGTAAACAACTTTCTTTCTCATCACGTACTTTCAATCAAAGCTCTCTCATTCTTACATCTCCATCCCCACTGGCAAGGCCTATGTTAGGGTCCTCCTTGTGTCTAGCTAAGCCACTGCAACAGCTTCATAACTAGTTTCTCCCTCTAGTTTTGCCTCTATTCCTTTTAAAGGACCAACACTAGTTTCAGATGGAGCTTTCAGACATATAAATTTGGTATCACTTCCATGTTAAAATTCTTCAGTGATTAAAACAACGAGATACCACTATACACCTTTTGGAATGGCCAAACTCCAAAACACTGACAACACCAAATGCTGGCAAGGCTATGGAGAAACAGGAATTCTCATTCACTGCTGGTGGGAATGCAAAATAGTACAGCCACTCTGGAAGACAGTTTGGCAGTTTCTTACAAAACTAAACATAGCTTACCAAAAGATCCAGTAATTGCTCTTCTTGGTATTTACCCAAATGAACTGAAAACTTATGTCCACACTAAAACCTGCACATGGATATTTATAGCAGCTTTATCCATAACTGCCAGCTTTATCCAGAACCTGGAAGCAACCAGGATGTTCTTTAGAAGGTGAACACATATACAGCTGTGGTACATCCAAACAAAGGAATGTTATTTAGTGCTAAAACAAAAGGAGCTACCAAGCCATGAAAAGATATGGAGGAAAACAAATGTGTATTAATATTACTAAGTGAAAGAAGTCAATCCGAAAAGACTACATACTGTATGATTCCAACTAGTGAAACTGTGCAAAAGGTAAAACTATGGAGATAGTAAAAAGTTCATGATCGCCTGGGGTTAGGATGGAATTTTTAGGGCAGCAACACGCCTTTGTATGATGCTATAACCATAGATACATGTTATTATATATCTGTCGAAACCCACAAAATGTACGACACCAAGAATGAACCCTAATATAAACTTGAACTTTGAGTGACAATAATGTGCCAATGCAGATACAACTGGCAGCGGATGTCCATAATGAGAGAGGGCAAATGTCAATCATGTGTGAAGGCAGGGGATATATGGGAAACCTCTCTAGCTTTTGCTCAATTTTGCTATAAACCTAAAACAGTTCAAAAAATCAAATCCACTGAAAATGTTTTTTAATCTGCAATGATATCCTATTGCCTTCAGATAGTACATTTCTAGTCAAATAAACTTACAGTTCCTCAAATATGAGCAATTAAACTTGCTAATGTCTCCACATTAGCGATGACTTCTTTTTCTTTTGTCCTTGAAAATATATATATTCATTCTTCAAGGCTCAAAAATTAAGCACCTCCGTGGAGACATGGCAAACTTACCCAGACAGACTTAAGATGCTCCTGATATCATGCTCTTGGGGTAAGCAGTCAATAAATGTTAAGTGAAAAAGGAATACTCAAAAAGATTAATAAATTAAAATTAGGAGTTGAAACACATAGATTAAGTGTAGGAAAAAGTACCTTTAGACAGCAATGTCTGAATGACAGAAAGAACAGCCTAGCTAGAAAAGTGGTTTAACACAGAAGTTCAGAAGCCTTTTAAATCCCAACTCGAGCACTAGGTTAATGATCTCAGGCAACCGAATCCACCTCTCTATAATTCAGTAAAAAAAAAAAAAAAATAATGGTATGTACTCTCACAAGGTGGTTGTAAGGATTAAATGAGTTTATACATATAAAACATTTAGAACAGTGCCTGACTCATTATTACTATTATTTATTTTTAATATTGAAAAAAATTATTATAGATTCTGAAGTAGTAGTGGATAAAGCAAATTCACTAACAGAAATAAAAGCAGTTAGAATGGAAGGACAATACAGAGGAAAGGAGACAAGCAGGTCTTAATGACAGCAATGTAAAAAACTGAGATACTTACAGAATGGATCCTCAAGCCCTTACAGTCAAATTAAAATGCAAACAAAGGTAATCCATGTGTCATTCTTTCAAAGAGAATGAACAGGGCAATGTGGGATTTCATAAAAGATGACCAACTGAGTACCAGATGAACATGAAAATGAACTAAGATTGGATCCAAACACTGTCCCTGAGGGAAACAAAATGTTGTCAACTCACTAGAGAGGATGGCATAGTGATCAAAAATCCCATTCAAAATGTTTTCATCTACTTAGAAATATCTGCACTTAGCACAACACAGTGTAATAAAAAAAAGACAGAAATTGGAGTCAGAAGATCTGAGGTTGAGTCCCATAATTCTAAAGTTAGGTGGCCTTAAGCCAGCCTCACCAACCATGATTTTCCTCATCTTCATGAAAAGGTAAGTGGTTTCTTTTTACTTTGCTCAAAGGCTTGTTACAAAAATCAAAGAGGACTGTACGGATGAAAATATGCTTTAAAAACACTAAAAATTATTTCTAAACATTAAATGTTTAACAAATAATGTTAAAAATTTTTAAATCAACTGCACACGTATAGGACTCTAACTGAAACACAGTTTATAAGAAAATAACCTACAGACTTTATTAAAGTTCAGGATGGTCCTAAAAATGACAAGGCTGATAAAGAACTAATGTAATTTTTGATCAAATTAATAGAACAACCAATCCCACAGAAAGGGAGGGAGGGAGGGAGGGAGGGAGGGAGGGAAGACAGACCCACAGTGTTCTATATTAAACAGCCTCCTTCTGGATTATTATGATGTTCAGCTTTAAGAGCTCTATTCTGACAGAAACTGCAAAAATGGAAATATGTCTGGGGGGACAGTAACAGGAATAATAAGTCTCTTCAAATGAATAGTTAAAATAGTTGGAACGCTGTCTTGGAAAAAAAAGAGAAGGGGTGAGTGACAGTGCTCTTTTAAGGTTAGACTTCCTCTGGGCTGCAGTAGAGGACAAATAAGAGCAAATGATAGAAGTTATAAACACAAAGAGGTTAGCTTAATAAGGAAGAACTGTGTAAGATTATCCTGTGAAGAGAATGGACCACTGTGTCCAATCCCTCTACAGTCAAAAGTGAAAGCTAAATGAACATCATGTATGGATGGATACTACTTTGGTTAGATTTAGCAGAGGATTTACGAAGTTCCTTTCAAAAATTTAAGACTCAGAACTATCAGAAATGGCAGGTGACTGATGCAGATGGTGAGAGAGGAAGAACCCTATCGTGGTGCCACAAGAAATAAGGTTACAGCAAATGAGGGGGAAAAAAGGAACACACCAGCTCTGACTACCACCAGCACAACTATTTATAAATTGGCCACAGTGCTGTCACTGTCACTCTCTGTCAATTTGTTCTGGGCCTCACCTCCTCTCCCATGATCTTCTAATTCCTCTCTACCACATACTTTAATATATGAGCCCTGTACACCCTTAGAAAGGCTGTCAAGAAAACTGTTTTCTTTTTAATTAAGTTCTTCACCTAAGCAAGTCATTACATCTCCTGACACCCAACACCAATGCAAAACAAAAAGAGAAATTACAGTTTACTTTTATTACAGTTCTCTTTTTTTTTTTAAGTAAGACTTTTCTTAGTTTTAACTTTAGGTTTATGGAAAAATTGAGCAAAAGTACAGACAGTTCCCATATACCTCTCCCTCCCTTCCCACCATTTCCATTATTTTTAACATCTTGTTTTAGTGTGGTATATTTCTTAAAATTGATGAGCCAATATGGATAGATCATTAACTACAGTCCATATTTTACATTAGGGCTCACTTTGTGTTGTACACTCTATGTTTTTCTTTTTCTTTTGGGGGGGGGGGGATGGTTAAAAAAATTTAAAATTGTGGTAAGCCCTGGCTGGTGTGGCTCCAGTTGGCTGGAATGTCGACCCACAGACCAAAAGGTCACACATTCAATGCCCGGTCAGCGCACATACCCTGGTCTGGGTATGTACAAGAAGGCAACCAATCTATGTTTCTCTCTCACATCCATGCGCTTCTCTCTCTCTCTCTCTCTCTCTCTCTCCCCCCTGCCCCGCCCCCACCTGCCCCTTTCTCTCTCTAAAAGCAATAAAAAAAAATGTCCTCAGGTAAAGATAAAAATAAATAAATTGTGGTTAAATACACATAACAAAGTTTATCATCTTAACCATTTTTAAGTGTGCAGTTCAGTAGTTAGGTACATTCACACTCATATACAACTAATCTTCAAAACTTTTTATCTTGCAAAACAAAACTTTATACCCATTAAGCTCAATACTTATTAGATAAAATAAACACAATTTTAAATCTTAATTCTATGTATAATCTTTTTCTCATTTTTTCTGTCATCTAAAATTCCAATTTACCATAGTAATATAAAAGTTTAATTTTACTTTTATTTCACCTTATAATAAAACCTAAGATTAAATATTAAAACTATATATTCACCTAAAAATATAATTTATTTTGTACTCCAGTAAGGGCTAGGGATATAACTAAGAAATAGATTCAATCCCTTTAAATCACCACTGATATTCACAAAATTTTGTTTAATCTTACCAAAATATTGTGCTATATTTCTAAACATAACAAAAATAATTCTTTTAGTACATACATATAAACTAAAGACTGTAATTAGTTTTTATTTGTGGAAGAAAAAGGAAACTAGAGAAAAATACCCCAATAAACTGGTGGCCACAGACAGGAGACAGAGAAACCAACCCTAGGGTATACTAAGCTTCTTCCACCTGCAAAATGAGAAATTTTTCTGTAAGAATATGCAACCTAAACTGAAGGTTAAGAGTGGGAAATGAGGCTTCAGTATTTAGAATTTTGCTTTATAGATAGTTGTGAATCTTTAATCAGTTTCATGTTTGGTCGTTCTTTAGGCCAATTCTCCAAACGTTATACATTCATCCCTTCCTCACTAGCTTTCCAACACTTCCTCAGTGTAAACCTTATTCACATAATCCTTTTCTCAATGCTTTCCCCACCTAATCTAAAATATAAAGGATTAGTGCAAAAGGCCCCTATTAGCCTCTCCAATTACTGTATATTCAAAATCAAAAACAAACTCACTCCAATTGTTGGGTAAGTTACTTAACCCACCTTTGCCTCAGTTTCCTTATCTGCAAAATAAGGATAAAAAATAGCTAGCACTCTATTATTATGTACCTGGTACACGGCAGGTAGAGAATTATTGAATGAAAGAATGAAAACTCATAAAATTGTTACACATTAAATGCGGCAGTGTATGTAAAATACTTAGCACACTGCCAGGCATACTGAAAGCTCATGTTAAATGAAAGTTACTGCCATCATCAAAATCTTCAGTACGTCCCTTTGCCCACAAATTCCACTTTAAATCTTTCTATCCTATATTTAAAAGAAGCCTGTGGTTCCTGAGCCTTAATGTTTCATCAATTTAATCTCCAAACAAGCATTCCCACTAAAGTCAACATTTTCTTGCTTCCACAAAGCCAAGTATATTTCTCAAGTTTCGGACCTTCATTCATAACTATCCTCTCATTGGAACACCTTTTTTTCCCCTTGCCCAGCCAAAGCAAACCTTTTATTTCACATCCCATCTTGCCCAGGAAGCATGACCCAACCATTCCCGCTTTTATTCATTTCTACATTTGTCTAAAACTCTCACACACACTATTTTGTTATTATCTGCTACTGTCCAATCTTTCTGGGTAAACTGTAAATTACACAGTAGCTTTTATTTCTGTATCCCCTAGCCATCCCCAAAGCAAACGTATGGATATTACATGCAGTACAGATTGGTCTGAATTGTTAACAGTAGTTATTTCTGGATAAGATTATGAGTAATCACCTTTTTAATTCCTTTGATTTCCAAATAAGTCATAATCAGGAAGACTAGATTTCTCTGGCATTCTCCAACTCAGATCTCCCACAATGCTATTTCAACAGATCAATAGTGAAATAACTTATGCTCCTAAAATCCTACAATATCTTTTGGAAATTAAACAAACAAATGTACGTATGTATGTCAGGGGAATTTTTAACAGCTATTTATTTTCTGAACGGTTCTTTAAAATAAAAATCAGTGGCTCACATGTGGTATCCAGGGTAACCAACCCTATCACTGAACGCGCTCAGTCTTTTCCAAGTAACCGCAAGTTCACTGTTTCTGTTTTTCAGGAACTGGTATTTTCATATTTTATGCTCAAAACACATAACTTTCTATTACAAAACAAAAGTGACACTGTCAATGTACTTGAATGTATTTGAAACACCAAATATAATTTTTAAAAATTCTTACCTAATCCTTTTTGTCCTGGATTCTTTGCAAAATTAAAAGTAAACTGGTAAAAATCCTTAAATCGTCCTGGTTCTTTCAATTCTTGTTCCATCTTGGGTATCTGGGCCTTTAGTTTTTCTATGCTGTCACATCTACATTGTAAAATTAAGTTTATAAAAAATAAACTTTTTCACTATAAATTAAGGACTTAACTTATTCTTATGATAGCTTATATTTATTTCATAGAACTTTTTAAAAATCAGATAGTTGAAATTTCTCTTCTTACATAAACAAGTATGGGTTTAGTTGGAGAAAGAAAAGGTCTGGAGTGACTAAATGTTAGAAATAATGACTATTTTTAAAGAAATGGGCTATTACTTTTAATTACATGATTCACTGGACTACTAGCACACCTGAATTGTACAAGTCAGCTGCCATAAACGGATGAGAATGTGTCGTAATCAACAACAATCACCAGTTAAAACTAGTAGATACTCCTTACATGATAAAAAAAAAAAAAAAAAATCACATGTCTAGCTTCCAATCTAACTGAAAGCAGAGTTTCTTACTTAGGTGAGAATGCATTCCTCTTGAAAAGTTACTTTTTATTATATACAAAATATAATAAAAATCAGGTGAGCCTCCTGCCATCTCCAACTGAATTATCTCAAATCCACAGTAAGCTTTTTCTATATTTTGCAAAGCACTCAACTTCTAAGGAGTTGAAAGGGTCCAAGTCTTATTTTCCACATAATAGACTCAAGGTAGAAATATTCTATTTCTTATAGATTCCACAAAACCAATCATTCCTGTTTTTCTTCTGATCTTTTTGCTTTTATTTTCCTTCTATGTTCTTTATAACATCTCCCAGATCATCAGTTTGTAAATTAAAGTTTTGATTTGGAAGTTCATCACATGGTACATAAACTCAATTTCAAATGGAAAAAAAAAAAAGTTAGCTCTAATGACATCTGTCCTCACATAAAAAAATTGGCAAGTTCAGGATGGGGCTGGCTTTGGCTGTATAGTATATTGTCTAGGCCAGTTATTAATGCACTGCCTCTCAATTTTAAACTCACCCTTCTCTGCCCTAAACTGTGACCATCTGCAGTGGACTTCAATTGTGAGATTTCATTTTTCTTGCCAGTTGGCTAGCGCTAGGTTCTACCAATAGAGGGCAATGAAACACTGAAAGAGGGAAGAAGGAACTTTCCTTATCTCAGTTTGTTTTCTGGCAGAGAGCAAGCAAGTGTTTTAGTGTGCTGGAAGGTCCCATCCATCAGCGCTCACTAACAGTAGCAAATGACATGGCCCTGCAGCAAATGGCCTCTAGCCAGATCCTTCTTCATCTGAGTGGCAGACAAGGCAGGCACCACAGGCATTACATTCTGCAGCAGCCACACCCTCTGCTCCGAGATCCCTTAAGTTTCTACATTCCTTATTCACTTCCCTCAGTTCAAGCGGTGGTGGTGGTTTCTTGCAACTGCCACCTCTATTATACCTCAAAGTTTTCTTTTACCCCTTGTACACACTAAAGTAATCTTTTAAGTTTATCCAATTCAAATTACTGATATGTTTTCCTGTCTTGTCTGGACCCTAATTACAATGTCCCTCAGGCTCAAGTTCAGAATGTCTGGGTTCAAATCCTGGCTCTAATACTACCTAACTCCAGTTCTCTGCACTTCAGTTTCCTCATCTCTAAAGTGTGGATATAAGCACTACTTCTCACACACAGTGACTGTGAAGAGGTAGGTGAAGTACTTACTTAGCACAGGTCCTGAAATAAAGTAAATGTTCAACAAATGTTAGCCACTAAAAACAAAGGGCAGCCGGTTACCTATCCATAGACTGAATACTTTTGCAGCCTCATTAAATACAGACAACTAGAGGCCATAGGCAAAACCTCTACCCATGAGTTTTCAATCGATTCATCCCAAGACATTCAGCTAACCAGCTGTCAAGATATAACTGAACAAAAAATTATTAGTAACTTCCAAGATTTTAAATTCTAGGAATTTGTTTATAAATTCAGAATTTGCAGCCTCACATTATAAAATAACTTCAAACTTGCTCATTTCACTATCATGTTAAATATTAAAGCACAGCAATTTAGTTTAATACTGGAGAACCTTCCTTAGAAAGAAATGGTAAAAGTACAATACAAATGGAATAGGCTATACCAACTATACAGATAACCTGACAAACCCAGAGAGAACTGGATACCACTGGGAAGGAATTAGCGTATTAGCCCATTTCTATTTATAACAATGTTTGCAGGCTGGTAAATGTATAAATTTACATTCAAAAATTTATAACATAACTCAGTTCCACAGTAATTCTCATAGTAACATACCTAACTTCCTATGGAAATTATATACTCACCCTAATTCTGTCATGCCGTCCATGAACTCTTGTTTGGAGAACTCACACTGCGTAGCTGCTCTGAACTTCCACGCAATGATCAACACACTAATGCTGGCTGGATCGAGTGCCAGATCATCACAGAACTGCTGTATACCATCTATTCCAATTTTATTTTCATCTTGAGGATCTTTATAAATTACAATGCAATATTAAATTAATGCCATCGTTTATTATGCTATACTTAAAACTTAAAAAGTTAATATTTTATGTTCCATTAAAAAAGATCTCAATAGACCAAAAACATAAAGTGATATTACTAACATTTTCCCCTACAATATTCAAAGCCACTTTGCCCTCAAAATAGCACTCTTAAGATGAACAGGAAAACATACAGGATGGAGCAAAAGGAGGTTTATAGTTCTAAGTACATGAAACACAGAGTTTTATTCTGGTGTTATTATTTCTTAATTATTGTATTATTTTCCAAAGGAACAACTGCAATCTTACTTTTGCACCACCCTGTATATACATATGGGCACTTGATTGTTAAGTTTCACTTATTGGTAGGAAATATGTCCCATGCTCACACACATTCAGGAAATCAGACATTCCTGTACAGCAGGGGTGTCAAACTCATTTTCACCAGGGGCCACATCAGCCTCGTGGTTGCCTTCAAAGGGCTGAAATAATTTTAGGACTGAATAAATGTAACTACTCCTTAATTGTTAAGGAGTTGAAATTACATTCAGAAAAATAATTCTCTGCAATCTTTTGAAGTAAGCTCTAAGATCTACAGAGCTCTGTTGAGATGTCCTCCTATGTCATATGTTCAATGCATTACACATACATACACAAATATCTATGTTCTATGTATTATTTTTCACAAGAAGCATGCAACTTTAGAACACTTGGTTCAAAATATTTAAAGATACAAGTAAGCACTCACCTTTGTATCTATTGTATAGTTGTTCTAATTTCTTCCTGTCCAATGATCCTTTTATACTCTCTCGTATATAAAGTTCAGGATTTTGGAAAAAATTGTCTGTTGCAACATCTAACTTCCAGTCATTTTGAGACAGGCAACTTACTGCTGTTTTCTCACTAGATTGTGTGAAGATCATAAACTGACGAACTTTATCCTTCTGCGATGATTTCAACTTGTTCTATTGAAACCAGAAAATAAACTGAAACACTAAGTAAAATCACAGAAGACTAAGTATTTCTACATGCCTAACTAATCATTCTCAGCAATTCTTTCCTTACAAAATATTAAAACATTATAGCTCAAGATTTATTTTTGGTCTACTATTAATCAGTAAGTCAATTTTTTTAATAATCTAAAACACGAAATCTGGTATCATTTTAGAAAAGAAACTAGAACCGAGGTAAAGGAAGTTCAACCATCCTGCATTACTTCTAAAAGTGGATCCTGAGAGCACGTATAAAGGCTGTAGAAGGGAAGTAAGCTACTCTCAAAACCTTAACCAAGCAGAGTTCTAAAGGGATATGCACACAAGGAACAGTGGGGAAGAGGGTGACATTATCTAGCCAGCCAGAATAGTCAAAGGACCCTGGGTTACAATGAGATTAACAGGTGTTTGTCGCAGTCCTAAAACCCACTGGGATACATTTCTCCTCCCAGCCCCACCCTCTTGCTTTCTAGCTGTTTTTAGCAAGTGTCAGAAAGCAACAGAATAGGAGTATCCTACATTTCTCCTGGTGGTGTTCATGAATGAAGATACTTATCAATAAAATTTCGTATTTTCATTCAAATCAGAGGTCCTGAAATATGAACAAGTACTGTGCATCCTTCCTACCAAGGTAATTTTTAATGGGATTCTCCCTTTTGTTCCCTGAAAGAATCACCTCTTTCCCTTAGCCCAAGCCTAGCACAGGCTCTCTCCATACAGGCTCTCTACTGTAATAACCTCTTCTCACTTGCTTTGTGTTGACACTGAATCATTTCTCATCTGACCTGAACCCTAAGCAAACGACTCTCCCAGTATCAAGGACCCTTCCTGCCCACCCAAACTGGTCTCCTGTGGAATGTCAACCTCTCTACCATTAGTCTTCCCCCTCACAAGTCCTAATACCATCTCTCAGAAAAATACTTGGGTTATTCCTGAGCCACTACTGCAAATGAAGGAGGGAAAAGCATGTGCGTATGGCATACGTTAACAGCTACAGTGTTCTGTGGTATAAGCAACATATCTGAGAACCTCAAAAGCTTTGACCTGGCCCACACTGACAAATTTAAAAGGAACTAGACTGGTCATTAAATAAAATTAGGCAATATAATATTCAATAGTCAAATGTGAAAACTAGGTATCATAATATTTTCAAGGAAATTCAATATTGGTATGTAAAATGTGTATAATACAGGATATATTGATTATTTTTTATTTTAGGAAAAAAGGGAAGGGAGGAGGAAGAAGAGAGGGAAAGAGGAAGAAAGGAAATAAGGAAAGAAATTCTGTCTCTTTTAGTAGAAAGCTAATTAAAATTGCATCAAAGTTTACCAAAGTTAGAAGTACTACCATAATCTGTAGAGTAAAAAGCACTTATTTGCTCATCTTTCTGAAGTAAAATACATGGTTATCAATACGTATTATTTAATACTTAAATCTACCACATGCTTGCAATTTTTTTTACCCAAGAAATGTAAAAATCACATTTAAAATATCAGATTATCTGGGGGGAAAAAATCAGACAAATACTTTCAATGTAGCCAATAATCATAAAAGTGGTCAAGTATATTTTACCACTGAATCTACAAAGTCTATTGTGATGCGATTCAGCTTGCTCTATAGTAAAAAAAAATAATAATCATAAAGAAATTTCTCATATAAATAATTCTCTCAAGAAAAGCAATAAACATGGGAAATGATTTTCTAGTTAACTAAGTCCTAACAATTTCAAATGAAATAATTTTAATGGGTGATATTTTAAAGGCAAAAAATTAAGATCCATTCTATTGTCTATTATTCTAATTTTCATCTCCTCACCCTTAAGTTTCAAATTCAGTCTGAACTGTAGGAAGACACCAAAGTCTTTATATCTTTTAAAGTAATTAATTTTCTGACTCAGGAGTTGATGAATATAGCTCACAAAAGGCAATGTTTTAAAAATCAAAACACTGTAATGATCACCCATAATTCTCACTGAAAGCTCTGTATGTTGATTCTCATGTATTTTCCATATAATTAACAGTTCACCTGAAACTTAAAAGAGCTAGTTTAAGACCAGAAAATCATACTTTCCATATGTGATACACAGTATTCAGCAGATAAAGCCAAACGTTACAATATCCCAAACCATTCATTTATAAAAAGCCTTTCCACAGATTACAGGTCTGAAGTCAGAAGTGCAGGAAAAATCAATTAAACTCTAACAAGACTACCTACTCCTAGAGAACACTTTTCATCTAGAAGCAAAATTCTGCAAGAAAGCCAGGCTAAGAACCTAAGTAGGAACAGCTAGAAATCCTTTTCCCTTCTACCTAAGTAGACAGGCAGTATGAGCCATGTGATTAGTGAAGAGTGCAGACTCTCAAGCCAGACAGGCAGGGTTTTAATCCCACCTGTGCCTCTTAATTGCTGTGTGACTTTGGAAAAATTACTTAATCTCTGATTTCTGTGTGCTTCAACGTCTTCATCTGTAAACAGGTGTGAAGGTTACATGAATTTAAGTTAAAACTCTTAGAACTGTAACTAGCACATAGTAAGCGCTCTTTACAAGTCCATGAAGAATATTTCAGAGAAAAAAGTAATTTTGTATAAATGGTAAAGAAAAAATATTAACAACCATAATCAGAAAACTACCAGCTAACATTTATTTGAGCTCCTACTGTGTGCCAACTATGCAAGGTGGTTATCATTTATTCCATTTTACCAATGAGGAAACTAAGGCTCAGAGCGCAATTTACCTAAAGACAACAGACTTGTCTAAAAAGTAGTAGAGCCTGGTGCCTAATTTCAAGGCATGGTCTTTCCATTTATTCTTTCTACATTATCACCAAGTAAAAGATGGGGAAAAGGGTAAAAGTGCAACCACTAACTAAATTATATGTGTACTGGGCAGGGGGAGATGAATTGTAGCAATATTGCTTCACACATTTTTATGGAAAAGTTAAATAAGTAATCAGTTGACCTTTCTCCTTTCAAGTGTAAACAATTTGCATCCTGACTAAAATTTTCCACTAAGAATTCCCTCACAATCTAACTAAAATGGCTAATTTAGGGATGAAACTTCCCTTTAGAGTTTTTGGGAGGGAGAAGAGGGGCATAAGTTACTTTCAAGATAAGAAATTCAACAGGAAGAAACATGTGTTTGCAGTCCTGTCATTCTGTTTTCTTAAAAAATGACATAATCTATAGTTTTAAATGTGCAGAGGTGGCAAATTGGGGGGCACTGAAAGTCAGGGTTTCCTTTTCCAATGAGACGATTTGAAACTCAGAGGAAAATACAAATACATGTACGGTTATGGCCCAAAAATATAAGCAAATGTGTACAATTTCAAATATTAAGCAAAACAAAACCCCTCCATGTATTCTTTTAAATGATGATCTGCAGTTTACAATCATTATTTAGGGTTAGGCCTGTGGCTCTCATCATCCATCTCTAAACTTTCTACACTCAGAATGACAATTAAAATGAATTCTAAGAGGTACTATATTACTTATTACACCAAGTCAAATACGGAACATACAATTATTATATCCAATGATGTTTTATATGATGGCAATTCACCAGGAAAAAAAATTTTTTTTCAAAAAGTGTACTTGTAAGGTCCAAACTTGTTTTGTATGTTTTTAAAGGACTTTCTCACAGCTTTATTTTTCCTTTTTACCCTCATCTATGGACACTTTTTTCCCCTACTGCTTATAGAGGAAGAGGAAGAGAGAAAGAGAAACATCAGAGAGAGAAATGCATTCCCAAACTGCAAACTAGGTGTGTGCCCTGACCAGGAATCAAACCCTCAACCTTTTGGTTACAGGATGACACTCCAACCAACTGAGCCACACCAGCCAGGACTTTCTTACAGGTTTTGAAAAATTATTCTGTTAATGGAAATTTAAAGGGTTTTCTCTTCCCCATCCACAAAATTATCAGACTATTCAAAAGATGACTACAACTGTAAATGGAATATTTTGATTCTGGTTTATAGAAGACCATCTTGACTATTAAAAAGTTAGTTTTGCTAATTCCTGATTATCTGTGATAATAGGATAGAAACTGCCTCCTTAAAATACTTGTGTTAGCTACCATATTTCAAATGATTCTCCCAAACTTACTACTTCAACTTCTAATGAGCAGTTGAGGTAACAAATTTAAATTTGCTTCTCCTTTCCATACATATCTTGTCTTAAATAAAAGAAAATCAAACTTCAAAAAGATTACTAACAAAGAATAAAGAATTAAATGAGATTTTTAAGTTCCAGAGTTAAAGAACTTATGATAATGGTTAGCATTCAAGTCATGCAATATGTTTCATAAAGAGAATAAATGATCCTTGAAAAATGAAATCTAATACTACAATTTAATAACTACTCAAATTTTAAATTCAGAAATATTGGAATTCTATGAATAATAAATGAATAATAAACAAGCACTCAATGTTTATTGAAATAAAAAGTAACACAAAATGAGCATGTCAACTTATCTCTTGCTGAACACTACTTTCAGTGTTGAGGGATTCAGAAGTGTAATGCAAGAGCTCTTTTCTAAAGTTCTTTAGAACTCTTTAAAAGTAAATCTCTTAAATTTTTACAGTGCAAACAAGCAGCCTGATCACTGATTAGGTACTAATTATATAAATCGGTTCAACAAAGTGATAAAAGATGCTTTAGTGGTGCTTTTTTCCCTTCTGTTTTTTGCCTTTTCTTAGGTGAGGGGTACAGACCTAAAGTGACTAGGTAAACTAGATAGCAGGTTATTCAAGAGCTTGTTTGGGTCCACAGAGCAACTGAATCCTATTTGGAACTATTTCTCTTCATCAAATGTCATGGTTAATACTATCACAACTTGAACATCACATACTGAAACTTAAAAGGGGGCTTTCTCACAGACTTTCATTATGCTGGACCCAACCTATGAGTCCATACTTAAAACAGCCACTTGACTCAAATGAGCTCAGCTGTCTTAAAACTTAAAAAGAAAACCACTACCACAAAGAGTCAATTTTACATTCAACTTTTTTACTGTCAATTACTTAAACATTTAAATCAATTTGATTATACATGGAAACAACTATTTAATATAAGGAAGAAACCAGAGTGAAACTAATCAAAAATTCCACACCTATACCCAAAGGGTGCCTGCTGGGTATTTTTTAGGGGGGTATGGGTTAAAGAGGAAGGGTAAAATGTGTAACCAGAGAAACCAACCGTCTAATCCCTGCTCTGCCACATACTAGCTCTATACCCTAAGTCATAGCATTTAGAATCAATAAACACTCATTTCCACATATTTTAAAAGGGGGTAATAATACCTATCTCACAAATCGGAGTGGAGATTAAATTAAATTAACAGTGGCAAATTGTCTGACCAGCAGACAGTATGTTCTCAATAAATGTTAATAACCTCCTTTCTCCTCAAGGGCCAAGTTTCCTGAGTATAACCATTAAACTATTACTGAACTACATTAGGTATACACAAACTACTAGAATATATATTCAAAGCAATCTATGAAAGAGGTGTATTGTGGTATTTTAACCAGATAAACTTGAAGGTCAACTAGTTTTTACTGAATATTGGACTGTCATCTTAAACAGAATCCAAAACTAACAGATGTATGGTAAAGAAACCTATAATATGGGTTTTACTGTCTTTAAAACTGCTTTAAAAATAAGTATTATAATGTTGCAATAAGACACTATGGGACAGCAGAAACCAGGTCTATCACACCACTCAGAATCCTTCAGTGGCTTCCCATTTCTCTTGGAATAAAAATCCAGTATCTTTTCAACACCCACCAACCTTGCCGATCTCCACACCTAGAACTCAGACCTCATCTGCTCCAAAATCCAACATGCACTCCCCCACCCCCCGGCGCTATACAAACTGCTCTGGCCACACAGCTCTCAATGTTCCTCAAATCTTTCCCCATCACATTTCTGCGTTACTGACTCCTTCATCTCCTAGCCTGCTCAAAATTCACCTTATCAGTGCTGCAAACACCATTTTGCAACCCTACTTTCTCTGTGCCCCAGCATTCCCAATTCCCCTCCCTAAAGGGCTTTTCTCCCATAGCACTTAACACCTCTTAACATAGTAAAGTCAAAAAAGATACTATGTTATTATTTGTCTCTCCTTACTAAAATGTAACTGTCACCAGGGCAGGGATTTTTATCTTTCAATGAAACAAACAAAATACATAAATACCCCTATTCCCAGTGCCTGGCCCAAAGTAGGTATTTAACAATTATCAAAATGAATTATGGCCCTCCTTTAATTTACTTATATATGCACCAAAGAATGTGAAACAAGTTAAGATACAATCTTGAATAGGCCTACATTCATTCGAATTTATAAACTCTAGTATTTGTTGAAAATACAATCTTAAATTTCAAAGTCCACGCATTTTTTAAAAACCACTAAAAACAGACATTAACATCATTAATCATCCATTAACTTGAATTTTGTTATTTAAAATATTCATTAATAATACCTGGGTCTCCCTGTTTAAATGAATAATGTAATTTATTTTCAAATCTAATTTTCAACCATTTCTCCAGATTTCATGTGAGTTAGAAGACTGCATGTACCATAATACTGGGGGAAATTGTAAACCAGGAGAAAATAGTTTCAGTTCTCCAAAAATTTTTCAATTTTGAACCTCAAAATCTCCTTAATCCTCAATTTCTTCTTCTGTACAAGGGAAGAGGAGTAAATAATAAGTTCTCTGAAGCCATTTCAGGTCTAAAAGTTCTATGGTGCCATGAATCAAAGATATCGTAGGTTACACAGTCTACACACTTCTCACACCTCTAATAAAAATCATTATAACTAAAATTTTTACAGCTGAATAGAACTTTAGAAATCATCAAATCCAACCCTGTAATATTACAAATAAGAAAACCCAGAAATTGTGAACACTTTTAAAAGTGTTCATGAGTAACAGAATATTGGCTACTTTTGCAGTTATTTTTAAAGTTATCTGAACAATTTTTTTATACAAAATATTTCAGATTATCCCATCATTTAAGCTTGCCCCAGAATTGACAATAACACTAGCAACGAGCTGCAGTACACACACCAAAAACACCACAAAACAACAACAAAAAACTAATGGTAGCCTATAAATTACATCAAGAAGGAATTATAAGAACTTTATAATGAAAAATTTCTTAACCAAAAAATTCTTACAGCCTAACCTCTACTAGGGTCCATGGTGATTTAGTTTCTATCCTAAGAGCATACCAAGACAATTCTAGAGACATGATCTGCATTCAGCCACAGAAAGTGTTTTAAATTAGTAATATCTTGTCACCACTGGTATAACTGGATGAGTCATGGCTAAGTTCCAAAACTAGTTATTTAATATTAACAAAAGGCTAGAGGCTTACAAGCTCAAATCCAAGCTGAACTCTCATATGAACCACATGAAGCCTGAATTCCTGAACAGGTGATAAGCATTATCAAGACCTTGGATTCCACAGGATGATGGTGACTGGGCGACTATTAAGGACAGAACACATTTCAATGCTCTCACAGGGAATACATTTCATTACTTTAGGCTTACTCCTCATCTACATGCCAAGACTCTGGAAACTTTAGGAGTCATGTCTATGACAGTAGAAATACTTAAGAAATTGGAAACTGTTTAGACGCCCTTGTGGATTTTTGAACACTGTGATATCAATCCAAAGTTACTGACCGGTACTTTATGGCAAAGTTTTCTTACAAACGGTAAATTTTTTTGGAACTTACCACAGAATATAAATCACAGAATATATGACAAACGAAACCACATATTCAAATATGACACCAAAATTTTGCCAAGTGGGAGGCTGGGGCTGTATCAGTGGCATTCTTATTTCAGAAATAAGACCAGCTGAAAACAAAACACACTGGGGCATTCCCTTAACACAGCCACACACACACACACCCTCCTCAAAGAGGCCTTTATGCTGCCCATGAGCCAACGGACAACAATATCATTTTTACTGTCTATTCATACAGTAACCTGCATGGAATTCAATTCACAATCTGACTATAATGCCAAACATCGCTTCTGAAAAACCCAGAGTCCAGCAGAGTCAGGTACATAATTACCAAAACGTAAACAGATAACCTGACTACCACGTAAGACATTTGTTCCCCAGACATAAAAAGAAGAGGGGCATAACAACTGCTTTTTTAAAAATTACAAATGGTCTTTTTCATTGGTGTAATAAAACAATTACTGCTCCCACCCCAATCAAATAAAATAGCTCAAAAGGCAACAAGTCTATTTCTCCTAATTCTATGAAATAAGAACAGGTTGCACTTCCGTACTCGGCGCCCCCCCACCCCGCCGTCCCAGGTCCCCCAAGCTCAGGGGTCTCCCGTGTTTTCAGTAGAGAAGTATAACCTCCACCAACTGGCCGGTGAAACTCGTTTTCCAAAGCATAGGACGCATCGAGAGGTGATGGAGAAAGGAAAAGGGCTGATACCCCGCCCCAATCAAAACTGCCTGGAGACTTGAGGGGTGCTGGAGCAGGGAGAGGAGCTGGAAAAAAGTCTTTCCTTCTCACCGGCCGGGCGGAGGGGGAGCCCTGGCTCCGGGGCGGGGGGAGGATCCTCACCCGGAACCCCGGACACCGGTCCCCGGCCAGACACAATGGAGCCGGCGAGGGCACCGGGCAGGAGCCGGGCCGTTGCCCCATCCCCTCCCCCCGCCCCAACGCCTCTCCCACCCGCGCTTGGGCCCGGCGAGGGCACCAGGGCACCGGAGGCCGCTCCCCGAGCCCCAAACTCCCCGGGGCTCCCGACTAGGCCCGGCTCCGCTCCGCCTCCTCGGCTCTCGCGTAGCGGCGGCGCCGGGCGGGAAGGGACAGAGGAAGGGAGCGGCGGGGAAGAGAGCCCCGCCGGGGAGCGGACGGAGGCCGCGGGCCAAGGCTCGGGGCGGCGGGGTCAACGCGGGGCGGAGGGCTGCCGGGGCGGGGGTGCGCGGCGGCGCCGGCCCCCAGCGGCGGGGCGGGCGGGCGGGCGGCCGGACGGCTGCAGTGCCTCACCATGTTGGTGTCCTCCAGGCCTCTCCCCTCCTCCTCCGGCTCCGCAGCGAATGGACGGCGGCGGCGGCGGCGGCTCCTCTCACGGGCTCGCCGGGCTCCCGCTCATGCGCAGTGCGGGGCGGCCCCGGCGCGGCCCGAGGAGGCAGCCCCGGGCCTGGGAGAGGCGGAGAGAAGGGGGTGGATGCCGGGAGCCCCGCGCCGGGGTTCCCCGGGGTGCGGGGTCTTCCTGGGAAGGGGGAGGGAGACGCGGGCGGCGCTGGGGGCGACGCACGTCTTCCGCGCGCCGACATCCTCCCGTCGCGCCTGGCGGTCTCCGGCGGGGTGGGGGTCCGTGGGCAACATCTCCGCTTCCTACGCGCTCCTTCCGTCGTCGGACCGTGGGGCCGTGTCTACGAGGGGCTTAAGGAGGCTCGAGCGGAGGTCAACAACTTGAGTTGCAAGGGGCGACTGGAATGGATAGGACTGAGGTGCTAGATCTCTCCCGAACCACCCCATCAATACAGAAAAAAAAAAAAGACACCACCCCCATGTTTTCTTCTACCTCCACTCTCTCTCAGTTCCAGTATCAGGTCCCCCGTGCTTCATGTCCCCCGTGTGGACATGGTACAGAAGATCTTATTCTAGCCATGTGGGAGCTGTAATGCCCTTTAGGATAGCATAGGCTCTTCCCAGGCACAAGCGGCTGCAAGGAGACAGTAGCACAGCTGTAGGGTTCCAGGCAGGGAAGACTGGTAGTTCAAGGCCCCACGCATTCCGCTAGTGGCGGAAGTTGCAGTGTCAGCGCCGCTGTTTGCTCTAAATATCCAATCAGTTCAGCCTCCCTAGGATAAGTTTTGGGAAGTAACAAACATTTTTCACTGATGGCTGAGGGACGTCAAGGCGGATGGACAGTCCAGGCTTGACTTATTCTTGTTTCTAAGTCTGGTGAGGATGAGGGCACCAGGATTCTGAGTTGAGGGTCAAGTGGACAAGTATGCTGCAGGGAGGACAAAAGACTCTTTGCACTGGTCCTTGCCCTTAAGAAACTGACTGTACAGCTGAACAAATTAGACACTTCACACAGGAAGGAGGGAAAGAGGAAGAAATAAAGAAAACATCAGAAAATCACAACTAAGGATCAGTCAAAAGTTAATGTGTTTCAGAACAGAATCAAACCTTAGTTGGAGGTGTTAACACCCTTACCTCTAACACCCTTTTCTCTCCAAAACAGCCATAAACTACCAGATCAGCCTATAACTTTACGACTTTTAAGTTCTTATCAAAGCAACAGAACTTTGGCAACTGCTGGGGGCCAAATGCTTCCTGGAACCAGCCATATATCAGAAGTTCCAGCGCTCTACCAAGACAGATCTCTAGCCAACACAGACATTTATCCATTCTTTCCACCAGTCTTTAGTGGGCACGTACTAATGTGCCAAGCTCCTTGCTGGGCTCTGGGAAATCAGTTCTGTGAGGACAGGCGAGATCTGCCTGATGCAGCAAGCCCAAAACTAGACCTCATCCATGGATATTCTCCAAGAATTAACCTAGCATTTGACCTAAAATAGCAAGTGAGACCTAGGATCTTAATGAAGAAGATTCACTGTGTCTCTTTCCCTATCGTTATGTGTCACTGAAGTAATAATAGCTGGTGGGGTTTTCTTAAGCTTTTGCCTAATTGCCAACTCCAACGGACAGTTCTTAATTCTCATTCTATTGGACCTCTCTCCTGCATTTGACCACTTCCTCAAGTTTCCTCTGTATGATTTTCCATAATCCACTTTCTCCCACATTTCCTCCTTCCCCTGTGACCAGTCTCCTTTGCTGACTCAGCTCTCTTTAGCTCTTAGATGCTGGGCTTTCCAGAACCATCCCTGAATCTCTCCCTGCATACAACCGGTGTTGGGCTCTCACTCACATTCCTACAATGTCAACTACTGCCTTTATCTTGAGGAGTCTTTGATCTTGATTTCCAGCTCCTGAGTGGCAGACCTAAACACTAATTTCGATCGTTCCAGAGGCCTGTCAATCTTGACAAATCCAAAACCTTATCCTGCAAGGCTGCTTATCCTTCTGACTTTTTAAAAAAATATTTTATTGATTATGCTATTACAGTTGTCCCAACTTTTCTCCCTTTGCCCCCTCCACCTGGTACCCCCATTCCCTGTGGTAATCCTCCCCTTTAGTTCATGTCCATTTAGTTTAGTTTAGTTGTATGCATGGGTCATGCATACAAATTCTTTGGCTTCTCCATTTCCTATTCTGTTCTTAACATCTTCCTGTCTATTCTGTACCTACCAATTTGTACTTCTGAATCCCTGCACCTTTTCCCCCATTCTCTTCCTTCCCCCTCCCAACTGATAATCCTCCAAATGATCTCCATATTTATGATTGTTTCTGTTCTGCTTGTTTGCTTAGTTTGTTTTTTAGATTCTGTTGTTGATAGTTGTGAATTTATCGCCATTTTAATGTTCATAGCATGGATATTCTTCTTTTTCTTAGATAAGTCCCTTTAATATTTCATATAATAATGGCTGGTGATGGTAAACTGCTTTAGCTTTACCTTGTCTGGGAAATTCTTTATCTGCTCTTCCATTCTAAGTGATAGCTTTGCTGGATAGAGTAATCTAGGTTGTAGGTCCTTGCTTTTCATCACTTGAATACTTCCTGCCAGTCTCTTCTAGCCTGCAAAATTTCTTTTGAGAAGTCATCTGACAGTCTTATGGGAACTCCTTTGTGCATAACTATCTGCTTTACTCTTGCTGCTTTTAAGATTCTGTCTTTATCTTTAATCTTTGGCATTTTAATTATTATGTGTCTTGGTGTGGTCCTCTTTGGGTCTGTGCTTCCTGGACTTGTATGTCTATTTCCTTCACCGAATTAGGGAAGTTTTCTTTCATTATTTTTTCAAATAAGTTTTCAATCTCTTGCTCTTTCTCTTCTCCTTTCAACACCCCTGTGATTTAAATGTTGCTATGTATAAAGTTGTCCCAGAGGCTCTTAGCCTATCCTCATTTTTTTCTTTTTCCTTCTTGCTGTTCTGATTGAGTGTTTTTTTTTTCTTCCTTATGTTCCAAATCATTGATTTGGTTCTTAGCTTCACCCACTCCACTGTTGGTTCCCTGTATTTTTTTTTTTTTATTTCACTTAGTGTAACCTTCATTTCTGCCTGGGTCTTTTTTTATGCTGTTGAAGTACCCAATGACTTCCTTGAGCATCCTAATAACCAGTGTTCAGAACTCTGCGTCTGATAGATTGCTTGTTTCCATTTTGTTTCGTTCTTTTTCTGGAGTTTTTTTCTGTTTTCATTTGGCCCGTACTTCTTTGTCTCCTCATTTTGGCAGCCTCTCTGTGTTTTTTTCTATGTATTCGGTACATCTTCTTTGACTCTCTGTCTTAGTAGTGTCGCCTTTTGTAGAAAAGTGCGCTGGTAAGTTGGATGGGGTGGAGCCTTTGGTAATTGACAGGTCAGGGCAACCAGTGAACCAGGTTGATGGAGTCTCCCGTATGGTGTCACTGCTCTGTGGCTGTGTGGGAGAAAGCTCAGAAAGGGGACAACTCCACTGCCAGGTTCTGGAGTTTTGTCCAGGGTGGGTGGGAAAACTGTCCCCTAGCACTTGCTGATGTCAGATGCTTCAATTTCTCCCTATATGCCGCAGTGCTTTTCCAGCTGAGCCCAGAGGGAGTGAGTTTGTATAAGTCCTAAGTCCGTTGTGGGCCCTTTAAGAGAAACTCCTGAGAGTTTCTGCCACCCCAAATCCCACTGGTTTTTACATCTGGAAGTTATGGGAATTTATCTTCCTGGCACTGGAACCCTGGTGTGGGTGGTCTGGTATGGGACTGGATACCCTCGCTCTGGAGGTATCCCTCTTGATTTTTATCTACCATGTGTGGGTGTGGGACCGCTCATTCTGTATTACTGCATCTTTTTGTACCTCTCCACCTCTCTTTGTATTTCCATGTCTCTACCACTCCTACCCATCTGGATAAATGTGACTTCTTTAATTCCTTGGTTGTCAGACTTCCATACAGCTTGATTTTCTGATGATTCTGGGTGATACTGTTTTGTAGTGGAGTTGTGGTTTTTGCTGCAGTGTGCGAGGAGGCCAGCTGTGTTTGCCTACACCTCCATCTTGACCAATCCTTCTGCCTTTGTACCAAATCATCCCAACTAGACATCTAAGAGTCATCCACAACTTCTTCTACCTCATCCCCCTTAATCTAATTGGTCACCAAAACTCAATTTTACCTCCTAAATAATTGCGAACCTACACTCTCCCCTGCCCATCCCTCAGCCAATACTTTATCATCTTATCAGCAGCCTCTTAACTAATCCTCTGGCCTCTACTCTTTCTCCACTGCTCCTGAGTTGTCTTTCTATGATAACAATCTGAATTTGTACCTTGAAATACTCCAGAGGCTTCATAAACTGTGAGTCTCCATGGTGTGGCCTATAAGGCTCTCTCTCCATAATCTGTCCTCTCACTTTGCCATTTCCCACCACCTTCCACACAAACACACCTCATATGCCAGTTTGAACAATCCAGGCCCGCCCTACTTCTTCATGTCTGCTTGCTTTCTCTTTTTTTCTGCTATCCCCAGCATACTAGCTAACACTGACCAAGGGCTTTCCATGTAACATGCACTGTTTTAAAGCCATGATACCTACAAATTCACATAATCCACACTTCAGTACTATGAGCCATGTCCAGTGATTATACCAACTCTGCAGAGGAGGACTCTAAAGCACAGGAGATTAAATAACATGTCTCAGGTTCCTCATCTGGTACGTAGTAGAGCTGGGATTTAAACCCGGATAGTGTGGCTACAATGTCTGTGCTCTTCACTACCACACGGTGTTTCCTACCAAGACCTCACACTCAACTCAAAGACCATCTTCTCTATGATTGTCTCCTGACCTCATCCCTGGATTCCAGCACTTTTGTGATACCTTGTATATGTACTTCTATTATCACTTATGACATCATATGATTATCATTTGCCTAGTGAACACCTTCCCTGACAGACTGTGTACCGCTGCAAGCCAGAAACCCAGCTGCAGACATCGAGTTTTCAGTGTCAAAGTGTGTGCCTGGCATGTGTAACATATATGTGTGCTACATGGGAATGGTTGGATAAAAGAAAGTAGATATCTGACTGATGCCTGTCAATCTGCCTTAAGACAGCCTATATTGTTTGCTATTGTAATGGAATGTCTGTCCTCCTTGGCAGATAATATATTATACCATATGGTCAGATGGTGAATGTAGTAGCAACTGCACTCGTTACTGCCCTTCTAAGCTACATATCAAGTGTGAAATGGAGAATCATTATTCAATTATGGTTATTGAGTGAGAGAAACACATTTGTTAAAATTGTCCTTATTATTTTTTAAGTGGAAAAATCCCGGAGATAAGGCATAAATTATAAGGTTTGATTAAATAAAGAATATTCATTAACATGTTCATAGTACTTTTTGCCATGAGTTTTCAAATATTTAAGTTAAGGCTTTTAGGTTGTTTTAAGCACAGAATTTGTAAAGCTTATTTTCTATGGTGACAATCTCAATACAATAATAAGAAATAAAATAGAAATTTCTAGCTAAAGTTCACTATCCTCATTCTCCCTCCCTCTATAGATAAATATGTAGATATAGATACACATATGTATATCTATATATTCATGCATATATATGTATACATATGTACACATGGGGAAAAAGCTCATACACACATTTTTATTCATTCACTGTACATCTCTAGCTACATAAATAAATTTATATGGAGTATTTGTAGATAGTATATTTTTTCCAGGCAAAACATTCAACTGTTGGAAAATAATTGTTGCCCTGGCTCAGTTGGTTGGAGCATTATTTTGTGCACCAAAAGGTTGCAGGCTTATTTCCTGGTCAGGGCACATACCTAGGTTGCAGGTTCAATCCCTGGTCTGGGTGCATACGAGAAGCAACCAATCAATGTTTCTCTCTCACATCGATGTTTCTCTCTCTCTCTCTCTCTCTCTCCCTCTCTCCCCCTCTCTCAAATCAATTTTTAAAAAAATCCTAAGGTGGGGATTAAAAAAAAAAGAAAATAATTTTTTGCCTCGGATCCTTAAAACTTCATTTTAGGCTAAATATATTCACTGATAAAATTGTTGTAATTCTGTTTAAGGAAACATGTAAAACCAAGAATTCCATACTTTTAAAATCTGTTTTTTAGCAAAGAGAAAGAGCAAGAGTAATCTGAAAAGACAGATTGCTAACATTTGTTGTAGTTCATCTAGCTAAAATTAACCCTGCATGGTAATTATGTATACATAGTTACAGTTCAAAGGCATTAGTCTGGGATGGACAGCCACCCCCTTTCCACAGCCACCCCCTTTCCAACTCAGATGGACTCAATTTTACCCAACATTTACTTAAATGTGCTTATTAAATTCAAGCTTGCCTATTTATAACTATGTAAGAGTGAAACATTCTAAAGGGTGAAGCAGACAGGAGTAGGCCTCAGGGTAGGGCTGGGCCAGTGTAGCTGCAGGAAGTCTAACATGAGATCCATGGTCCCAAATTCATGCCAAACTCACCAGAGTAGGGGGAGAAGTTGAAGCCTTTTGGCTCTCCCTCTCCTGACAAGCGTTGCGAGTGAAGCCGAGGAAATGACTGACTGCCTGGGGCTTTCTTCCCCACATTCTGAACCATTTGAAGAGGGATCCTTAATCAGGACAAAGGCATAAACCTCGAGGACTCTACCTAGGAAACTGGACACCATTGTCCCCTTCACACAAAAGGGCCAGAAAGCAGTATTCCAGTGGGTTACCTTCTAAACAGGAAAATGGGAATATTTACCAGAGCCAGTCTGTCACCTCAAGGTGCATGTGGGTCTGTTGGTTTTAGCTGCTCCACACTCATGGTAGAGGAATGGATTTGCATTAACAGCCAAGACTGGAGGAGGGTCAGCGATGGGAAACCACCCAAGACCATCACTGATGATGTCACAATGTCCTACTGTCCTAAGTAGTCCATCCTGGACTGCCCTGCCCAGCCCAGCTCTTTCCCTGCGGCATGAGACTGTGGCTCAGCCTCATGTCTGCCTTGGACAGCTCTGGTCAGTTGCAAAGAGTGAATTTATTGAGATCATAAAGGCTGGGACAGTTCTACAAGTAGTACAGTAGATGATTCAGTAGTACTGTAGAGTTTGGGGTGTTTGTCCCTGGATACTTCTGAGACCCTCACCAAAGCGTTTGCCACTGATGATGACAGAGAAAATGCTGGCATCAAATCGACATCTGACTTTTCTGCCTTTACTCAGAGGGTAGTGCATAGGTGTGAGTTTTCTCTGGGACTCAGTATTCTCAATTATAAAGTGAGAAGATTGGGTTGAATTATAATACATTTCTATTAAAACCTAAATTGATTTGGTTTTATATTGGCACACTATTATGAGCTATCCTCGAAGTTCAGGAAAGAATAGTCTGTCTCATTCACTCACTCATTCATTCATTTCTAAGTGCATGAAGAACTTAGGCTGGCACTGTCTGACAAACACAGTGCGAGCCACATGTGGGGCATATGTGAAATTTAAAATTTTCCAGTCATGACATTTAAAAAGTAAAAACAGACTTCACTTGATTTTTTAAAATATTTAACATAAGATGTTAAAAACATCAGCATTTCAACGCATACTCGATGTAAAATATTCAGATATCTTACCTTCTTTTTTTTCATAGCAAGTCTTTGAAAGTACATTTTTTAAGATTTTTAAATTGTTACTCTATTACAGTTGTCCCAGTTTTCCCCCTTTTGCCCTCCTCTGCCCATCCCACCCCCTTAAAGTACTTCTTAGTTTGGACTAGCCACATTTCAGGTGCTCAGTGGCTGCACATGGTAATGGCTACCGTATTGGCCAGCACAGGCCTGGGCAGAGGCTGGCCTGGACTAGATGCTCAACCAATGGGAGCAAATAAGTATTCTTACTTCCAGGAAATAAACAAAAACTTGAACTATCTATATTATAGCAAATAGTTGCCTAAAAATGGTTAGCATTTGGGAAGCTATCATAGTTCAGTTGGAGAAAACATTTATCTGTGATGTTTTATCTCAGATAAATGTTTTCAGTGTATAGCAAACTAGGAAAATCACCAGTACAAATTTGTGTACCAAACACCAATAATTTTCCTGATTATGAATATGTCTTCCTGTTAAATGTAATTTCTGCACAAGAATTTTTCAACCAATGTAAGACATATAAAACAATGAAACACATTCACCAAACACTTTAGTTTTGAGGGGTTTTTTTCCCCCAGGGCCATCTAGCAAATAAGTAAATACCATTTTCTTCATTTCCTTTGAGATAGGTCAGTCTTTTGAAAGAAATAATGTGGCATGGCTGAAGAGAGAAGAGCCTGTTTAGAGGGAAGGTTTCTGTACAAATATTGTAAAAGTTTTAAAAAGTTAAGACCAGAGCCAGGTTAGCCTGTGAATAGCACTGTGAAAGAGAAAAACAAAAATAACAAAATTTTAATATTATGAGATTACAATTTTGAAAATAAATATACAGAAAGAAGAAGCCAATGAAAGAATGTGATTGTGAAGCCCAGATGGGTTCATCTGTTGTCGGAGATCAGGGAGCTCCCTTCAGGGCATTTGAGAAAGGAGATGATTAGGCAAAGTTCTTTGCAGATAAAATGGGACATGGCCACTCTTAATTAACCAAACGTGAAAGAAAGGAAAATGTTGTGGCTATAGGTCACAACTTCAAATGAAATAACACATTTTGGCGAATTTGAAGAGGTCTCTTGATTTTGTTGACAATCTGACCTGGAAGAATAGGGTGTTGGGTGGGGGTTGAATGAGAGGAAGCTCGAAAGTCCATGGTCAGGCCGGACAGGTGAGCTCTGAGGAGGCGTCGATGACAGCACAATTGGCAGATCAGGTCTGGCTGGAAAGAACAGCTGGTGGGAGAGGTCAGGAGAGAGGAAGGGATTATTTCCATTCCTGATCAATGGCATACAGCCTGCAGAGTAACAACATAGTTGTGAAATGTGTAAGAGGGCACCACGCTCAGGCTGGGCACATGTGACAGGGCCACTCAGCTTGGTTTAATGTATGTGTGGCTCAGAACGCAGGTTCTCAGTCTACAACCCCTGAGTCAGATTTTGTCTGGTTGATTTTCAGAAGAGTCTAAGATTTTATTCCAGTCCTCCCAATGGATGATTTCTCAAAAGCAACAATGAATAGTATTGAGTTGATTATGAAGTCCCCACAGTTGAATTTTTTTCCTGTGACATTATCTTTACATTTGAAGTTCAGATCCCTTGATATTTTCTTTTTACATATGTATTGTCTTCTTTGAGCATCGACTCCTCTGACTGGCAATTTTGAATTATATACACTTTGAGTTTGGTTCCAACTACAAATGTAAGCTTTCCTGTCAATGAATACATGTCAGCAACAGTATGAAGTACCAGGAATACAACGAAAGACCCCAATAGTCCCAGGAACCCAACCTGCCAACTGTAGAAACTCACGGTCAGGCAATGTGGAAACTATGAGAGGTGGGTAAAGGGTCTTTGAGAAATTTGGACAAGCACTGCATCTGGGAAGCCCAGCAGGACTATGGGTAGAGGGGAGGCTGTGGATAGCATGGGCTTCCAATGCTGAACCTTAACCTGTGCTTGAACCAGACTCTACCATGTATTATGAAGGTGATTTTTGTATATTTTTAAATCTGAGCCCCAGTTCCTCGTCTGTATTGGGTGACAGGATATGTCAGGAGATGTAATGAGACAGGATAAGTAATGCCAGTCTTAGGCACTTGACAAGTTGTAGTTGCTCATTCTAGAAGAGGTGACGTAGGAATGCACTTTTAAAGAATGAACAAGCGGAGAGTCTCAAACTGAGCTGACTTGCTTTTCAGAACAAGTCGGTCATTTAAAGTGAGGTTTAGAAATAAATAGTTCTTTCCTATTACATTTAGATATCTCTTTAGTCTAAAAGCACACGCAAGTATAGGGTTATGATTGTTCTTTACATTTCATGGACTCTAAAATAACCCAAATAGCCCTGACTGATGGCTCAGTTGGTCCGATGTTGTCTGCAAAGCAAAAGGTTTTCGGTTTGATTCCCAGTCCAGATGCATGGCTAGGTTGTAGGTTTGGTCCCCAGTTGGGACGCATACTAGAGACAACCAATTGATGTTTCTCTCCCTCTCTTTCTCTCTTCCTTCCCCTCTCTCTAAATAAAATAAAAATTAAAAAATAAAATAAAATAAAATAAAATAACCCAAATAAGCCACCCAAATCAACCATGATAATAAGTATTAGGGTTGCATGATGAGGAAAATACAGGCTAGCTAATCAGTGCCCTCCAATCAGCATGTCAACACACAGAATCTTCCGACACTTGATGTGGCTCTGACATCTGGAAACACTTTGACCAGTAGAGCCAGCTTGATTGTCTACACACACACACACACACACACACACACACACACACACATCATTATCACATTTCTTCCCCAAATCTCAGGGGCCATGATAAGAAGTTACAGTGATAGTCAATGACTACTCAGGAGACATTTTTCTTTTTCTTTTTTTATCCTTTTTTAAGTATATTTTATTGATTATGCTATATCAGTTGTCCCATTTTATTCTCCCCTTTATTCCCCTCCTCCCTGCACTCCTCCTCCCTCCAGCATTCCCCCCACTTAGTTCATGTCCATGGGTCATATATATGAGTTCTTTGGCTCCTCCATTTTCTATACTATTCTTAATCTCCCCCTGTCTGTTTTGGACCTACCAATTATGCTTCTTTATCCCTGTACTTTCCCTCCCATTCACCCCGCTCTCTGCTCCCCACTGATAACCCTCCATGTGATCTCCTTTTCTGTGATTCTGTTCCTGTTCCAGTTGTTTGCTTAGCTTGTTTTTGTTTTTGCTTTTTAGGGTTCAGTTGATGGTTGTGAGTTTGTTGTCATTTTACTGTTCATAGTTTTGATCTTTTTTTTTAGATAAGTCCCTTCAACATTACATATTATAAGGGCTTGGTGATGATGAACTCCTTTAGCTTTACCTTATCTGGGAAGCACTTTATCTGCCCTTCTATTTTAAAATGATAGCTTTGCTGGATAGAGTAATCTTGATGTAAGTCCAATCTTGGATGTAAGTCCTTGCTTTTCATGACTTTGAATACTTCTTTCCAGTCCCTTCTTGCCTACAAAGTTTCTTTTGAGTAATCAACTGATGATCTCATGGGAACTCCTTTGTAGGTAACTGTCTCCTTTTTCTCTTGCTGCTTTTAAGACTTTCTCCTTATCTTTAACCTTTGGTATTTTAATTATGATGTGTCTTGGTGTGGTCCTTTCTGTGTTCAACTTGTTTGGGACTCTCTGTGCTTCCTGGACTTGTATGTCTATTTCCTTCTCCAGATTGGGGAAGTTTCCTTCATTATTTTTTCAAATAAGTTTTCAATTTCTTATTCTTCCTCTTCTTTTGGCACCCCTATGGTTTGGATGTTGGAATATTTAAAGTTGTCCCAGAGGTTCCTAAGCCTGTCATTTTTTTTTTAATTCTTCTTTTTCATTCTGTCCCAGCTGAATGTTTATTTCTTCCTTTTGTTCCAAATTGTTGATTTGAGTCCTGGTTTCCTTCCCTTCACTTTTGGTTCACTGTATATTTTTCTTTATTTCACTTTGTATAGGCTTCACTTCTTTCTTTATTTTGTGGCCATACTCAATCATTTCTTTGAGCATCCTGATTACCAGTGTTTTGAACTCTGCATCTGATAGGTTAGCTATCTCCTTGTAACTTAGTTCTTTTTCTGGAGTTTTGATATGTTCTTTCATTTGGGTCATATTTTTTGTCTTGGCACACCTGTTATGTTGTAAGGGGCAGAGCCTTAGGTGTTCTCCAGGGTGGGGCAACCCGCTTCACTGTGTTGTGGCACTATCTGTGGGGGAGGATGTCAGAGGGGAACTGGTGGGTAGGAGGGAGACTTTTACTGTATACTAAAAGTATACAATTTGTGTAGGTTTCAAGTGTGCAATTCTATAATACATCACCTGTACACTATATAGTACGTTCACCATCCAGAGTCAAATCCCCTTCTGTCACCATTTATCCCCCTTCTTCCCACTTCTAACTCCTCTCACCCCTCCTTTCCCTCTGGTAATCACCATACTGTTGTCTGTGTCTGTGAGCTGTTCTTTCTCCTTAATTCCTCACCTTTTTTACCCAGCCCCCAAACCTCCCTCCCCTCTAATAGCTGTCAATCTGTTTCCTGTATCATTTAGCCTGTTTCTATTTGTTTATTTTGTTCATTTTGTCCAGATTGTCCAATTTGTTGGCATAGAGTTGTTCATAATATTTTCTTACAATCTTTTGTATTTCCATGGGGTAAGTTGTCACTTCTCCCTTTCATTTCTGATTTTACTTATTTGGATCCTTTCTCTTTTTTTTAACAAATCTGGTCAAAGGTTGTCAATCTTGTTTATCTTTTCAAAGAACCAGCTCTTAGTTTTATTGATCATTCATACTGTGTTTTAGATTCTATTTTAATTTCTGCTCTGATCATTATTACTTCCTTTCTTCTACTCACTTTGGGCTTTGTTTGTTGTTCCTTTTTCTAGTCCTATTAAGGGTAAAGTTAGATTGTTTATTTGAGATTTTTCTTGTTTCTTGAGGTAGGCCTGTAATGCTATGAATTTCCCTCGTAGGGCTGCTTTTGCTGTTTCCAAAGATTTGGGGCTGTAGTATTCTTGTTTTCATTTATCTCAAGGTACATGACTTTTCCCCTTGATCTCACTGTTGATCTATTCATTGTTTACTAGCATGCTATTTAGCTCCCATGTCTCCTTGTGTTTTTCAGGGTTTTTTTCTTATGATTGACTTCTAGTTTCATAGCATTATGGTTAGAGGAGATGCTTAATATGATTTCTTTCTTCTTGAATTTACTAAGACTTGTTTTGTGTCCTAATATGAGGATAAAAAAGAGTGTATATTCTGCTGCTTTGGGGTGAAATGCTCTGAAAATATCAATTAAGTCCATCTGATCTAGTGTGTCATTTAAGGCTGCTACTTCTTTGTTGATTTTCTCTCTGAAATACCTATTCGTTGATGTCAACGTGGTGTTAAAATTCTCCACTATGACTGTGTTACTGTTGATCTCTTCTTTTATGTACATCAACATCTGCTTTATCTATTTAAGTGCTCCTATGTTGGGTGCATAAATGTTTAAAGGGTTATATCTTTTTGTTGGTTTGCTATCTTTATCATTATGTAGTATTTTTCTTTATCTCTTAATAGAGTCTTTGTTTAAAGTCCGTTTTGTCAGATATATGTTTGCTGCCCCAGGTTGTTTTCATTTACATTTACATGAAATATGTTCTTCCATCCCTTTACTTTTAGTTTGTGTGCATCTTTCATTCTGAGGTGAGTCTCTGGTAGACACCATATATATGGGGTTTGTTTTCTCATCCATTTAGCTATTCTATGTCTTTTGATTAGATAATTTATGCCATTTACATTTAAAAATCAATAGTGAAAAATACATCTTTCACTCCAATTTCCAGTCCAACAATTCTCCCCCATCTCCAGACACAATCATTGTTGCCAGTCTCTTAGGTTTACCATCCTTTTTCTTGTACCTCTGAGATCACATTATATATACCGTCTGTCCTTTTAACTTCATTCATTAACTCATTCTTTTCTAGAAGTGTATAGTAATCTATGATATATGAGGTCTGTCCAGAAAAAGTTCAGCCATTGTTAATATAATGAGAATGGTTTATGCAACATCGATGTCACCCTGGCAGCCAACCAAGGAGAGTGGACTGGAATGCACATGTGTGAACAATGATGACTTCACTGTACTACTCGATGGGAGTGGAAGATGTTGTGAGTGAGCATGTGTACTGTGTGGCTGCTGCATTGAAAATGACTGAGCAGGTAGAGCAACAAATCTGCATCAGATTTTGCATTAAGCTTGAGGATTCCTCCATGGAAACTATTCAGATGATTCAGAAGTCTGCAGCTATGGGCAGCTGGTGATTGGCAGCTTCATCACAACATGCCTGCTTGTGCATCACATTTCATGAAGAGATTTTTGGTGAAACATCAAATCACCCAGGTGACTCAGCCCCCCTACGGCCCAGATTTGTTGATCTGTGACTTTTGGCTTTTCCCAAAACTAAAATTACCTTTGAAAAGGAAGAGATTTCAGACTGTTGATGAGATTCCAGAAAATACGACAAGATAGCTGATGGCAATGCCAACAAAGGATTTTGCAGTGTTTTGAACAGTGGAAGAAATGCTGGGAGAATTATGTGAATTCCTAAGGTGCCTACTTTGAAGGGAAGTGGGGCATCATTGTCCTTTGTTCATGTTTCTTGTATCTTGTATCTTCATACGTCTCTATTTTTCATATTACATGGCTGAATACTTTCTGGACAGACCTCATATTCTTTATTTCTGTCTGGTTCTTTTTTGTGGTTTCTATGTCCTTTTTTATGCTTGCTATCTCTTTGCTGAAGTTCTCACTAAGTTTCTTGTGCATCCTTATAATCATTTTTTTGAACTCTATCTCTGGTAAATTGATTACCTCCATTTTATTTTGGAATATTTCTGCAGATTTATCCTGTGTTTTTATTTGAGGGCATGTTTCTTTATCTCCCAGTTTTGGCTGCCTCTTTGTGTTTGTTTTGTGTATTATGTAGATCTTCTATGACTCCCAGTCTTGGTAGGGTAGCCTCCTATGGGACCCAGTGGTGCAGTCTCCTTGATTACCTGAGCTGAGTGTGCCAGGAATGTCCCTTGTGTGGGCTGTCCTTTTACAACTGAGTCCTGATTGCTATTGACTCATTTGTGTATGTGGTAGACCCTCAGGTTAACTGACTATGAGGATCAGTCCCCAACCACAGTGTACCAACTGCTGTGCAGATGCTGACCACACAAAGCATAATTCAGCAATATCTGGTGCCTGCCAAGATCTCCATTTGGAGATGCCACTTGAGAAGCTTTGGATACTGTTCTGATGTTTTCTGAAGTTGGTCACTAGGTGTGTTGGTTCCGATGCCTCTTGAAAGGGGTTCTGGTGCAGGCGAATAAAGACACCACTATGACTGGCCCTGGGCAACCTGTTTGCAGCTATCAGTGATCCACAGTTTGTGCATGGGAAGGACCAAGCTGCACAGCAAGTCTGACTTTTACTATTACCAGGCCCAGAGAGAGGTCAGCAAAAGTCCCAGGGAACCCTGAGGTCTGACTCTGCCTGCTTCCACCAGCTGGCGGACTGTTAGGTTCAGTCACTGAAAGAGCTACAGCAGTGCCTGAGTTACATGAGGGAGGTTCTCAGTGAGTCACCAGGTAGGGGCGAGTGATGATCATCAGATTGATACAGGTTTAAACACAATGCCAGTGCTGGTCTGAGGGTATACCAAGTCTAGCTGCCACCTGCCTGGTGCCCACAGACCTTTGTGGTAGATCAGGGTCTCAGGAAGTCCTTAGGGTGAGGCCAGCAGAGTTTATCAGACCCAAACAGATCATGATTTGGCCCCATAAAGGGAGAGCTCTGCACAGGTTGGACATGCAAGGGCAAAATGTCCCCTGTCCTAGAGCCACACAACTCAGTTTGTCCAAGATTCTGCCCGGAGCCTGAGCTCAACAATGTGAGGCTATGGGGAGTTGGGGGGTTGAGGCTAGTGGATCTTCCATGACAGGGAGGTGCTGGTCAGGCTTGGGGGAAGGTGGGAGTAGTGGCCCCCCTGGGGCCATACAACTCAGCCTCTCCCGGATTTTTCCCGGACTCAGCAGGGTGGGTGGGGCCGCCAAAAGCTGAGAGAGTGAGGCCACCTGGAGCCCAGCGGTTGGGGCTAGAAGAACTCCTGTGAGGGGTTGGTGCCAGCCAGGTTCTCAGAAAAGTGGGGGAATGGCCCCTACCCCGAAGCCACGCCACTCAGTCACTGACACTCCCTGAATGTGCCCAAACCTCTGCACCCTGGCCCAGGCAGCTGACTCCTCACCAGGGAGTGAGCTCTGTAGGGTGGAGCAACAGGAAGTCCAGAGTGTGGAGCTATTGCTTTCCCCCAGACTGAAGCCATAAAAAGGGGACTGGTCCATCTGAAAAAGATGGCATCTGCAGTGTGGGAGAGTGGGTGACTCAGCACAGGGGTCCAGGCAGCTGTCCCTTCAGCTCTCTTCTCAGAGCCACAAACCTCAGTCTCTCCTCACACGACTAGTCCGCTCCATCTTCCCTCTGCCAAAGCCCAGGCCAAGTGGTTCTGAATGAGATATTGTGTGTTGTCTCTTTAGGAAGGCGCCCGTATCTCTAGCTGACTTCTGTCGCTCTCTGGAAGATAGAGGCCCTGCTTATTGTCACAGCCAGATGTTATGTGGGCACCTCTTCCTGGGTCTGGTGCTCTGGGCTGGGGAGCCCAGTGTGGGGTTGAGACCACATTTCTCAGGGGAAACCTTTGCAGCTGAGATATCCTTCTGGAATCTTAGCTGCCACCTGTGGGAGCGAGGGCAGCCCTTTTCACATCTCCACCCTTCCTACAAGTCTTGATATGGCTTCTTCTGTAAATCCTTGGTTATGACATCTCTTCAGCTAGTGTTCAGTTGGTTAGTCAGGTTGACTGTCCTATGTTTTGGTTGTACTTCCAGTTTGGTCCTGGGAGGAGGTGAGTGTGACCTAACTTTTAATATGTATTTTTAGATTTTGAATCTTGGGAATGTATTACCTATTCAAAAATTAAATTACTACCTCTTTGAGAGAGACTAACAATATTTACATAACCAAGGAACTATAGACCTATGGCTTACTTGCATATAATAATCTTCAATCATTATTTGATGCCTTGTATTAATGAGAAATGACTCCAGAGTTAAGGTATGTGATGGGCCAGGCCAATGAGAGAAGTAGGGAGGGTTGAGGGCCACTGCTGTCCATCATGGAGGAGGCAGCCTGCTTAGACTGCCACCTCCAAAATGGAAGCTCCAAGTGGGGCCAGGTGGGCCCTAGGGGAGCAAACGTAGGCATCATGCCAGTCTGAATTACAGTGGGCATGAAGCCTGCTTTCAGTAATGGAAGAAAGCACCATGCTCTTACGATATAGGCTGTAGTCATAAAGGACTAAGAAAAATAGAGAGAAGTCCCAAGTTATCTTCTTGTTGTTTTTAGTGGGTTTTTTTTTTTGTGGGTAGGGGGTGGATTTGGAATGAGAATTATTTCTAATTTAGTCAGAGGGGCTAACGTGTGAAGAATATCATTAGCCGTCCTAGGAGGGAGGGAGGTGCATCAGGGCTGTGGCTTGGAGGTCTCAGGGGAGGGTGTTCACTGTACTTGCAGCTCACTGCAGGAGACTGAGCCAGTTAGAGGCACTAAGACATTCTGATTCCAAGGCTTTTGTCAGGGTGACAGGGTAATTACTGGTATCAGGGCTGTGATCCACTAATAGCTCAGGCACCCCTTGGTCCAGAAGGAATGTTGTCCCCAGGGTTATTCACAGGGGGTGGGGGCAGATAGGCAAGACTGCCCCCACCCAGCCTGTGACTTTTACAGCTGTGGGCAGGGCCTCCTGGGATGCCCTGAAGTCAGAGTCTGGTGGGGAAGAACTACTAACCCCAAGGCTGCGACTCCCCAGGGCCAACCCTCAGGAAGCACTGAGTCATTAGTAGGAAGAAACTAATGACCCAAGGCTCCCTGCTCTGGGCGTGGAGCAGAGCTTCAGGCACATCCATCTTCTCATGTCTCACCACACAGGTTAAGTCACATTTTCCTCCTTCTGGGTGTCTTGACGTTTGGTGGGAACACCTAGAAGTGCTTTTTGAGATCCTCTGATGAAAGGTGCAGTAGAAGTACAAAGTATTACTATTCACACTGTAAATATCTTAATGACAGGAGCAGAAGTACCATGGGTAGGCAGAACATAGATGCACAGTTCAACTTCTAATATTCCTAAGAGAAAAATTTAAGGATTGAGAATAGTCAGAGTGTAAGGTTGAGAAGAGAAGCCAATTGTGGAGGGGAAAAAAGATAGTGAGTTCAGCTAAGTAGGAAACCTCCCTACTCTGGGCCCAACAGAAGCGGTGATGCCCACCCACACTGAGGCCGAAGACAGACACCAAGGTTCTCCCTCCTACACATATGTGTGACAGCTGATGTGGCAGATGGAGCGAATCCAGGCCCAGCCCTCAAGCAAGAGGTGAGCCGCTTCTGGGCTTGCTGCTGTCCCTTTAGTACACGGGCTCTAGCACCTGCCAGCCTGGAAGCCCAGTGTCCCAGAGTGAGAGGATGATGGAGGCTTCCCCTGACAACACCACCCAGCTAGAGCTGGGGGAGGAGGTAAAGAGAGGGGGCAGGGTGGTGCATGTCCAGACAGGGTTTTTGACCCCTGGAGGACCTGGGAATTTTTCTGGCAAGAGAAACCAGCTGTGCTGAATTTAGAGCAGTTTCTTAATTGTTCCCGAGCAATAATTGCAGTTAGAAATGAATAATAACTACCAGCTGAATATAAATGATGTTCCAGGCACAGTGCGAAAGGAAACCTTTACAATTTCTTGTTAATCCCCCCAAACAATCCAATGCTGCCAGCCCATTTTACAGATAAAATCTCAGAGAGGTTAAATGAGTTGTGTAAGATACTACTGTAAGCAGCAGAAGTAGGGTCTAAATGCAAAAATTTTAACTTCAAAGCTATTTGATTACAATGCTCTATGGCCTCCCCAATGATTTAAAAGCAACCATCAGGACTCTTAAATTGTGTCATTTTCTTGGTTATTACAGACCCAAACACACCGCATCCAGAATGCTGTTGTCAAAAATAAGGTGGCAAATTGTTTTCTTCCACCTGTGCAACTCTGGCTTTGATCCATGCCTACGAATGGACCTTATCCAAAAGAAGAGCTGTTGTTAAGAAAATGTGTACTGGGGTCTGTTTTCCCTACCAGACCCACCCAGCCCAGGTTTCAACATTTGGCACCTCTTTTGGATTTACTGTCTTCAGCCTCTCTCTACTTTCCAATCTGTACTTCAGACCTTGGGCCAAAATAACTCTGAAAAACTTGTCTGTTTGAGACTCGCCAGGGCTCCCAGTTGCCTCTGGAATAAAATCTCTTCCCTGCTGGGCAGCCACTTCTCAGCCCCTCTCTGCCTTGCCTGCTGTGGTCCAGCCCACGCTGGCTCTCTCTGTGCCTAGACACAGCGTGCACGCTCATGCCTTAGTTATTCGTCCTTGCCAGCCCCTCTCCCTGTCGTGCCCTTGCTCTGCGTCCTTTCTCCAGCTGGCAATGGCTATCCTGCAAAGCCCGGTTCCAATCACCACCTGTGCTCCACAGTCAACCAAATGGAGAAGACCTCCGCCTCGTTCCACTGAAGGATCTGAAAGAGCACAAAAGGCAACCCCACGTTTCTGTCGGAGCACTTTCGCTTTTCCCTATGGTAAAGAAAGTTTTGTTTGGATGTGGAGAAGACTCCATTGCTGAAAATACAGTGTGAAATGCATCGTTTTGAACAGCCTGGTCCTTTATTACCTCATTTCTTTCTGAATATCTGTAAGAACTCTAATCTTTCCTTTCTCTATCCAACTTGCATATTGCATATCTGAATAATAAAAGTTTAAAGGTAACATATGTCAGTTACCAAACAGAGTTGTATGATAAATGTAACAAACCAGCGATCCAGTCCTACAACTGAAACATTAACAGTAGCTTACATCGACTGACCTTGCCTATCTCAACCAGGTGCCTGATACCTGGGGCTAATCACTGTCTTTAACTTTGAATTTTTCATTCTATAGTCACGTTTAACTGCTTTTGATCCATTTTGAGAAATGTGTCATTAGATAATTTTTGTCCTTGTGCAAACATCATAGAGTGCACCTACAAAATCCTAGATGGTAAACACACCCATACAGCCTGTTACTGTATGAAACAACCTGAGATCAACTCAAGCACAAAAGGAAATGATTCCATCAAAAGATTCAGTGAACACAAGATGTACGAGGCTGCCGCTGGTGTAAGATGGCAGCCCGTTTCATAGCAAACTCTTTTACAAGTGGAAAGAGTAACAACAGTAACAACCAAAGTAACAACAGAAGCGTAGAACTACATAAACCAGTAATGCAGTCACTTATTACCAAGTACAGTATTCTGTGCTATCCGTAATTACACATGCTATACCATCCATCACATGGCTGGCAGCACAGGCTGCTTTACCCCGGCATCTCCGCAAACACGTGGGCAGTGCACTGACACCATGACAGCTGCGTGGTGGGGACCTTCAGCTCTGGTATAATCTCATGGGACCACCACTGTGTACATATGGCCTGTTGACCGAAATGTCATTCTGCTGCAAGTGACTCAGTGTGCATATGTATATGTGTACACATACACATACTTATGTGTCTATATATGTATTACATACTATATGCTAAAATATATTATTTATTAATATTTACTAGGATAAATTTGAAAAAAGGTAATTTTACATAAAATGTGGGTTAAGTGTAGAAATCTTCACTCTGCTGAATACTTTTCATGCTTTTGTTAAGAATTATTTTGATATTATTTCTTCATTTTTGTCTAGATTGTTTGTTGCTATTAATGTACTAATAGATATGCAGCCCTGCACTGTGGGAGTGAGAGGGGCTTTGGGTGGGCTCAAAGACAAAGGTGTGAAGTTTAGGTTGGGGCCAGATTGAAACTGGCATGGAATGACAGTTTGGATTTTATTTTGCAAGCAGTGGTTACACTGATTTTTTTTTTTCCCAGCAGGGAAAATTTATCTCGCTACTTAAGCCCCTTTAAGAAACTCTGACATCATTTCACAAGGTGGAGCATTTGCGTACTGTGACCTAACATCCCACTTTTAGAAATGCTCAAATGCACTTCTGCACTAAGGATGTTCACAGCCACATCACCCACAATAGCAAAGCATTGGAAACCGAGTTGTTTGCCAGAAGGGGTAACGACAAAATAATCAGGTTAAGAGCGTCAACATGATGAACCTTGGAATACAATGAGTGAAATAATACATTCCAGGAGATGCAGTACAGTACAGCCTTTACACACTTCCAAAATCAGCCACGTAGTGTTACATATGTGTCTTAAACTTTGACTTATTTATTCTTTTTAAAAATACAGTAAACCGTATTCTTAAAAAGTAGTCACGTGCTGCATGATGATGTTTTGACCAAGGAAGGAATATGTCTGTGACAGTGGTCCTGTAAGATGATAACGGAGCTGAAAAATTCCTGCTGCCTGGTGACACAGCCATTGCAGTGTCATGGTGCAAAGGCTGCAAAGATCAACAAGGATGTGGTTGCGATGACAAACAACTCTAAGCTGTGTGGATGAGGGTGACACCGAGGAGCTCTCAGACGTGGTTCCTGAGGAATTAACTAGGAATGCATAGTTGAAGAAGAGGCAAGAGAAAAAAAAACTGCAGACAAAAAGACCCAAGAAGTTCTTTTAAAAAAAGAATTTACCCACACCATTCAGGGCAAGAAGTTGTTTTTCTTAAAAACTGATTTTAGAGAGAGAGGAAGGGGGTGGGAAGAGAGAAAGAGAGATAGACAGACAGACATTAATTTGTTTTTCCACTTACTTATGCATTCATTGGTTGATTCTTTTTAGTATGTGCCCTGAGCGGGGATCAAACCCACAACCCTAAGGGGACAATGCTCTAACTAACTGACCTACACGGAAAGGGCCACCCCCAAAGAAATCCTTAGTGAAAGGTTTAGCAGCTTTTGCAGACCTCTACAATTTCTTTAAAAAGTTTGAAAACATGGACTCCAATACCACAAGCTTTTCATTAATAGAATGTTTGTGGTGCATTATCTGTTTGCAAGCATATGTGTGATGATCAAAAGAACCAACCAAGCAAACCACCATGCACAAAAGTGACACCTCTTCAATAAGAGCCTCAGCAGCTCCTTCAGATGCTCCAGAAGAAGGCATTGCTATCCTAGGAGAGGATCGTTCCATGCATGTCATTGCCCTGAAGACCTTCTGGTGGGACAAGGTGTGGACGTGGAAGACAGTGATAATGATGATCCTGACCCTGTGTAGGCCTAGCCTAATAGGTGTTTTTGTCTTAGTTTCTATTAAAAAAAAAAGTTTAAAAATTAAAAAAATAAAAGCTTAAGTATAAAAAAGCCTATAGAATAAGGATATAAAGAAATAACATTTTTGTATAGCTGTGTAATATACTTGTGTTTTAAGCTTAGTGTTATTACGAAAGAGTAAAAAAATTTAAATTAGAGTTTATAAAATAAAAATGTTACAGTAAGCTAAGGTTAATTTATTATTGAAAATAAATTTTTAAATACATTTAGTGTACCCTAGGTGCAGTGTTTGCAGAGCCCACGCCACACACAGTGACGTCCTAGGCCTTCACACTCTGTCACCACTCACTGACTCACCCAGAGTGACTTCCAGTCCTGGTGAGTGCCCTATACAAGTATATATTTAAAAAATCTTTTATACCGTATATTTTTACTGTGCCTTTTCTATGTTTGGATATGGTCAGATACACAGATACTTACCACTGTGTTACAGTTGTCTACAGTATTCAGTAGCGTATGTGTTGTTAAATGGTGTAACACTGTATAGATACTCGTACAACTTTAGGAAGTGCAACAAAGGCAGAGGCAGGCCAGACAGAAACTTTCCCATCACAAAGACAAGAATAACACCCATGCCTGTAAACTCCCTAATAAGCTGGTAAAAACAAAACTTTGGTTGAGTTTAGCTCTATGTCATCTGTCTCTGAAATGCGTGACTGTCATCTTTACCATGATTATAACTGGAAAATAATTCATTTAGTTAAATGATCTTTTCTCTTCCATTCATTCTTTTCTGATAAAGTTGCAGCCCAAATTCACTGTATAAAGTCTGAGGCACAAATGAGCCTTATTAGCTTCCAATAAAAAAGTATAACTTAATTTTATTCATATGAAATATTTAAAGATAATTTATTATTTGTGACCCAAGTGCTTGATTCTCAAATGTGAAAGGGTTTAAGATATAATCATACAATCATTCAGTAAAACTGCTGTTCATGAGATCCCAAGAAAAGCAAGAAGGCAGTTTCTCTTTTTGCTGTAGATACTATACTTAAGATACTTCTCATTGGCTGCTTCTTTGACGGGAGTTTATTCGACTTCCTTTTTGTCAGATTCCTCTTGTTCAAACTCGACTAAAGGAGCATGTCGGTTCACCTGAGACCCTTCTTTGCAGAACACGTTCTTGATCGTGCCGTCCTTTGGAGCCTGTATGGCGTGCTGCAGAGACACAAGCCGCAGCACACAGTGGTTGTGACACAGCAAGTCAGGAATGTCAGAGAGGAGTGAAACAGGAAGCCAAGTGTTTCAATGTTTTTCATGTCACAGTACACAGAGAAAATAACATTTTCACGGTGTGCTTGGGGGCTGACACACCTGTAAGCCATGCAAGGGTAAAGTTCCCAAACTTCACAGTAGACTCTCACCTGGGAAGTTTTTAAAAACAACTGATCTTTGGGCCCTACTTGGGGGAGCGGGGGTCGTCCCGGTTCAACTGGTGTGGGGAAGTAGTTTTTAAAAATCCCCCAGGAGACTGTAATATGTGGCCAGGTCTGAAAACTACTGGCCTACAATGTCCAACCACCTAAAAACCTAAACAGCTAATGTAGTATGACTGAAGCTTTCACTTTGATACTGATAGTTGGTACCCTAGGGTTGGCCTTGGAAAAGACCCTTAGCTAATACTCAGTTGGGTTACTGCCTGAATGTAAGCTATGGATAATTTCAGAATCAAATGACAAGTGATAAAATGACAAAGTTAAAGAGTGAGAAGAATGGTTTGTTTTTTCTTCTGCAGTTACTGCTTCATCAGTCCATGGCTCTCAATATTTAAAATGGTACTAGCTTACTACAAAGGGAAAAGAACAAGTAGGTCTGGCATCTCCCCAAGTTAACGTGGCAGCTGAACTCATGCTGCACTTACCTCCATTTTCATGGCGATCATAACCATTAGAGAATCTCCAGCTTTTACTTTGTCTCCAGCTTTCACAAACACCTGGAGATGCAGAGTGATAGGTTAATACTTGAAAACACAGGGGCCCTTCGTGGTCCACTGAGCTGATACGTAAATGTACACATCAGAAGTATGAGTCTGTGGTTGTCTTGTCTGCCAAAGACACAAATGCACAAATCAGAGATCTTCCGGTCACCCTGGCGTTGCTGGCACTGTAGCCAGTGGGAGGCACCGCTTGGTTCCCCACCCATTCCTCCCAAACCATCTAGTTTTCCTGGAATGAGATTACTAGGTCTTATATATCTTGAGACCTTTTGTTTTTTTCATGAACGTATAGACAAGACAGAGTACCACCAAGGAAGAACTATACTTAAATGTCTTCACCACAGTCACAGGAGAGGGCCTGGCCGCTTCTCTAGTTGTTAGGTTGTCCAGGACAGGGTTTCAAGTCCCCGTGGCCCAGTGTCATAAATGTATAGACAATCTTCATGTGAAACAATTATACTTACGGGCAAGCCCAGGGAAATAGCTCTATTTCCCTTTTTACATGTATAAATGAACTCATATATCCCATGTGGTCCCACTGTTTTTTTTTTGTGTGTTGTTTGTTTTTTGCTTTGGTCAACACGGTTATTTATTGAGGAGCATCTGGAAACATCACACAGTAGAGTTAGACTCTAGAGTCAATGTGTAGAACCAAAATTGTGAAAAATAACAAACAGCCTTGAAAGTCCCCCAAAGGACTCAATGCTGGGTGACATTTTCATGTCAGAGGAAAGAAATCAATGGTCTGGGCCCAGGGCCACTTGTGGGGAAAACATGCATCTTTAATGAAACATAAGCCCCTGTTGCACACGCTATGCAGAAATATCCACATCACGGGAGGCCTGTGGGAACTGAGAGCGAGTGAGTTAGAGGCAGATCGAAGTCTCCTAGCTCATATTGCCTGAGGCAGACATTTCGGGGGGGAATGGTTGGTGCAATCACTCAAACTATTTAAATAGTTTTCTTCTTCTTCTTTTTTTTTTTGAAGGGGGGGTCCCAAGAATATACAGTTGAATTTTTATGACTTAAATGCATTTGAGGGGACTCTACTGTATGCAAATTTATAAAGGAGGCTGATATGTTACCACTGGAGGGTATGTCAGTTGGGATCTCAACTCTGAATACAGACCGCACTCAGCACCGAGCCATGCCGCCCTTCTCCAGCACCAGCCTTTCAAAGTCTAACACTGATGGGATTACGTGCTTCGGAGGAAATGTCATTACTTCATGGTAAATTGTTTGCTGTTAAACATAACATTAAAAAACAGCCCTTTTGGATAATGCTTGGTGAATATTCTATTTTAATTGTAAAAAGACAATTTAAATTATTTGTACTTTTATGGAAATCCCCACTTTAAAAAAAACAGTATTTATCATAAATTAGGTAAATGGGTATTTTCACTGAAGACTGTAATATAGACCTTGAATCTGTCATAGAGCCTCTTGGTTTCTTGAAATGAATGCTTTCCAATGAACAAGATTTAGAGAGAGAAAAGATATATATGGCAAAGTTCAACAAAGATGTTTATTGGGCTTTGTTGGACATCATTCCACATATATCACTCAGTTACCTTCTCGATGGTCCCAGCCATGGGAGCTAAGGTGCCTCCCTGAGTTCCTTCTGAGCTCACTGAAGACAAGTGTGTGGGGACTGGGATGCCGAACTGAGCAGTTCCTTCCTATACATCAGAAGCACACCAGAAATGAAATCAAGATCTCATTCTTGTAACGTTACTAATATACTGAGGTAATGATTGTTTCCAAGCTATCCATCACATGCTAGTCATCTTTAATAGCAGGGTTCTGATCTAGCTTTGCGACCTTGAGCAAATTACTAACCCCTCTCATTTTGGTTTCCCGTTACACAGGAGGAATGGCAGACGTGCCTCCAAGGGAATGAAAGAAGGTAATTTATATAATGGTTGGTAGGAGAGAGCCACGGCCTGGAAGCCATTTTTAGTAGCGCCTCCACTGTCAAGTGCTTACTCTAAGTCAGGAACTGGTAATACGAGTATAAATACATATTTATACATTATACAGTTTATAAATATATATTATATAGAGAATCATTAATTGTCACAATAACCTCACGAGGCAGGTGTTATTATTATTCCTATTTATAGATAGAGGGAACTGAGGCCCGGAGAGTTTAACTTGCCCAAGCTCACACAGCTGCTCAGTGGTAACACCAGAATTTGAATCTAAGCAGCTTCATATTCCAGAACTTGTGCTCTTCACCACTCATCACACTGGCTTGACCAGCATGTGGTTACATACAGCACACTGACTGTGGAAAGGAATGCCTGGTAAAGTGAGATCATCCTAGACTCGACACACAGTAGTTTAATTACCTGAATACTATGGTCATCTCATCCCTAAGGACTGGGATCTGTAAGATGGTTCCCAAATGTGACAGGATTCTGAAAAGACGTCAGTATATTTGATAATCCATTCTCTTTCTTTTGCCTGTGTAGAACACTAAGGTCTTTGAAGAACTCCTAACCATTCCATGCAAAACCTGTCTCTACCATCGCCAGGAGAATACCACTGATGCACCCCTCTTCTTCCCTCACACTTTGCCCACAAGGGACGCCTGGTCCAGACTCCTCTCCCAGTGGTCACCTCCTCCCAAATGCCCATAACTCCAGTACCAGGGGGATGGTGGTTGGGGCCAGTGTGAAGGCATCAAATCCCTGAGAGAATAGTCCCACTGAGCAGGGAGATACTCTCTGAGGAGAAGGGTGTCAGGACAGGTTTCAGAATTAAAGGAGGAAAATGGGTAAGTATCTATCGATGAGAATCCATTTGAACAAAAGAACAGAAGAAGGCAGGAATGAGGCAAAGATACACAGAGGGAAACACGGAGAAAAGTCACAGCAGAGACTGAAGGCAATGGGTCTTTCCGGTCTATTTGCCTCTGGTCAAGCAATTTTCTCCCACACCCCAACAGTGTTATTACAAGAAGAGACCTTACCACAGAAAACAGGTAAATCGTGTTTTCCAGGAAAATTAGCTTAGTTTTACTAGTAACTCCATTAATAGAACATCTCAGGTATGTGCAGTTTCCCTCACTAAGAAGGTCACCAAGGACTTGGAAAGTCTTATCTTCAATCTCAAAAAAGAAAAAAAACAGAAAAGATCCTTAAAATAAATGAACAACCTTACATAATTAATAAAATCAGAATTAATTATTTATTATTAATAGTTTCAAAAGTTAACAGGTAAAATATTTTTTAAAAAAGTCATGTAGAAACTTTCCCCCTAAGATTTATAAACAAAATACTCTGGATAGAAACAGTAGTAAGATGATTCAAAGAAAAACAGTTACATAACATATTCATAGCACTCATGCTATAAAGGTTCACGTGTGAATAGTAATAAGTGTAAAATAGACAAATCAAATTAAGCAAAATTATTAATATTTAGTCAAGTATTTATTACATGTATTCATTTCTGAGTACCTGAAGTCAAGCTTAGTTTTACTGTGCCAAAGTCAGCAATGAAAAGAGCCAGAACCATATAATTGGACGGTATTTCTTTTATCTCACCAGTATGTCGGTCCAATTTATGGTTTCAGTTATGATTTAAGAAGACACATTAGCTGGAGATTGACCACAATGTCCTCACTCTGAGAGTGCCAAAGCATAGACTTCACACTTAATCTTCCAAGACAGCTAGCAAAAGGATGTGAAACCTTTCTGTTTTAAAGAATGTTTTCTTACATATACACTCAAACAAAATTTCCCTTACACAGAAAATTGATTTAAATCTTCTCTCTATTTTTCATCTCAATTCCCATAATGTTGGTGTCGAAGTCCTGTGGCTGTTCTTTTCAACTATGTTACATAGGCTAAGATAAAATAGATCATACTGCAGGTATTTATACATTGCTTTCATCTATCCTAAATTAAATATGACATTTTACCCTGCTTTGTAACCTATTCAAACAGCCCTTCAAAAGTCTGTAAAATTCTCAGGACACAAAGTTCAGATTGGGAACAGTTTTGTTTAAAGATTTACAATGGCATGTCCTAAATTTGTGCGTGTAGTTCCATGAGGAGATTACAACAAATCTGCCAATTTACCATTTATCAAGGGACAAAAAGGGTCCCCACACAAATATTATGTAACTTTATTATTTAACATTTTAAATACTTATAAAATACTCAATTTTGGTACAATGAATGATACAAAGGCTCCCCAGATAGCTTTAGGACACTGAAGTTATTTTTTTAAAGGGTATGAAGAGTCACAGGGATGGCAAGTACAGCACAGGGAATATAGTCAATAATATTGTAATAGCCAAGTATGGTGCCAGACAGGCACTAGACTTATTGAGGGGATCACTTTGTAAGTTATATAGATGTCTAATCACCATGTTGTACCCCTAAAACTCATATAATACTGTATGTCAATAGTAATTGAAAAATTAAGAAAAAAGGAAAAACAAACAAACCAGAGGTACCACTATAAATTATAACTCTCACATACTAAAGGAGAGAGACTTCCCATAATTTTTCTGAATCTCAGAGAGAGAAAACCAACGTGTCTCAGAGTGTTGGGCAATCTAAAGCTTATCATTGACAAATCCATTTTTGCGGGATTTGAAGTCTCTTAGCTCTTATTAAAAATGATTTATTCTATTCTCTGAATTTGTACCTTATTATAGGAATTTGGTTGAGTTTGCACATTGTTTTTTTAACTCTTTCAGCATTTCATTTTGCCAGTACAATGCACTTCTTTTAATTGGGGGCTAGCATAAAATTTTTGACTGAAGATTCTCCAAGGATGACCTGTGGCTCCATTGAGGTCCTTTCACGGAGTCCACAAAATCAAACTACTTCATAATAATACTAGTGTTATATGTTCTTTTTAACCCACATTCTCTCACAAGTACACAGCAGAGTTTCCTAGAGACCACAGGACATGTGATAACGTCATCGCTTTCTGGCAGCACTGGAATGTGTGCTTGTGTAGTCTCAGCTTACAAAAAAATCCCATTTTTTAAAAAACGGGCAAAGGACCTGAATAGACATTTCTCCAAAGAAGATATACAAATAGCCAATTAGCTCAACATCATTAGTCATCAGGGAAATGCAAATTAAAAACATAATGAAATACTACTTCGCAGCCATTAGGATGGCTTTTATAACAAAGAAGAAAAAAAACAAAATAAATGTTGTCAAGGATGGAGAAATTGGAACCTTTGTGCACTGTCGTTGGGAATGTTAAATCACGCAGCCACTATAGAAATAGTATAGTAATTCCTCAAAAAATTAACAATAGCCTTGGTCAGACGGCTCTCTTGCTTGGAGCATAGTCTTGTGCACCAAAAGGTTGCAGGTTCGCTCCTGGACAGGGCGCATACCTAAGTTGTGGGTTTGATCCCTGTTTGGGGGGTGTATGGGAGGTAGCCGATTGATGTTTCTCTCTCATATTGACGTTTCTCTCTCTCTCTCCCCCATCCCCTCTTTCTTTCTCTCTAAAATCAATAAACATATCCTTAGATGAGGATTAAAAAAAATTAAAAACAGAACTACCATATTTATGATCCAGCAATTCTGCTTCTGGATATATGCCCGAAAGAATTGAAAACAGGCTCTCAAAGAGATACTTGTCCACCTGTGTTCATTGCACTATTCACAACAGCCAAAAGGTGGATGCAACCCAAGTATCCATCAACAGATAAATGAACGAAGTGTGGTATGTACATTAAAAAAAATGTTATTCAGTCTTAAAAAGGAAGGAAATTTGGACACATGACATAACATGGAAGAACCTTACAGACATTATGCTAAGTGAAATAAGCCAGTCACAAAAGGACAGATGCTGAATGATTTCACTTATATGAGGTTCCTAGCAGTCAAATCCATAGAGACACAAAGCAGGGTGGTGGCTGCCAGCAGCTGGGGGAGGGGAGGAGTGTGGTGCTCTCCTTTGATGGGTATCGCATTTCAGTTTCCCAAGAGGAGAAGAGTTCTGTGGGTGGAAGGTGGTGATGGTAGCACAATGTGAACGTAATGCCACTAAACTGTACACTTACAGATGGTTAAAATGGTAAATGTTATGTTACTTATATTTTAAAAATACACTAAAATAATAGATGTAACGAATACAAGCAAAGGCTCTTTAGGGAGCGTTAATGATGTTTAAGAATGAATGGAGGTCCTGAGACTAAAAAGTTTGAGAACTACTGCTTTAGATACAAATATATCCACACAACTGTAGGGGCTTCATGGGTGTCTGATTCGAAGCTATTATTTTTGCCAGGTTTGGAATCACATCCAAACTGAGTAAACAATCAGAAACTGTATAGGAGGTAATTTCCCCAAATTGGTCTGAAATAAAAGCACATGACATTCTCCTAACTACAGATGTAATATTCAATGGCTTAAGAGAAACTCGGAGTGTAAAAGACAACACTCAGTCTGAGACAGATCAGATTCAGCTGTGAACAGTAGACAAAAACCAGCAAGGCTTACCTGCATGCTGTATGACCCGTCATGGTTATATGTTACAGCTATGGCTACATCTTCAGGGGAAAAAAAATGAGACAAAATTAGAAGACCTTCATTTATTCAGTAACTGAGATTTCAAAAATCTGACTTTCAACCTAAAGGAAACTATCAGGAATATCAACATCTCTTAACTCCCTGGCAATAAAGATAAAAAAAAACAAAAACAAAAAAACACAAAAAAACAAAAAAACCCCACAACTATTAGGCAGGTTTCTTTTTTCTTTTTTTAAAATTCCTACTTTTTATTTTATTTTTTTGTCTAACTATATTTTATTGATTATGCTATTACAGTTGTCCCATTTCTCCTCCATTATTCCCCTCCGCCCTTCACACCCGCTCCCACCCACATTCCCCCCTTTAGTTCATGTCCATGTGTCATAAGTTCTTTAGCATCTACATTTCCCACACTATACTTGCCCTTCCCCCATCTATTTTCTATCCACTGTCTATGCTACTTATTCTCTCTACCTTTTCCCCCTCTCTCCTCCTCCCACTCCCCTGTTGCTAACCCTCCATGTGATCTCCATTTCTGTGCTCCTGCTCCTGGTCTAGTCGTTTGCTTAGTTTGCTTTTGTTTTAGGTGTGGTTGTTAATATCTGTGAGTTTGTTGTCTTTTTATTGTCCTATTTTTATCTTCTTTTTCTTAGGTAAGTCCCTTTAACATCTCATATAATAAGGGCTTGGTGATGATGAACTCCTTTAACTTGACCTTATCTGAGAAGCGCTTTATCTTCTCTTCCATTCTAATGACAGCTTTGCTGGACAGAGCAATCTTGGATGTAGGTCCTTGACTTTCATCACTTGGAATATTTCTTTCCAGCCCCTTCTTGCCTGTAAGGTCTCTTTTGAGAAATCAGCTGACAGTCTGATGGGAACTCCTTTGTAGGTGACTGCCCCCTTATCCCTTGCTGCTTCTAGAATTCTCTCCTTCATTTTAATCTTGGCTAATGTAATGATGATGTGCCTTGGTGTGTTCCTCTTTGGGTCCAACTTCTTTGGGATTCTCTGAGATTCCTGGACTTCCTGGAATTCTATTTCCTTTGCCAGATTGGGGAAGTTCTCCTTTATTATTTGTTCAAATAAGTTTTCCACTTGTTGCTCTTCCTCCTCCCCTACTGGTACTCCTATAATTCTGATGTTGGGATGTTTAAAGATGTCCTGCAGATTCCTAAGCTTCTCCTCATTTTTTTGAATTTTTGTTTCTTCATTCTTTTCTGTTTGGTTGTTTCTTTCTTCCTTCTGGTCCACTCCATTGATTTGAGTCCCAGTTTTCCTCCCATCACCATTGGTTCCCTGTGCGTTTTTCTTCATTTCACTTATTGTAGCCTCCATTTGTTCCTCTAATTTGTGACCAAAATCAACCAATTCTGTGAGCATCCTGATCAACAGAGCTTTGAACTGTGCTTCTGACAGGTTGGCTACCAGTGCTATGAGCTCTGCATCTGATAGCTTGACCACCTCCTGGTCGCTCAGATGAATTAGCTCCAGGGCCCAGTCTGTTCTCCCTTTTGAGCCATCCTTGCTTTCGGGTTTTTTTTCTTTTCTTGGGGGGGGGGGGTGTCTGGTCATGGCTGTTACGTATTGAGGGGCGGAGCCTTAGGCGTTCACCAGGGTGGGATAGCCCAGTTGCTGGGTAGTGATGCTGGATGTGGGGGTGGGGCCCCAGAGGGAACAATGGCGCTTGCTCCACTCTCTGCCAGATTTCAGACACTTCCACCACTTGCCCCAAGCAAAATGGACCCCTCTGGTGCTGATTCCCGGGTGGGTGGGCCTGCGCACACTTCAGGATCCCATGGGTCTCCCCAGCGAACTCTCCTGTGAGGCTGGGACTCCCTCCGGGCACCTCAGCCCCTACAAGTATTTTCAATGGGTGCTTTTAGGTTTCACTTCCCAGCGCTGGGGCCCTGCATCATGCAGTCTGTCTTGCGCTGCCCATTTTCACCTGGTTTACCTGTGCATGAATGTGTGTCCTCGGTCAACTGCCTTGTGCGACCCGCTTGGCCTCCTCGTTCGGCAATGCTGCCGCCTGTGCACCTGGAGTGACTGCGTGCCCAGGACCACCAGCCACCTTCTTATCTCGCCGCATTCTGACTGGGCCAGCCGCAGACTCCACTCCTCTTTCCGGTCTGGGTGAATCGTTGTTGTTAGACTCCCCCACAATTCAATTTTCTCTCCGTCCTGGTTGGGTTTTCTTTTTTTTTGGTTCTGTATTTTTGTTGTCCTTAATCTTGGTTGTGAGAGGAGGCACAGCATGTCCAGCTACACCTCCATCTTGGCCAGAAGTCCCAATTCCTATTTATTGTCACACTTGCTTTATTACGGTGGCCTGGAAGCAAAACTGCAGTATCTTCTTTTAGGGTGATGAAAATGTTTTAGAACTTGATAGAGAAGGCAATTATGCAATCCTCTGATGTATTAAATGCCACTAAACTCTTTGTACAAGGCCCCATGTGCAGGGTCCAGTTGCCCCCACTCCTCCTTGGTTAAGTCCACGGCCACATCCTTGAACGTAACAGGTTCAGTTTTACTTCCTTCATATGAACCAACAAGCCGGTCTTTGCTCTTCAACTTTCACAGGACGCTGGCGCCAAAGCACTCAGAACGCTGCCTGTCCAGCCCAGTGCACGTTTATGGAAGCATTGATTCGGCCAGATTTCCCAGGGTCCACTGCCTAGGCAGGTTTCAATAAAGGTGAATTTCAAACTTTTCTCTTTCAGAAATTGAGTTTTAGCTTTTTAAGGTTGTAGGCTACTTTAGATATTTTTCCCTCTATAAGAAAGGCTGCAGTGTCATATAGAAAATGCAATTAGTTGGGATAAAGAAGCTCTGGTTTGAGACCCAAACCTGCCACCTGTGTGGCATGATTACCTCTGTGATCCTGACTAGGTCATTTAAAATCTCTGACTCTTGATTTTCTGATCCATTCAACCCATTGAATGGATATGAGAAGTAGCAATATTACACCAACATGGAAGTACTTTATAAACTGCAACAGACTTATACAAACTTCACATTCAACATATTCATATTATTATGTGACTATAGAATTGGTTGAAGATGATCCCGGGAGATGGAAATCAAAATTTTGGGGGGTAGAGAATGCAGACCAAAGTAATCTCATCCCGTTTTGACACTTCACCCATCATTTTGATGCTGCCAGCTCAAATTAGTTCCCAGTCCTGACCCGTCTTCTCCAGAACTCTGACTAGTCATTCTCAGCTAGATGTTCTATCCATACAGTGGGTCCAACAAATCATCTCCCGCCGCTGCCTGCTTTCCCTCCCGACCTGTGAGCTCCATGACTGGCCATGTTATTCACCTTGTCATCCAGGTTAAAACCTGTCATTCTCGCCTTCTCCTTTGATTTCCACCTCCAAGAGCTACCACACAGCCACCAAATTCTTCCCTTTGAATACCTGTCCTACTCATTTCTTCCTTTCCATTGCCCTACCATGATTCAGACAGATGACCTCAGGCCTGGCCAGCTCTGAGGAGGTCCCTCCAGGGCTTCCTGCTGCCTGTTTCAACCCTTCCAGTTGATGCTTCCTAGAACCTTCCTATCACATTCAAAGTACCGGGACTTGGTTTCATATTGAAAGTACCAAACTCTGACTTATTTCCCACCATTCTTATTACATACCCCTGTGTCCAACCCAATAGGAAAATGGGCTAATTAATATTCTCCACATGTGTCTCTACCCGTCCCCTGACTGTGCCTCTTCGCTCATGCCCCTCCAACTGAAACCTCACCCCTTGTTCACATCGTGCTCACTTGGTAAGAGCCTGTCTGGGTGGAATGAATCCTCTCTCCTCTGTACATTTCAGCTTCTGCATTTAAACATCACTAAGATTCTCTCCTCATCCAAACATCACTAAGATTCTCTCCTCATCCAATGTATTAGAGTGTTTTTTTCTCCTTATCAGTTGTTTTTTAAAAAATTGCAAAAATAAAGATGTTTACATGGCCTAAACGTCCTCTCTGTTGCCCACATGTAGGTATTGTTCAACACTTGAACATGTGAATCCTTTCAAACCTTTCAAAATACATAATCAAGTGTGTATTTTCCCTTTATAAAAGTAAGACATTGTTATACATATTGTTCTGCAACCAACTTTATTGCAATTAACATGTGACATACATATCTACTTGTTCTTTCAATGGTAGCAATGGGATAGCTTAATAATGATGATGATGATGACAGCTAATGCCTGTTGACTGCTTGCTACATGCCATTCAATGAGCTAAGTGCTCTGTATGTATTATTTCATTTAATACCTGCAACAACACAAGGAAGCAATGACCACGACCATGCCTGTGTGTGGCTGAGGACACTTGATGCTTACACAGAATATGTGACTCACCCAGGAGCCACAGAACACATGGGGCCAGGATTCAAACCCGTACTGCCTGAGTCCAGGGCCTGCATTATTAACCACTATGCCATCCCTCTTCCCAACACACATACTTCTCCTTTGCCAAGTGGTAAACTCCTTAAGTGTAAAATACAGGGACAAAGACATCTTTATTCTCTTCTTCACATTATTCAGAACATCTATTTCTTCAAGGACATTGTATTGAATGTATAAATGAACGAAACTTCTCCACAATCTATCTTGTCAGTGTGTTTAACCCCTTTTAAGAGAAAATACATCCAATTACCCCAGATCAGTTTCCTTTCAATTTATAAAATATGAAAAGAATTTAAGTGACATAAATGCCAATAGAATCAATAGTAAAGACACTGCCAGAAAAAGTCTAAATTCTTTTATATATTATACGGTAACCCAACTTGTTCCTCCTTCCCCTAGATATCTCTTGACCCCCACAAGAGAATCTTAAACATTCTCTTATATATTTAACAAGGTTTGAAAGTTTAGCATGATGCCGTGTTAGGTAAGCACATGTACCGTAAGGTGTGAGTTCAAATTCTGGCTCTACCCATTACTTTTTGTGTGACTTCAAGGAAATTATAATTCTCACTAAGCCTCTTATAAAGTTGACACTAATAACAACACCAATTTCATTGGCCTGTTCTGAAAATGCAAAGGAAATAATTCATGGAAAGCACTTACCACAATATCTAACATATACCAAACAATAAATCTCAGCTACCATATTATTATTGAGGGCAGGACAGGGTTCTGTGAGACATGGCCACTAGTAACAAAGAGAGTACCTCTCAAGTCTTGATTTTTTAAAGTACTTGGTCATTCTCCTTGAGATCATTAAGAGCTGGTTTGACTTGAGAGTCAATAAACACTTCTGGACCCTGAGAATTCTCGTTGGGTGCACTGTCTTTCTCAATCGCAGCACTGCTGATTAGCATAACATTTCTGAAAGCTGTTACATTCCGACCTGGATTATTGTTGAAAAATACTCATGTTCGCTTTTCAATTGTATATTTATTTTTTAAATTAAAAAGAATCCCAAGAAATGCAGCATAATTCAAAACACTGGTTGGTGCCTTAGTGAAGACCCAGGCCAGATGACACAGTTGGCTCATCTGAATTACAGTCACACAGGCTATTTTTCTGTTTAATTTAGGCTGAAGAGGCCACTAAAATTTTATTTCTGCTGATATTTGTATTCAGCATATTTAGTCTACAGTAGATACTTCTGCAGTTTGGAGGCTGTTTTTTTTTTTTTTTAAGGATAAAATGAATAAATACACCAGCATAAAATGGATAGCTCAACTGTTTGCACAATGCTACTGCTACAAGAGATGCTTGCAAACTTTATTTCCAAGTACTCAGTGCACTTAAGGGAATGACCATCTAGACTTGGGATGACAAGATATCTAAAGAGCTGTAACCCAACTGACTTGTATGAACAAAGAATTTGTTGAGAAGTGAGTGGATGCCTACACAGAATCAAGGTAAAGAGGAAGGTCCTGTGATGAACTGGCAGGAAGACTCTGTTCTACGTGGTAGGCATGTTTTTATAATGGAGCTGTCATAGTTCACTGATACCTCACCTCCAAGGTGAGGTAACCCAGGCCTCCCAGCTCTGACTCCGCACCCCTCTGGCTTCCCATGCAAACCGTACTGTAGCACAGGGAGACAAGCCCCAGCGCTCACATGATTCTGGTCCCTCTGGTACACTGGTCCAGCCAAAAGTTTATAAACTCCTATGTATAAACTCTTAGGTATCAGCCTCTCCACTTGTAATAAATCAGCCCCCACCCTGAGCCTACTCAAATTAGTCTGCAATCAAAAATCAACTTGCCACTGGGAAAGACGTGGGAATAGTACAGGAATCAGGGTCAGAAAGATGAGTTGTCAATCATGTCTCTGACACTTCCTAGTCTTGAGTAAGTAACTGCACCTCCAATGCCTCTGTTTCATCAGTCACACGTGGGTGTAACGGTGACTCCATCTTATCAATTTGTGAAGATAAAAATTACACATGATGGACAAAAACTAGGGAGGGTGGAAATGGGAGGGAGGTAGGAAGGGCTGCAGGGGTGGGCTGGGATAGGAGTAAAAGACAGAAAACTGTACTTGAACAACAATTAAAAATAAAAAAATTACATGTGTTAAGGCATTTAATAAATTACAGCCCTTTAGTAACCCACTTCCACCTGAAACACTGCCTGAGTAGTGGGTAATCTTCCCTCCTTGGAGTAGCTTTGGATATTGTTTGTCTTACTTAAAAGTAATACAGCCCTAGCCAGGTAGCACACTTAGTTAGAGCGTTGTCCCTATACACCAAGACTGCGGGTTTGATCCTAGTCAGGGCTCATATAAGAATCAACCAAGAATGCATGTATGAGTGGAACAACAAATCAATGTTTCTCTCTCTCTGTCTCTCTCAAAATTAATTTAAAAAGATGTAATGCATCCTCAGGAGGGGAAGGAAGGGTAAAAAGAAATTTAAAAATAAAAGTAATATTATACATTCTTACTGAAGAAAAGTGGCAAAGCAAAGAAAGTACAGAAAGTGCAAAGAAGCGGGAGAAAAAAGATCGCCTCAAATCCTACCGCCGCCCTGGCCACATGGCTCATCTGGTTGGAGCATCGTTCTTAACACCAAAGGTTGTTGGTTTAATTCCAGGCCAGGGCACAGGCCTAGGTTGAGAGTTCAGTCCTCAGCTGGGGTGTGTACAGGAGGCAACCAGTCTATGTGTCTCTCTCACAGTGATGTCTGTCTGTCTTTCCCTCCCTGCCTTCTTCTCTCTCTTAAAAAAAAAATAAAATAAAAATCTCACCACCCAATGGTGTCTTCACTAAAATTCTGGAAAATTTCATTCCAGTCATTTGTTATGGAAATTTTATGACCTATTTTTAGAATATTTACAAAATATAGAAAAGGTGTAATGAAGAAAAATAAAAATCATTAACTCTACCACCCAGAGCCAATCAGTTCTATCATTCAGGCATACTTCCTTCCAATGTTAGGTCAGGGATCCCAAAAAATGCAATTGACTGCATGTGGCCCAGCCGAATCCATTTTTTCCAGGTATTTGTGATATACTTCTGTACAGCACATTTCTCTTCTAATAAAACATTACTTACTGTTCCCACTGTCCTTCAGAGTCATGTTTCTGGTGTAAGAGATATTCAGTCTTCTTCCACTGCTGGATGCAAAAGGAGAATATTGATCTAGAAAAAAATTCAGCAATAAATTTATAAGTATCAAGCCTACTAAATTTATGCCTTGCAAAAGGAAACAGAAAACACAGTTCCAATGCTGACAGCTCGAATATGTTTCCTTTGCTCCTCTCATTGCTTTACATTTAAATTAGATATTTTGATTTACATCTCAGGAAATTTCATATGAAAAATCCCAACTTCTCTTTAAAAATGAGAATCTTTGCAGCTTAAACTGTCACCCTCTAGGGGCATAAGCTGCGCACCCCTTTTGATGGGCTGCTGCATCCAGGTCGACCAGATCTCCACTGCTCACTAGTGTCCTCCCGCCTGGCCTCCACTATTCTCCCTCGCTGCCAGTGCAGCCCCGGGAGGTCCGAGTGTGCTTCCTCCCCCGGGCAAGAGCCAGAAGCTACAACACAGCTCAATCAAAGAGCTTTATTCTGAAGTTCACATCTGTGCTGGCTATATATTTTTTTAAAAAGGTAAGAGTAAGAGGACACTCCAGTTTAAAAATGCTACAGGCTTAGGATCAACATCAGGGGCACATTTAGATGCATTTCATTTAATGTAACAGGACAAAATAGGATACACATCTCTTAAAGATAAAACTATGTATTTTAAGCTTTTAATGTAACTTTCTTGAATGAATCTAGAAATTAATGATCCTAATACAGGATCTTATAATAATATATTAATCCTAACAATATTGAAGAGATAAATAGATTCATTTTTTTCCCCTATTTGCTCCAAAGGTCAGAGTTACCTTAAGAAAACATTATGGAGCAAGTTTGGGAGAGCTCAGATTTTGCTCAGCTTAGAGAGAACTTTCTAAAGGAGAATTGACTAAAAATGTAATAAGCTCATGAATTCCCTTCACAAATTCCAGCTTCAGGGGGCATTAGGAAGTTGGGCGACAACTTAGTGGGAAGGCAGACGCAGGGATGCACCACATGGCAGTCAGGGTGACTCTCTCATAGTCCTTCCTGTGCTCAGGTTCTGGACTCGATGAAGTACCTAGGTCTCCAGTTGTAAGAAATTTGATCATAGAATGAAAAAAGAGAGGAGGAAATAACTGGACAATAAATCATGAGTAGCCTAAGGGAATCTCAGAGTCTCCAGTGCTCTGTCTTTAGCCTCCAGGACCCGGAAGTTGCTGCAGGTACACAGGCTACGAGTCGGCCACAAGGAACGGTGAGTAGACGAGGCTGGAAGGGATCACAGCATGGGCTGCGGCAAGAACTAGTGTTTGGTTGAAAAGAGATGCATCTCTGCATTGTTAGGTGATTAGCTAAGTTAGGGGAAACAGACAGAAATGCATTCTGTACCTTGTGACTGAATTTTGAAAGCATCAGACAGTGCTTTCTCTTTGAGGATGAGACCCAGAGCTGCCTGGCATAAAAACTCTTTGGCTGCGGCCTTCCGACTAGGCAGCAGCTGGTCCCGGTGTTGAGGGATGAAGTCAGTGTGCACATTCCCAGCCTCAAACTCCGGGTGGCCAGACAGGCTGAGGAGGAAGTCGATGTTGGTGTGCAGCCCGACAATCTAGAAAGAGAACAAAGCCATGTCCCCAGTGAGTGGGGAAACAACACATTCAGAAAAACATCTGTATGGCTTCTGCCCCTTTTGTTAAGTATTTTCTACTATGGACAACTCTCAGGAAAACAAAACAAATTAAAAAAAAAAAAACACTTTACTATTACTATATACCTGGACTTAACACCAAAAACTGCATTTTGCTGTGATAAAGAGGTTGTAGGCAATGTTGTTAGTGTAGGTAGTGTGGAGAAGACATTTAACTGACTCAGGTTAGGATAGTGATAAATGTTAAGAAACTTAAATGAGATTTATATGCAAGATTTTGAAGACCTGCCACTTAGAACACTCCCAAAACAGAGGTTAGGGTTACTACATTGGGGTGGGGATAGGATTAAATGACCTTGAAAGAGCTTTCTTTCAACACCAAAATTCCTATTTTACACACTGATATAAAAATAGAAAAGGTATAAAACTTAACCCAATAAATGAAATCAAGGCTAAAACAAGCTATCTTAGCCTTGTTTATTAATTTGTTTGTTCATTCATTCACTCATTTAAATTTTTTAAAAAGATTTCATTTATTTATTTTTAGAGAGAGAGGAAGGGAGGGAAAAAGAGAAGGAGAGAAACACCAATGTGCGGTTGCCTCTCATATGCCCCTTACTGGAGACCTGGCCCTCAACCCAGGCATGTGCCCTGACTGGTAATTAAACCAGAGAGAGACCCTTTGGTTTGCAGGTCAGCACTCTGTCCACTGAGCCATACCAGCCAGGGCTCATTCACTCATTTATTCACTCACTCATTCCTTTGCCGTATACTAAGCACCTTTCAGGTGCCAGACCCTGATCGAGATACTGGGGGACACAGTGAAGAACAAACACACAAAGTCCTTACACTCACAGAGCTTACATTGCAGAGAAAGAAAACAAACAATGTCTATAAACAAAATTCTAATACAATGTCAGGTGGTATGAAGAAAGATCAGTCTGGCTCAGGGCACAGAGAACAGCAAAAGGTCTGCTTTTAAATGGGGCAGCTTTGTAAAGACTCTGAAGAGGTGAGCAGTGGCTGGGGATGGTGGAAGAGTCCTGTGATCACCTGGGGAAGAACATCCTGGAAGAGAAATCAGGGACCCACGGCTCCATGCTGTGCATCTAAGGAATGGCAAGGAGGCCAGTGTGGGTGAAACCACAGAGATCAGAGGTTCGACCAAAGCAATGACAGAACAATCAGAATATCACAGGTTGATAAGAAATCCTTCCATGAAGTTAAATCAGCTGGTATGGGTCTTTCTGCACCAAAAAAATTAATGTGCTGTGGAAAAGTGCCAAACTGTTGAACTGACGGTACTAAACAAAATTATTTTCCTTTGGAGAAAATACTATATTTTGTCATGTATAATGCACATCCACATTTTGTGTGTATCATACACAGGGTTATTATACCCATGGAATGTAATCATTATACCCACGTACAGTGCGCATCCTTCTTTTTCCCTCAAAAAATCTGGGCAAAAAAGTGCACCTTGTACACAGCAAAATACAACACCAGACAGCTGGCCACACTTGGGTAGCTCGCCTCATTTACAGGATGAAGAGGAACTTCCGGTTGGATTTCACTAAAGTACAACACTGACACTAATAGGTTCAGCCCTGCAATCTTTCTTTTCTGGCTGAAACTGAGAAGTCCTCAAACCCCTGAGAAATTCTCCCAGGTAAAATTATTTTGTTAGTGATATACGAGTACTTGGTGGAAATAAGTTGACAAGGACAAGGGCTGACCAGTTGTGACAGACACACTTGGCTACAGAGACACAGAGAGCATCAGGGCCACCAACGTGGCCCCAGGTCACTCACATGGTACTGACGAAGGCTGTACCTCAGTTTCGTCAGGGCCGCCTGGCGGTCTGCAGCCCACACGACCAACTTCGCAATCATGGGGTCATAATGCACTGGCACTTTATCTCCTGAAATTGAAAAACCACAAAAACCACTCCAAGTCAAAACCAAAGGGATAGAGCATGACAAGCCAGCCATTCTGCTGGGGCTTTATGTGCATTTCACCCTTAACTCTCACAAACCACTGCAGGATGGGTATTGTTATCACCATTTAAAGCTCACAGGGATTTAAAAACTTAGCAAATGTCTAAGGGGGATGTGGCCACCCAAGAACAGCGGACCCCACAACAGTGATTCAATGACTCCCAGGCTGGTTCCTCCATCCTCTCTTCTCCTCAGAAGTCAGGGCAGAGCCCCTCTAACTCATATCACAATCACTCTGCTCTTGGCATGCCCTTCTCTCCACCCGATTGTCTTCATCGGGTAAATAAGGACAATGATTCCTGTCCTGTAGTTGTTGGGAGGACTGACAATAAAGTGCCAAGCACCATACCTGGCTGAGCTGATAAACAAATAGCAGCTATCATTACTATTGCAGTTAGAGAACAAGAATCTCAATCACTGGTTAGAAAATAGTTCAGGGCAAAAGGATGTGGTGTATTACAAAGCCTCCTGTTCTAGAGCCTCGCTGTGATTCCAGCAGGTCACCTGAGCCCTCTGAAACCCAGGGCCTTCATATACAAAACCAAGGGGTGGGATTACACTCCCTTATAAATTCACCCATCCACCTACCCACTAACACACTGAATACTTTCTAGGCCTAGGCTTGAGCAATGTGCTACAAGTATAACATGGAAGATGGTCCCTCCCTTAAGAACCTTACAATCTGATGGAGAAACTAGACAAGGAATAGAGTACTGTAAGATAATACCATGAGGGTGATGTCGGAGGACTGCACAAGGGGCTCAGGGAACACAGGAGTGTTGGGAGACGCTACTTGGACCAGACTAACTTGGACTTGACTCCCAGCATCAAGATGAGAACCTGGCCCTGACCAGTGTGGCTCAGTTGGCTGAACATTGTCCCATAAAACGAAAGGTTGCCAGTTCAATTCCCGGTCAGAGTACATGCCTGGGTTGCAGGCTGGTCCCCAGTTGGAGCAGGTGCTAAGAGGCAACTGATTGATGTTTCTCTCACACATCAATGTTTCTCTCCCTCTCTTTCTCCTCCCTTCTCCTCTCTCTAAAAATGAAATAAATAAAAATCTTCAAATATGTGAACCTGGGAGTCCTTCTCAGACTTTACCTGTTGTCCTGTAAGCTCCCTTATTAAATTCAGGCAGCAAGCTCTGCTCGTCACACAGGGTTTTCTTTTCTATCACAAGGGTCCTCTTTTCTTTCCAAGATATTCTGCCATTAAAGTAAAAATTTACTACCAGATCTTGTTGAGGTTTAGCCAAGAGCTACCAGAATGCTGCCAATTTATCATCAAGAAGCCGGAATTCCTCATTTTGGCTTTCAAGACCCTATACGATTTGCTCTCAGCCTGGGCCCACCTCCAGCCACACCTCCAACTACCTACTGCCCTGAACCATTTTCCCAGACACGCATTCGGTTACAGTTCTTCAAACATACCTTAGTTCAGTTCTCTTCTCTTTGCCTTTCTTTGTGCTGTTAAATCTGCCTGCTCCAATCCACTCTATCTGTCCTCTTCAAAACCGTGCCTAACGTTATTTCTCAGTCCTGAGAATTGCCATAACTTCTCTACAGCTAAAGTCAAGGCAGCAACAGGCAGTGGAGGCCCAGGGCGCGGACTCTGCAGCCAGGCTGCCGGGGGCTGAGTCTCGGCTGCAAGGCTGATCTTGGGCGAGTCACTTACCTTCTCCGTGTCCTGGTTCCCTCATCCTGAAAATGGGAGTAATAGAAACATCTACTCACAGGGGAGTTCCCCTGGTTAAAGGAGCCTTCACAGAAAGAAGAACCACATAGAACAGCACCCGCACATAAGTGCTAAATAATTGTTAGTTATGACCATTGCTATAATCACATGCTGAACTATGATAGCTCTGGCACTGCTATTTTTTTACTTTTAAATTTCTTTTATTATTGTTTAGTTTATGCTATTTATATGTTAATTCTCCAGCTTGACTTGAAGGCAGAATACCTTAGGCACAGCGAAGACTGGTCACCTTAAATCATTTTTGGAACCAGGCAAAGTAAAAATATAAAACAATACACACTCAATATTTGTTGCTTAGGTTTGACCAAGTAATGGATTAAAATTACTAGTCATTCTTTAAAACAAAACTATTCCAGAAGGAAAAAATAAAGACTACTGGGAAATGAATTAAATCCTTTATTTTAAAATGTACTAGACATTTCCATAAGACACAGGGAAACGACGCTGTCCGAAAATAATAATGCACTAAACGTTCCCGAAGACCTTTTGCTTTATTTCGGTTTACCTTGCCGGACTCCAGTTTCAATCCTAGTGGCCACGTCGGCTGGAGGCGTGGAGAGATGCACCAGTGGTCCGGCCCCTGGCATGAAGTTACTGTGAGGATCTTCCGCATATATCCGAGCTTCAAACGCATGGCCTTGCAGAGTTATTTCTTCCTGGCTCAAAGGAATCTTCTCTCCTGCTGCAATCTAGTGGTAGAAGAGTACGTACTTCTTTAAAAAATCCACCTTAAAGCAGCTATGGGACTAGTTAAGTTGGTGGTCTTCCCTTTTCTATATAAAATGTACATTTGGACTTTACAATGAAGCCAAATAAAAATTACCACTTTACCCACTCCCTTGAATATTGGGCAAAAGCTAGAAGAGGTTTAAAAACAGATGCAGCTTGAAAATAAAGTATGAATTACAATGGGGTTCTAGAGTTTTAAAATAGAGAATGCGGGAAAACTGCTGACAATTATAAATATGAAAACCAGTGTTTTTTCCAATATAATTGAAACTAAGATTTCTTTCTGGCACTGTAGTCTCAGTTTTCATGTAAACCATTGCCACTGTTACAAATCAGTCTTTTTTTCTTAATAGTAAATATTAGTTGGTGTTCAGGACGATATTGAAAGCTATGGGTAAAGTGTGACATTAGACATATTCATAATTTTAATCAGCAAGTGAGCTGTAAAGCAAAACATTATGTTCCTCAGAAAGGGGAGTATAATGGTTTTTCAGTTTTATTGTGTTTATATACATATTGCATGGCACCAGATTACAAATGGATGACCACTATTATTTATCACTACTATAATGAAGACAATTTTAGCCACTATGTAAATACAACAAATCTCTAACTAGTATAATTTGGAAAATGCTATTGGAGGACTCGCTGTCACACTCTCCCCTTAATTTTCCTCCAAGATGAGAAAATGGCAACCTGAGATACCAAAAGATACAGGGAAAGACACTCTGAATAACCTAGCATAACACTGAGCTGAAGGGGTAAGCATAAAACAAAAGCAAAGTTTTCATTGCTTTAAACATGTAAAGAAGAAAAATCAGGAACCACGGCAGTAAGGAGCAAAAGGAAAACGGGCTGAACTGAGGGGCGTCATGGTACATTGTTTCCAACCACAAACTCTACATCGTGTTCCTTGGAGCCCTTTTGTCCTCCACGATTTCAAGATTTGGACTCTCTTGGGTTACTGCTTCAGAAAAAAAAAATCTTCCTTTTCCTTAAATTATGGAGACATAAGCACTCTTTCCAGAAGTTTCTAAATCCACTACAGTTTTCCTGACACCCACTAACACTTACTAGCCTGATGTGCCTGGTTTTCATTAGCTCCCAAGGCTATAGAGGCCCAGAAGAATCTTTTGACTCAATTAAAACCACCAATCATCCCTAAGGACATAGCAAAAAGGAACATCGTACTATTGTCCACAGGAGTTCTGAAAAGACAGAAATTATCAAAAGAATAAAAAAATTCAGCATCACAGCATGAAAAAAGCAATTTAGATTCAGGATATATAAAGAACCAAGAACATCACAGAGATTAAGACTATTCGCCCTGACCGGTGTGGCTCAGTTGGTTGGGTGCTGCCCCGCAAAGCAAAAGATCGCTGGTTTGATTCCCGGGCAGGGCACACCCCTGGGTTGCAGGTTTGGTTCTCTATCAGGGCATGTACGAGAGGCAAGTGATTGATGTTTCTCTTTCACATCGAAGTTTATCTCGCTCTTTGTCTCCCTCCCTTCCCCTCTCTCTAAAATAAATAAATAAAATCTTTAAAAAAAGATTATTCATATGGCTTAAAACACTTACTTTATATTTAAAAAAAGAAGGCTGAGACATGATCTGTTGTTTTCAATAAAGGGAAAAACACACTAAGCTGTTATTAATAATATTAGAAATAATATGCTTTGTGGAACTCTGGTCTAGGTCCATGCTTCTCATGCTACCTATAATAAAGGAACAGTGGTGGCCTCGAACCTCTGTAAAACCCGTAGGCACGTCATAGCAAGGCCAAAACCACTTTGAAGACCCCTTGCACAGGCACTGTGAGTGCCCATGCTCGCACAGGCACGGGCAGCGACAATCTGTGAGTCAGCCCTTGCTCACGGACCACTCTGCTGGTCGAGACCGTTCCCTTGGCTCTTCCTTCCCAACTCTGCCTCAGCTCATTTACTCTGGGCTCCTATCTGTCCTGCCTCCATAATCCAATGACGGCCTGGCTCAGAGAGATGTGGCCTAGGGTATATAGCACAAGGCTTTGGTGCTGATACTACATGGTCACAAGCCATCCTCAGTGGCAGCAGCTCACCTGCTGGCTGCCCCATGCCTAATGGGGAATAATGGTAATTAATAGATTAGGAATCTATGTCCATGAAGTGACAATAATGTCATAGCATCAAAGGCAGTGTCACTTTTCTATAACCTCCCATTTTCCTGTCCTTATCATAACCACTAAGAATTGAACCCCTATCCAAAATGACACCCTTTTTTAGGAGGCCAGAAGGTAATGTAGTTTCAAGACTGATATTTAATAGAAAAAATATTCCCACCTTAAGCTGCCACTCTACCAAATCAGTTCCTGTGATCATCTCAGTAACAGGATGTTCCACTTGCAGCCTTGTATTCATCTCCATGAAGTAGAAATTGTGTTGTGAGTCCATAATAAACTCCACAGTTCCTAAAAGATAAAATACAATGGTTACATTTCAGAAGTATATAATCAGTAGCAAATTAAAATGTTCCATGATGTATCACAGTTTCACCACTTCCTTCACTCAATGGTACTATGTATTTCATGAAGAAAACATCCCTCGTGTAGCAGCAAATGATTCTCAGTCAAAAACAGGGAGCCACAAGAAATTTTGCAACAGAAAAATATGTTCGGGGTTTTGAGCAAAGGGTAAGCTCCAGATATGAACCAGTCCGAGCCGCCACAGCAGCAAGGCCCTGGCTGCCCGGGCAGGTGTTGCTGCTTCGGTGCACCCAGATCCCGGGGAACTGCCCCAGGGCAGCCCATCTCACTCCAACCCGGGGAGAAAAATACAGCCTTTTCCTCCCTGATTATGGGCTCTTGGAAACTTCCTTTAAAAGTCCTTTTGCTGGTGACCCATTGAAATATTGCTTAGCAACTAAACCTTATGTTAATGATGTCTTATCTACTGGCATTTTATTAAGCACTACAAAACTTCCTCCAGCTTTATTAAGGTATAAAAATGATCCATTGTAAGATAAGTATATTGAGTTTCACAATTGAATACAGTCATGTAACCTCCACCGCAATGAAAATACAGAACATTTCCATCATTCAAAAAGTTCCCTTGTGCCCTGTGCAGTCGGTCCCTTCCCCAGGCAATTACTAGTGTGCTCTCTGTCATTATAGTTTTTTTTCCTATAATGTCACAGGAATAAAATAATGTGAGCATAGTATTTTGCGTCTGAGTTTTTTCACTTGGTCTAAAGTTAGTTCCACACACAGCTGCCCCTGGAACAGCACAGTTTGTGCTGCGCAGGCAGGTCCACTTACGCAAGAGTTGCTTTCAATGAGTATATTGGAAATTTTTTTTTAAGATTTGAAATAATTTTTTAAAAATTGCTGATGAACAGCATAATCTAGAAATATTAAAAAAGAATATTGAGAAGTTAGGTATGTCATGAGTGCATAAAATATATATAGATACTAGTCTGTTTTATCATTTATTACCATAAAATATATACAAATCTATTATAAAAATATTAAAATTTATCAAACTTATACACACTTATTGACCACACATGACAACACCATTCACAGCTGAGAAATGGGAACAAATCAAAAGATTCAGTACTAACTCATAACTGCATAAAATTCATGTAGTACCTACTGTGCTACTGTAGTAATTTCATAGGCACCCTGCTGCTATTGCGGTGCGCGCAAGTGTTGCAAGTACCCATTTAAAACACCAGGTGAGGCTAATCATCTCCCATGAGCAGGCAAGCATCTCTCCGGTAAATTGCACATCACTGTGTAAAGTGATCTCTCGTGGTTCTTGCATATTTTCCATCATGTTTTGTGCAGTACCATTAACCTTGAATAACCCCATGGGACCTATACAAAGTGCCACTAGTGATGCCGGAAGTGATCCCAAGAAGCAAAGAAGAGTCGTGACATTATGAGAAAAAGCTGAATTGCTTGATGTATTCTATAGAGAGAGGTCTAAAACTATGGTGGCCCACCATTTCAAGATAAGGTAAATGGCCCTGACTGGTATGTTCACCAGTCATCCTGCAAAGTGAAAAGTTGCTGGTTTGATTCCTGGTCAGGGCACATGCCTGGGTTGCAGGCCAGGTCCCTGGTTGGGGTGCGTGCAAGAGGCAACTGATTGGTGTTTCTATCACTGTCCTCCCTCCCTTCACCTCTCTCTTAAAATAAATAAAAATAAAAATAAATAAAAATATATATTTTTTAATTTTTAAGAAGATACTAAAAGAAGATACTGTAAATGAATCCAGTCCCGGTCAGATAGCTCAGTTGGTTACAGCATTGTTCAGATATACCAGGGCTGCAGGTTCGATCCCCAGTGAAGGCACATACCAGAAGCAACCAATGAATGCATAAATAAGTGGAATGACAAAAATTGTCTCTCTCTAATATCAATAAATAAACTTTTTTTAAAGAATAAATGGATCCAGTGTAAGGATAATTGTAAAATAAGAAAACTTGTGAAGCCAGCACTGTAGCTATGCCAGCCAGCATTTTTTGCAAAATACCTTTTTATCTCATACTGAAAATGCAGCTTTTGTAGGTACATGGCTATAAGAAAGGCATATCTATGGACTCTAATATGGTTTGAGAAAAAGAGAAGTCACTATATGACAACTTAAAAGCAAAAAGATAGTGAAGGCTCTAAAGCTGGAGAATTTAATGACAGCAAAGGATAGTCTAATAATTTTAGGAAGAGGTTTAGCTTAAAAATTGTCAGGATAACAGGAGAAGTAGCTTCTGCTGAACCAGAGGCAGCAGACAAGCTCCCAGATGGCATTAAGAAACTCGCCGAGGAGAAAGGATATCTGCCTAAACGTGTTTTTAATGCAGATGGAAGTGCCCTATTCTGGGGAGTGGGGGAAGCCACAAAGGACATTTATCAATAAGGAAGAGAAGCAAGTACTAGGATTTAAGGCAGGAAGGGAGAGGTTAACTCTATCGTTTTGCACAAGTCTGGTTCATGACTAGCTGCCGTGACCTATAAAGCTGCTAATCCTCAGCCTTGGAGGGAATCCACAAACACTAGCTGCTTGTCCTTTGGTATAAAAGGCCTGGACAACAAGAACCCCTTTTCTGGATTGGTTCCATTGATGCTTTGTCCCTGAAGTCAGGAAGTACCTTGTCAGTAAGGAACTGCTTTTCAAAGTTCTTTTGCTCCTGGACAGTAACTCCGGCCACCCAGGACCCCATGAGTTAACACTGAAGGCATCCGAGTGGTCTATCCCCCACCCCACGATGTCTCTAATTCAGCCTCTAGAGCAAGGGTAATAAGGACTTGAAGGCTCATTATGCACAGCATTCCATGCAAAGGGTTGTCGATGCTGTGGAAGAGAATCCCGACAAAGAGAACATCATGAAAATCTGGAAGATTACACTATTGAAAGTGCCATTGATGTCACAGAAAAAGCCATGAGACCATCAAGCCTGAAAAATAAGTTCCTGCTGGACAAAACCGTGTCCAGATGTTGTGCGTGACCGCACAGGATTTACAGCAGAGTCAATCAAGGAAGTCATGAGAGTGTGGAGATGGCAAAAAAGAAAAAATGTGGGGGGTAAAGGGTTTCAAGACACTGACCTTGGGGGAATTCTAGAGCTAATATATACCACCCTGGAGGAATTCACACACAATGACCGGATGGAGATGAGTGCTTCTGAACCAAGGCCAGACAGTGAGGAAGACGTGGAAGAGGCACAGCCAGAAAACAAGCTGACATCAGACAACACGGCAGAAGGGCTCTGATTAATTATTCAAGATGGCTTTTGACTTTTTGTATAACAGGGATCCCTCTATGATATGGGTACTGAAATTACAGCAAACGATGAAGGTGGATTGGCACCATATAGAAATATTTTTAGAGAAACGAAAAAGCAGAAAAGTCAGGTAGAAATTATAATGTATCTCCATAGAATTGTGCTAAGTGTGCCTGCTCGTGCTGCCTTGCCTTGCACTTCTCTCCACCTCTTCCACTCCTGAGACAGCAAGACCAACTCTTCCTCTGCCTCCTCAGCCTGTTCGACGTGAAGATGACAAGGATGAAGACCTTTTTGATGATCCACTTTGATTTAATGAATAAGTTAATAAACTTATCTGTGCATATGTCCTCCTTTGAAAATCTAGTAAGTGTGCAGCAAAAACTATATGACATTTTTGTCATTATCATCATTGCCTAAGTATTCAACTCGTGGAAGACTTGTATTTGAGTAGATAGCCTATTCTTATACGGGCATGAGTGATACTTAATACAATTTATAACTTTGCTTTAAAAAATTATACTACTATACAGTAAGCCTCTCTCTTTATTGGAGAAAATGTGCATCAGCCTAGTATCACAAGTAAATGCTTTAAAAAAAATATAACAGTGTTTCTAGTACTGCATTATAAGTATGACTATAATACTGTATGCCCTAAAAATGTTATGATTCATTATAGGCTAGGCTTCTATAAAGCAATCATATCGATAACATGAAGCTACCATAAGCTATCATATTGCTGCTTCTTTGTTACCAGTGACATAATTGTTATACCTGTCAATAAATGTGAATCTTTTTCAAATTATCTTTTCATTTTCAATGTCTGGGTTAGTAATATGTATCACACCTGCAGCGTTTTGCATCACATAAGACACTACTGATGTAGGCGCTGACAGATGGTTCATCTTGTAAACAGTCAATTGAACTTACGGTATTGACAAATACAGTCTGATGCTGTAAATATATTTTCTCCTCCTTATGATTTACTTAATTTTTCCTTTCTATAGTTGACTTTATTGTAAGAATACAATATATGATACATATAACATACAAATATGTGTTAACTGACTGACTGTTATGTTATCAGTAAGGCTCCCAGTCCACGCAGTAAACTGTTAGTAGTTACGTTTTAGAGGAATCAGAAGTTATACATGGATTTTTCCTCTGCATGGGGTGTCAGTGCTCCTAAATCCCCACGTTGTTCAAGGGTCAACAGTGATTTAAAACGGTTTTTTAAACTGTAGTCACAGTTCATTGGTGGATTGTCAAAATTAAGTGAAAGTTTCCAAGTGTCTGGTCCAAAATATAAGGAACTTAAGCCACCATTCCAAGCCACCTGACAACAAGTAAAAGGCCTAACAAACTGAAGAATCAACATCTCAGCCCCATGAGAGACAATGAAGTCATGGGGCAAACCAGCACCCCCAGAATTGGAGAGGCAGACAGGCAAATACAGAGATTCACAACCTACCACAGCAGAAACCTACAAGCAAAGAACCTCTGCAGAAACAAGTACCTGAGCAGGAAAACCTGGATAATTGATGAATTGCTAGAGGCTCAGTATGGACAGGTCTGAGACTTAAAAATTCCAGGGGGAATCTAGTTATAGAGGGATCCCAAGCTTTGTGATTTTTATATCCAGGAGCGCTATCAGGTCCTCCCAGTAAATACTGGAGGAAAAACCCCTGGAGTCTCCAGCAATAGGAGGGGAAAAGAAACTCTGAAGTATGCCAGAATTCTGTTCTTCTTAAGATCTGCCTTTAAGAAAAACTATTTTACCAGAACCTAAACTATTGGGGTTTTATCAGAACCTAATTAACATAAATGGGGGAAGGCAAATACACAACTCCAGTCCCCTCCAGACATCCCATCCCACCTGAGTAAATCAAAAACAAAAACAAACAAAAACAAACTGAGAAGCACTGAGAGAGTTCATAGTTTAGGCTCAAGCTCACTGGACACTTAGACCTAATCACAGGACTACAGAACCTTTCCCTTCCCCACACCTTATGACTATGTCACTAGAGGTCTATTTATCATCATTCCTTTTAGCTAGTGCACATGTCTGGCTGCCAATAAAAAAATTGCCAGGCATACTAACAGGCAAAAAATGCAATTTGAAGAGACCGAACAAACATCAAAACCAGGCTCAGATAGGGCAGAAAGATTGGAATTATCTTCCCAATTATTTGAGACCAGGATAATTCTGTACCCTGTAAAATTATCCTTCAAAAGTGAAAACAGAAATACAGACTTTCTCAGATCAACAAAAAGTTCTTCAGAGAGAAGTAAAATGATTTGGAGTTTAAAAAAAAAAAAAGATGATAGAGCCAATATTCCAAGAAGAAACAACAATCCCTAGTGTGCATGCATGAACAACAGTGTGTCAAAATGCATACCAAGAGCTGCAGAGAGAGGAGATGAAACCACTAATACAACTAGAGACTTTAACACCTCTCCATCAAAAATGGGCAAAGCCAACAGGCAGAAAACCAGTAAGGATGTAGCTGACCTCCACAGCACCACTGACAAACTGGGTATAACTGACACCCCCAGACTGCTTCACCCAACAACAGCATACTGCATATTCTCCAGCCTACACAAGAGAGACCACATTCAGGGCCATAAAAAAACACCTGTACAAATTAAAAAGAATAATGCCATACAATGTCTGCTCTTAGACCACAATTAAACTAAATAATAATAAACTAAACTAAAAATCATTAACAGAAAGGTAGCTGAAAAAATCTCACAATATTTGTAGATAAAAATAACACAATATTTAATACATGGGTCAAAGAACTCACAAGGGAAGTTAAATGAAAATGGAATTACAGCTTACCAAAACTTTGGGGATGCACCAAAAGCAGTGCTTAGAATTTTATAGCATTGGATCCATACATTTGAGGGAAAAAAAAAAATCTATCAATAATCTAAGCTTCCATTTTGGGAAACTAGAAAAAATACAGCAAACTAATCCCAAAGTAAGCAGAGAAAAATAAAATATAAAAAAAATTAGAGTAGAAATCCATGAAATTAAAAATGGGAAATAGAGAAAAATCAATAAAACCAAAAGTTGGTTCTTTGAAAAAAAATCAATAAAATTGATAAGCCTTTAGCCAGGCTACCTAAGAAAAAGGGAAGATAAAAATTACTAATATCAGAAATGGAAGAAGGGACAATCACTACCTATTCCCATGGACATTAAAGGGATAATAAAGGAATATTATGCATAATTCTACACACAGATTTGACAACATAGATGAAATGGACTAAACTTTCAGTTATTCGGCACATTGTGCCTTCTTGAAAGATGCACTGCGCCAAAGCTCATGCAAGAAGAAATAGACAATCCTATGTCATTAAGGAAGTTGAGTCAATCATTAATAACCTTCTAAAGCAGAAAGTAACAGGCTCAGATGGATTCACTGGTAAATCCTACCAAATATTTAAGGAAGAAATTATATCAATTCTCAAACCAGACAAAGACATTATAAGGAAAGAAATCTACAAACCAGTATCTTTTATGAACAAGGATGCAAAGCTCTCAACAAAATATTAGCATATCAAATCCAAAATCTATAAAAAGGATTTTACACCACAATCAAGTAGGATTTATCCCAGTATGCAAGGCTGGTTCAACATTTGAAAATCAATTAATGTAATCCATTACATCAAAAGGCTACATGATCATATCAACAAATGCAGAAGAAGCCTTTAATAAAAGCCAATATCCAATTATAATAAAAACTCATAAAGTAGAACAGAGGAAAATTTCTTCAGTAAAGAAGATTTACAAAAAAACTTTTAACTTATGTTGTACATCATACGTAATGATAAGAAAACTGGAAGCTTTCCTACCAAGATCAGAAACAAGGAAGGCAAGGATGTCTGTTCTCACTACTCCTTTTCAATATAGCACAGAAGTCATAGCTAATGCAATAAAGCAAGAAAAGCAAATAAAAACTTTACAGATTAGGAAAGAAGAAATAAAACTATCTTTGTTCACAGATGACTCAATCACCTATGTAAAAAGTCTGAAATAACTGACAAAAAAAACCCTCCTAGAACTAACATGATATAGCAAAGTTCTAGGATACAAGATTAATATACAAAAGCCAATCATTTTCCTGTATATTAATGGCGAATAAGTGAAATCTGAAACTAACAATACAATACCATTTACATTAGTGCCCAAAATAAAATAGGTATAAATTTAACAAATTATGTACAAGATCTATATGAAAAAATTGCAAAACTTTGATGAAAAAACTCAAAGAACTAAATAAATTGAAAGATATTCCATGTTCATGAGTAGGAAGATTCAATATTTTGAAGATGTCAGTTCTTCTAAACTTAACCTATAGATTCAACACAATCCCAATCAAAATCCCAGCCAGTTATTTTGTGGGTATCGTGAAACTAATTCCAAAGTTTATATAGAAAGGCAGAAGACCCAAAATAGCAAACTCAATTTTGAGGAAGAACAAAGTTGGAGGACTAAAACTACCTTACTTCAAGACTTACTATAAAGCTACAGTAATTAAAACATTCAAGTAATGGTGAAAGAACAGACAAATAGATCAATGGAACAAACTAGAGGGCCCAGAAATAGACCCAGGTAAATGCACTCAACTGATCTTTGACAAAGGAGGAAAGGCAATACAATAGAGCAAAGGGTCAATGTTGAAAGAGTCTTCTCAACAAATGGTGCTGGAACAACTGAACATCCATATGCAAAAAAAATGAATCCAGACACATACCTTACACCCTTTACAAAAATTAACTCAAAATGAATCATAAACCTAGATAGCACAGGAGAAAGCCTAGGTGATCTTGGATATGGTGATGCTTTTTTGGACACAACAAAAAAGGCACAATCCATGGGAGAAATAATTGATAAACAGGTGGCAAGTAAGCATGTGAGAAGATGATCCTTATCATATGTCAGCAGGGAAGTGCAAATAAAACAATAGATACCACTTCACACCTACGAGAATGGCCAAAATCTGGAACACTGAGTACCAAATCACAGTGAGGACATCGAGCAACAGGAACAATGATGCACTGCTGCTGAGAAGGCAAAATGGCACGGCCACTCTGGAAGACAGTTTGGCGGTTTCTTACATAACTAAACATAATCTCACCATACGTTCTAGCAATCGTGTCTTTTGGTATTTACCTAAATAAGTGGAAACTTAGATCAATGCAAAACCCTGCACACAGATATTTGTAGCAGCTTTATTTATAATTGCCAAAATGGGGAAGGAAACAAGATGCCCTTCAGTAGGTGAAGGGATAAATAAACTGTGGTGCATCCAGACTGGACTGTTATTTAGCGCTCAAGGAAAAAGAGCTAACAAGTCATGAAGAGACATGGAAAAAACTTAAATTCATAATAGTAAGTAAAAGGAGCCAATCTTAAAAGTCTACATATTGTATGATTCCAAATACATAACATTCTGGAAAAGACCATTGTCTTTTTATTGCCTCCATAGAGGTCACAAAAAGATCAGTGGTTGTCAGGGGTTGGAGGCAGGGAAGGATGGAGAGCAGAACACAGAGGATATTTAGGGAAGTAAAACTATTCTTTCTGTATGACACTAAAACGGTCAATACATGTGATTATATGTTTCTCCAAACTCAGTATATATAACATCAAGAATTAACCCTTATGTTCTCTGAGTGATAATGATGTATCAGTGTACATTTACTGACTATGACAAATGCACCACTCTGATGTGGAATGTTGATAATGGGGTAGGCATACATGTGTAGGCACAGAGGGTATATGGAAAAATTTCTGTACTTTCTGCTCAATTTTGCTATGAACCTAAAACCACTATAAAAAATAAAATTTATTAATTAAAGACTTCCGGCCAAAATGGAGGCGTAGATAGATACACTTTGACTCCTTGCACAACCAAAAGAAGGACAACAACAAATTTAAAAACAAAAAATAACTAGAACTGCCAGAAAAATCAAACTGTATGGAAGTCTGACAACCATGGAGTTAAACAAGAAACATTTATTCAGACTGGTAGCAGGGGCAGAGATGGGCAGCCGGGTGGAGAGGATATATTGCAAGGCACGGCTGAAGGACCTGGTAGGCAAGGCCAAGGCTGGAGGACCTGGCAGGCAAGGTGGAGGCTGGTGGACTGGGTGGTCCCACATTTGCATGTGGCTAAACCAGGAGGAACAACTGGGGAGGGAGACAGACCATGCAACCTGAGGTTCCAGGGTGGGGAAAGAAAACCTCAAAATCTCTGATTGTAAAAAACCTGTGGGGGTTGCAGCAGTGGGAGAAACTCCCAGCCTCACAGGGGAGTTCATTGGAGACACTCACAGGGTCCTAGAACATACACAAACCCACCCCCTTGGGAATCAACACCAAAAGAGCCCAATTTGCTTATAGCGGGGGAAGTGACTGAAAGTCAGCCAAGAGCCGAGCAAGAAGCATTGTTCCCTCTCAGACCCCACCCCCACATAAAGCACCACAATACAGCAACATGGGTTGCCCCACCCTGGTGAATACTTAAGGCTCCACCCCTTACAATGTAAGAGGCATGCTTATATAGAAAAATATATATATGACCCAAATGAAAGAACAGATCAAAGCTCCAAAAACAGAACTAAGATGAAGAGATAGCCAACCTATCAAATGCATTGTTCAAAACACTGGTAATCAGGTAATCTGGATGCTCACAGAAATGGTTGAGTATGGTCACAAAATAGAGAGAAAAATGAAAGCTATGCAAAGTGACATACAGAAAAGTACACAGGGAACCGATAGTGAAGGGAAGGAAACCTGGATTCAAATCAACAATTTGGACCAGAAGGAAGAAATATACATTCAGCTGGAACAGAATGAAGAAACAAGAATTCAGAAAAATGAGGAGAGGCTTAGCGACCTCCAGGACAACTCTAAACATTCCAACTTCTGAATCATAGGGGTGCCAGAGGTGTGCCAGAAGGAGAAGAAGAGCAAGAAATGGAAAACTTATTTGAAAAAAATAACGGAGGAGAAGTTTCCTAATTTGGCAAAGGAAATAGACTTCCAGGAAGTCCAGGAAGCTCAGAGAGTCCCAAGAAAGCTCAGAAGTTGGACCCAAGTAAGCACACACCAAGGCACATCATAATTACATTAGCCAAGATTAAAGATAAGGAGAGAACCTTAAAAGAAGCAAGAGAAAAAGGAGACAGTTACTTACAAAGGATTTCCCATAAGACTCTCAGCTGATTTCTCAAAAGAAATTTTACAGCCAAGAAGGGGCTGGAAACAAGTATTTGAAGTCATGAAAGGCAAGGACCTACATCCAAGATCCCTCTATCCAGCAAAGGTTTCATTTAGAATGGAAGGGCAGATAAAGTACTTCTCAGATAAGGTCAAGTTAAAGGAGTTCATCATCACCAAGCCATTATTATATGAAAGGTTAAAGGGATTTATCTAAGAAAAAGAAGATAAAAAATATGAACAGTAAAATGACAGCAAACTCACAGTTATTAACAACCACGCCTGAAACAAAAACAAGAACAAACTAAGGCAACAATAGAACAGGAACAGAATCATAGAAATGGAGATCACATGGAGAGTTGTCAGTGGGGAGCAGGGGAGAATGAGGGAAAAGGTACAGGGAATAAGAAGCATAAATGGTAGGTACAAAACAGACAGGGGGTGATTAAGAATAGTATAGGAAATGGAGAAGCCAAAGAACTTATATGTATGACCCATGGACATGAACTAAGGGGGTGGGGGGGTAGAATGCTGGTGGGAGGAAGGATGCAGGGTGGAGGAGAATAAAAGAGAGCAAAAAATAGGACAATTGTAATAGCATAATCACTAAAATATATATTTTTAAAAATCAATAAATTTTAAGAGAAAAACAGTTTATTAATATAAAAAATCAATATAGTAATTTTACTTTAAAATAGGATAGAAAATATTGAACATCATTTTACCTATTATTTAGTAAAAGCTTTTTTTCAAGCATATATGAATGTAAATACAAGCATGTGTGTATGTATATACAGGGTCTCAATATAAAATAGATTTTTTTCTGTGGATCTTGTCAAAAAGGTTTAAAAGCCACTGATGTAACAGCTGTATGTTGCTTTTGTCTCTGAATCATAAATAAATTATTGTTTCTCCTCTTTTACAAAGAAATCTTAACATACCTGCTCCAACATAATTCACAGCCTTAGCAGCTCTGACTGCAGCTTCTCCAAGCTTTTTTCTTACTTCAGGTTTAATACCAGGCTATGGAAAAATATTTAAATAAATTTCCATTACTACCTTGCTCTACTAGAAATTTCTATTAAGAATCAATATTACATCTATTGCATAGTAGTATGGTAATACTATGCAATAGATGTAATGTGTATCCAATATTGCAATAAAGAGATAATAATAAAGATAAAAAGCTAACTTTTGGTGTGACAGTCTAAACTGTCACATTACCAAAGTTTAGTGGTTCTGCTAGTAATTCCTATGAATTGCAGATATTCTGCAGCATACTGACATAGCTTTGTCCCTTGTACCTACATAACAGCTTTTATAACCATATGCCTACCTAAAATATGAAAACTTTGAACCATCTCAATTTTAAGACGATAAAGCAATCTGGTTCATGTGCCCAATAATTATCTTAGAATATGGTAAACCTTGAGATTCCAAGTTAACAAGGAAAGTTCAAAAAAAGAAATCTACGTCAAAAAATAGGCAAAGCTTTTAAAATTTTGAAAACTGTGCCTACAGATATATACTTAAGTAGTCACTGTTTGAAAATAAGGCTTTACTGAAATTATTGTTGACATTTACTTCACATGGTGAAGTAAATTTTCATTTCTGCAACAGAAATGAAAATTTTAATATGAGAATAACAAACTGATGAACCAGAAACTGCAGATTCCTGACCTGATAGAACTACATGCTGATAAAAACATGTATGTAAACATCCCTGACCAGTGTGGCTCAGTTGGTTGGGCGTTCTCCTGTAAAGCTAAAGGTCACTGGTTCGATTCCTGGTCAGGGCATGCCTGGGTTGCAGACTTGGTCCCTGGTAGGGGTACATGTGAGAGGCGACCAATTGATGTTTCTCTTTCATATTGATGTTTCTTTCCCTTTCTCTCTGTCTCTCCCTTCCTCTCTCTTGAAATATAAATAAATCTCTCCCTTCCTCTCTCTTGAAACATAAATCTTAAAAAAAAAAAAAACATGTATGGTAGTCCCCCCTTAACCATGTGGGATATGTTTCAAGATCTCCAGTGGATGCCTAAACTGGAGATAGTACCACAGCTGATGATCTATGGTTTTTCCCCATACATGCATACCTTTTCACTTAAAGGAAGCATTTATAGCTTCTCTTTAGCATATTCAAATTTCTAACATCACTATTCTTGCACTTTGGAGCCATTATTAAGTCAGGGTTACTTGAACACAAGTAATGTGACACTTGATCTGGTAACTAGGACAACTACTGAGCGGCTAACACACAGATGGCCGATCCTGTGTGGATACGCTGGACAGAGGGAAGATTCGCATCCCAGGTGGGATGGCGTAAGGTTTCATCACACTGCTCAGAACAGTGTATAACTTAAAACTTATGAATTTTCTGGAATTTTATTTTATTCTTGGAATTTTTGATTTAATATTTTTGATCCAAAATTGACCAAGGTGGGGGATTACTACTGTATATAACCTTGACCAAGAAAAGAATCCTATGGCAGGCACAGGTTGCAAAGAAATCTAAATCCAAAAACAAGTAATCCCAGGAGTAGGCCTTGACATAGATAACAACGTACACCACTCAAGAGGTCAGCTGGAAGAGATGTGAACAATTCTCGGGGGGCAAACTTTGTCAAATAAGAGCGAATCTCTCTCTTCCACAATACAACTGGAAGATGACCAATATATTTTAGCAATGTCTTAAACAGCAGTTAAAACAAGGCTTTTTCATAGAAAGTACATTCAGTTAACCAGACCAGACCACTCCTTCAACATTCTGCTTAATTACAATTTAAAACCTCTATGGAAACACTGTACAGCTGCTCACCTTAGGCCAGAGCCTTGGGTCAGGGAAGAATTTCCTAGAAACTATCAAGATGGAACATAGCCCTGTTGGGACCTTATCCTGATACTACTGGGAAGTGGTTGTCTAGTAGGACCTTGGGAAGCTTACAAACTTCTTTACATGGTCCTCACCCCTGGGGCTTCCTCAATGATCTTCTGATGCCTCCTCTGTACACTACAGTCTCTTTCAAACAAGTACACAGCATTGCCATGGTGATCACCAAACACCTGGACTTCTACATGCCTGTTTAAAAGCAAACACACATGAATATACTTTGTTAAGGATGACAAATATCACATTCAGTAAGTCAATCTATGGGCCAAAGTGACTAGGATTCTTCTATTTTTATTTTATAAATGAGATGGGACATTTTGACCTCAAAGGATATGGACAGAAACAGAACTATAGTAAATCTTATTAATATCCAATGAAAAACTTTCCATTTATTAAATAAACATTAAAGAAAAAATATGAAATAACTGGCAAATAAGAAAAGACAGAAAACACAGGAGACTATTTATGACCTCAGAGTAGGGGCAAGGTACAAATACAAACCGTTAAGGAAAATACTCATAAATATGACTATTTAAAAATCATCATTATAGTCTTATTTTATATATCCTCAAAAAGCCAATGAAAACTTTTTTGTAATCAGATTTTAAAAAACCAACTCTAATAGTCAGATTTTATAAACTGTAGCAGATTGAAAATTAAAATGGCTCATCCACAAAATTTTAAGAAATAAATTAATATGGCTCATTAGTTTTTAAGACTATATTCACATTAAAACATAAAAAAAAACAAGAGAGACTTTAATATTGAGTATAAAATAGCAAAATTATGAGAAGTCATGTTAAAAGTAAATACACCACTTATGAAAACAAGGTTAACAGATCATCTGGTGAACGCACAAAGCATTCTTCTCAGCAGGCATATTTTGAATGTTCACACTGTAGTGTACCTCACACATCCACCATCTCAACACAGAAACGAGTGATCAGCAAATGCTTTCCCTGTCAATTTTTTAAAACTAAAATTGTCACACATATAAGAAAATTAAAAAACCCAGGAAGTCTTATAAATGTACTTTTCAGTACAGTGGTTCAGAGCTGATCCTTTCCATTTACCCCATGAAGCACTTCGTTAAACCATTTGGATTTACTTTTTTTGATATATCATTTCTACTGGATATTCCATTTGAAAAATTTCCCACCTGTCCAACACAAAAGGAGCTGATTTCTTCCTTTTGGATTTGCTTCCTTAACCTTTCCTCCTCTTTTTATTTCTCCTTATCATCACCAAATATATTCTTGTTATTATTATTCTGAAAAAAACTGTTAACTGTGACATCAAATAACAGATTTTATTTTAGTTTCATTTATCCCTTCTCTAATGGTCTTTCTTTCTTCATTAGATCTGAGTTTCTAACCTGTATCATTTACCTTCTCTCTGAAGAACTTATGTTATCCTTACTTACAGGGCAAGTCTACTGGTGACAAATTCCCTCAATTTTTGTTTGTCTGAGGACATCTTTACTTCTCCTTCATGTCTGAAGGGTAATTTCATTGCATAGGGAATTCTGTATAGTTTGATTCTTTTTCTTTCAACACTTTATATAGTGTTTATATATATCACTATATATATATATCACTTTATATATATCACTCCTCTTAATCCGTGCTTGCATGGTTTCTGTGAGTAGTCTGATGTAGGAAGGTGTTTCCCCCTCTCTGGCTTTGTCCAAGATTTTCCATTTGTCTCAGTTTTCCTTAAGTTTGAACATAATTCTAAAATTTGATTGATGTCCTGGTTCTGTAGTTCAGTGTCTGTCAGTAATTTTGGGAAAATTTTGGCCATTATTACTTGAAATAGTTCTCCCACTCTTTTCTTTTTCTTCTTGTATTCAAATAAGCACATATTATAACTTTTTATATTGTCCCACAGTTCTTGATTAGTTAGTTATATTGTATTTGCTTTCATTCTTATAGCTCTTCATTTCTGTTTGGGAAGTTTCCATTGACATATGGTCAAAATCACTGATTCTTTCTTCAGTTGTGTCCAGTTTACTGGTGAGTCCATTAAATACATTCTTTTTTTTTTTAAAGGAAAGTGAGGAAGACTTTTTTATTTTTTATCCTCACCCAAGGATATGCTTAGGGAGGGATAGAGGAAGAGATGTGGGAGAGAAACATCAATCAGTTGGCTTTCATACCCATCCTGTTTGGGGACCAAACCCACAACCTAGGCACGTGCCCTGACCAGGAATCGAACCCATGACCTGTTGGTTTATGGAACGATGCTCCAGCCAACCAAGCCATATAGGCCAGGGCTAATGCATTCTTCATCACTGTTAAAATGCTTTTGATTTCTAGCATTTTCTTTTTTTCCTTAAAATTCCAATTCTCTGCTTACATTACCCATCTGTTCTTGCACGTTTTTGACTTGCTCCATTACAACTCTTAACATATTAACCAGTTACTTTAAATTCCATAGATAATCCTCAAATTTGTGTCATGTCTCAGTCTAGTTCTGATGCTTGCTTTGTCACTTCAAACTATGCTTTTTTGCCTTTTAGTATGACTTGTAATTTTTTTTAAGCCAGATGTGATGTATCACATACCAGCATGGAGAGCAAGATCAATAAAATGGCATTGGTCTGGTCAAGGCAGAATAAAGTATATAAAACAAAATGGCATCACTCATGTCAACCAAGACGGCTGCCAGTTAGCCATGACACTTTGGTTCAAGAAGGAAACTACCTAAGTCACACCAGGCACCCTGCCAAATGTCTGCCAGAGCAACACACAAATGTGTCTGCAGGGAGGGCACACCTACCGATAGAGCTCTGGGGCCTCTTGGCCCTGGGCCATGGAATTTACCAGCTCAATTAGGTGCCAAGAATTTGGGTATAATGGAGGTGGACTTCAGAGTCACCACCGAGACAGCTGACTTCCTACAGAAGAATGCTGCCCTCTGCTACTCTGAAGGTATCTACTGCCAGAGGACCTGCCCTAACAAGCACCCAACAAGGACACTGCAGATTCTGCCTTGTAAGACACTGACACTTGCCCCTGTCTCCCAAATCCGATGCAGCTAAGGCTCTTGGAATCAGGTTCATTAAGGGGCTCTGCCCCCTGTGGATTTGCTGTGTGTTTAATAACGTTAAGTTAGAACTGATTTAATGTTAAGTTAGGATTGATTTGTGTGTGCAACCTGCATTAATAAACAAAGGATATCACAGTCACCTGCGTTGGCTCATGGTTATTTCTTGGTGCCAAGTAAGGAAGATTCCGGATCACTGGTCTGAGAAGGCCAGGCATTCTGGGCCACCCAGCGCTTTTGGTTCTCATTCACCTGTGCCCTACGGCTCAAGCAGGACATCGGGGTGCTGACTTTTGGGAAAGACTGAATCATGACCACCCTTTCTGGGTCCACTCAGTTCCTGATTAGGCAATCAGGAACTGAGATAAACAGGCCTTTAATGTTTTACAATGTGTTCATCTGGCTTGGAGAAAATGTTGTGTTTAATATTTGCAGTAGCTATAGATGCCAGAGACTTCACTCTCCTCTAGCGTCCTTGTTTTATTTTTGTTTTCTTCTGTTGTCTAGGGGCTTCCCCAAGAACTGCTTCCCTGACAGAGTCTGGCAGCGCCTTCAGATGTGATCCACTGTTATTACACAGGAGCCCTGGTGACTAGGGAAGGTGTAGGGGAGGACAAGCATTCTACAATCTTATAATTAAAGCTCAGTGGTTTAGTGGGTCTGACTCTGCTTCAGAAGCCTTTAACTTCATTTTCACCCTTAGGTAAATCAGGCGGGTTAGAGGTTGGATTTGGCTAACTGCCCTTCTCCCAGGACAGAAAAGGTTCTAGCCAACTTTCTCACGAGTGCTGGCCTTCATTATTGAGAATAAACTGCTCTGGGCCTATTCTGAAAGGTTAGTCCCCCAACTCTAAAATTTTAGGAAATTTTGCTTAGATTTTCACTGTGAGAACCTGGTAGGGTTCCTGGCAATAAAACTAACTAAAATTTGGGGAGTCCCCTTAACACTGGAGTCCAAGGAGTTTCTCACTATCAAGCTAGTCCACAAGCAGCCTCCATTAGTTGGTCAAAATTCCCACTTAAGTGTTCCTACCTGTTTACGGGTCCAGCAGTTTTTGCTCCTGTTACTGATGTTGGCGGTGACTGCCTGTATGCACATGCCTGCCCGGTGTCAGGGTGGCGGCTTGCCCTGTGCACTCAATTCTCTTCTGTGTCTAAAAGTAATGGACTTTCATTCTGCTCAGGTTTTTACTTGCTCTTCAGATGTGACATCTTCTAAGCTCTACATGCTGGTGCTGAACAGTTTGTTTTTCAAATTCCAATTATAAAATTCTACCACTTCTACTGACTCTCTCTTATCTTTTAGCTGCTCCAGAGAAGAAGACACTACAGCAGGGACTCCAGGTTCTGAAAGGAATATGTAGGGGCCACATCAAGAGCAGAATACAGTTCTTATTCCATGATCTCAAAAGTCTGAAACATTTTTCCTTTGGCTACTTATAAAGAAAGATCATTGAAGATCTGTGTTTTCTATTTTGATTCTGTAGTTATCAAACCACTTGTGTTATCTTCCTTTTGCTGACTGATCTTTTCTGTTACTTGACTGACTTAGAGTTTCTGGAGCACAGTGTCTGTGAACCAAGAGGTGTAGAAAATTCTAGCCACTCCCGTCAGCCATGCTGGGGTCTGGCTAGTTCAGTAGATACAGCTGCATTCTGCTGGGAATGCCTTGAAGTCTTCTAAAAGTTCTAATGTTTTTATTTTCCTATTTACATTTTAAATTCATCTAGAATATATATTGACTATGGAGTGGAGATAGAATCTGGTTTCTTTTATTACCCTCCAAATAGTACACTTTGAAGGCTACTTTCAACCCTAGCCTTTCAGATAAACGTAATAGCTGATCAGATCTGTAAAACACCTTGGTATCTACTTTTCTCAGTTGTCAGTGTCTTGACAATTTTCTGACACTACATTAATTCAACAGGTAACTATTTAGCAGGATATAACATAGTATACACAGAATGATTATTGTGATATTAGAGTATGATTACTTGAAAATATGGCACAGAAATATACAGAAATGCTAATACTTATAGAATGAGATTATAAGTGACTTTGTTTTCCGACTCCTATATTTTCCAAAAGTTTGTAATGTATTCATTTTACTTCAACATGTCAAAACATATTATTGATGCCTATCATGAGGAAAGTAGCATGCCAGGTAATAATATATAGGGGAACACCAAAAAATATATACTGGTAGATCCTTGATTCCCAGGAGCTTTCCAGTTATTAGGGGAATGAATTAGAACCTGAGGTAATATATAGTTAACATTTCACAAGGAAAGAATTTGCATCTTCAAAAATGTTGCGAGCATACAGTTACAGTCATCAAAATACCTAGCTGATGTCTCCACAACAATTCTAACTCAAGAGTATGCTAATTTGGATGGTCAGCCAATTCTTTCTGAAAGATGTTGTGCAAGGGAGCCCTGATTTATCGTCAAATCTCCTGTTTTTTTCATACTTCCCACTAATAAGTGGCATATGTTGTACTCTCCTAATTAATTGGCCTATTTTGAGGCTGCCTTTTTTTTTTTTATACAAACCAACTCAAAACGAATTTTATTTACTGCGCTATGCTCAGGGATAGTTCTAAGCTTTGTACAGTCTGAAACACAAACAATTTGGGGTCCCTCTTTAAAAAGAATACAAAATTAGGTACAGGAATTTGTTAGAGATTCATGCAAGTGAAGGGCCTGAAACTTCAGTTCATTACATTTAAGGTAAACCCTTCTCTGGCCACGGCCCCTAAATGAATTGGTCTTTATGAAGTCACTTGACACACAGGACATCTGTACCTCCACGTCTATAACTACATAAATTACCAAATGTCTATGAAAGAGGAAGCTTTTGTAATCAGTATCTTATTTTAAGCAATAGACTTGAAAATACAATTCCAGAAAATAAAAGAAATTAGAAATTTACATGGCGTTTGTTATTGTGGTACCTGGAGAAGCAGTTTAGTACAGTGGCTTAGAGTGTGAATTTTGGAGTCAAACTGCCAAGTTTTTGAGTAGAAATCCAAGCTTCACTACTTCTTAGCTGGGAGACCTCAAGTAAGTTATGTGACTACTCTGTTGCTCAGTATCCTCACCTGCAAAATGGGGATAGTACCCATCTAAGGGGTTCTTGCAAGAATTAGATTGGAATCAGGACAGCAAGATTAGTTAGTATATGTAAAATACATAGAAACTGGCACATGGTAAGTGCAATTAAGTGTGGGCTGTTAGTATTATTTGTTAACATATCACAATTACACTTTAATTTTGGTAACTATTTCCATTTTCTGAGCAACTCAACTGATGTTCATGGAGCTCTGTAAAATACAGGTTAATTTCTTAGAAATTTTTTTATTTTAAAAAGACCTAAATTCCATCTAAAACTAATGAATTGAATGGATTAATGGCATATCAATATCATGAAACCATTAAGCTCAATAAAAAGAATGAGGCAGATCTATATTTACTGATAATGGAAAGATGTCTGATACAATATTAGCATATAATATCATATAAGACTCTATTCACTATTCTTGTACATACTGTATGTTGTTTTCCATTCATATATGTATGTATAAGTGTTTCTATTTACATAGAAAATGCCTGTAAGTATGCATGCCATACCTTAAGAGTGGATACATCAGAGTGTGGGATTGGGGAACTTACGTATTTATATTCTATTAGAGCTTTGTATTTTATATTATGTGCAGGCATTTCTTTCATAATTTAAAAAATCTGAGTCAGAAATAAAAGCTAAACCCACCTTGGCATGTCCACAAACTTCTCAATCAGCATAGTATCATCGTTGAAGGACTTCTTAGCTTCCCTCCGTGCTGATTCTAACTGCTCTTGAAATTCTTTCTCAGATCTAGCAATCCTCATACCCTATGATGCAAAGACAGTTACGACTACGACACAACTAAAACAAAGAGGCCTGGCCCGAAATGGGAAACACCCGCTCGCACAGCCTTACTTTCCCTCCTCCACCGCGGACGGCTTTGATCATCACGGGGTAACCGATTCTCCCGGCGTGCTCTCTCAGGCACTGGTCCGTTTGGTCCTCGCCATGATAACCTTCCACAACAGGTACTCCGGCAGCAGACATTATGGATTTGGATGTACTTCAGGATTGGAAAAAACAAAGTAAAAGATGCCCAAATTCTATGAAATATTTCATGTAAGAAAAATACAGCCCAATCTATAAAACAGAATGGAACTTTTAAAAGCAAGCATCCCATAAACAACTATAGTCTGAGACAACAAATATTAATATAAATATTAAAATATCTGTTAATTTTCCTAATCCAGTTGTTCATCCCCCAAAAGAATTAGCATATATTGATTACAAATATTAATTAGTTGAATATTTTCTTTAATTCACTGGAGTGGCAGATAGACAACTTATGCCTACAACAACAAAAGGATATTATTAACATGTCTATTGTAGGTAAAACCAATCATTTTAATTGACCTTGCTATTTAAAAGATATAAACTCATACCTCTTAATACCCATGTCTCTAATTGCAGATGAAGGAGGACCTATAAAAATAATTCCTTCTTGCTTACATAGCTCGGCAAATTCCATGTTTTCTGAAAGAAAACCATATCCTGGATGGATAGCCTAGAAGTGAGGAATGAAAAGACAAATTTACTGGTGCTCCACCAGCAAACTGTGATGTGGCGGCTGTCACGCTCCTCTGGGGAGGCTTTTCCCTCTGCTGGTGACCGGTACACTATAGTCTCCATCAAAATCTGTTTCCAAACGGGTGTGCGAACTCAAGCTCTGGAGCCCCACCTGAACCAGAAGAATCTGCATTTCTTTCTTTTTATTGTGGTAACATATACATAACATACATGCCCATTTTAACCGCGGTTAAGTGTATGATTCGGTGGCAGTAAGTGCATTCACAGTGCTGCAGCCGTCACCACCAACCATCTCCAGAACGTTTTCATCACCCCAGACAGAAGCTCTGTGCCCACTAAACATTAATTCCCCATTCACCGGTAACTTTCTGTCTTATAAATGTTGCTTCCTGCTCTGAATTTGTTTACTCTAGGAACCTGATATAAGGGGAATTGGGCAATACTCTTCCTTTGTGTCTGCACATAATATTAGCATAATATTTCCAAGGTCCATCCATGGAGTAGCATGTACCAGAATTTCATTCCTGTTCTAAGGCTGAATTATAGTCCTCTGTATGTATATATTCCACATTTTGTTTACCACTCACCCGTTGACAGATGTGGATTATCTCCACCTTTTGGTTCTTATGAATAATGCTGCTATGAACATGGATGTACATATATATCTTCAAGTCCCTGCTTTAAATTCTTTTAAGCATACATCTACAAGTGGAACGGGTGGATCAGACAGCACAGAAGAATCTGTATTTTAATTTGAAATAATACTGCTATTAGGGTAGAGTGTTAAGGAATATTTATAAGTAGGACTAAAGGTAATAGGGATTTCTCAACCCTGCCTGGCTATAAAGCTAGCCTAGACCTGAAACTTTGGCACGTAAAAGCCGAGAGGAACACAACTCGCACAGTAATACCTCACCCATCTTCAGGTCACTCCATGCCCATGTTACCTTTCTAACAAAACAAACACACAAACAAAAAACTAAGCAGCAAACAGAAAGTCATATATTAAAGTCTGCATATACTTTAGTGAAAGAGGGCTCCCTCAGAATTTTGCCTAGTTATTTGGAAGTTGCTCAGTTCTAACAAATTTATTATCTGGCTTTCTGGCTCACAGAAGAGGAAAATCAGTGGCCAAAGGACAGAAGTTTTCTCAGGGCAGACATATTGCCAGGAAAAAGGGAAGAAACAGGAAAGCAAACAGCAGCTTAGTTGATTTAGTGAGGGATGAAGCAACTCTCTCACCAACTTCCATAGTCCTCATGGCATTTTTGTTCTTCTAAAATAACAATTATGTTATATATTATCATTATAACCAAGTGAATGCAAAGAAAAAAGCTCTGCCAACCCTGTTTCAAAATAGTTACATTCAAAGAACATTTCAAAATTAAAGGGGTAAGCTTCTGATGTCTAGGGAATTCATATGGATAGAAAAACCCACATTTTCCTGAGACCAAATGACAAAATTCTAAATAACTGACTAAATTCTAAGTCACATTTTGATGTCAGTTGGAATTTTGTTTCTTTTAAATCAATGTTCAATTTTAGACATTTTCTATGAAATAGTCAAATGCTATTTATGGTAGACATAATGGAAAAGTTCTACACTCAGTTCTCCCTGTTTTTGTAACAGCTTTTTTTGAGGTATGATTTATCATACATGGTGTCATGGACTCAGTAAATTTATATAACTGCGCAACTATTACTACAGCCCATTTTATAACAGGACACTTCCACCACTCAAAAAAGTTCCCGGGTTCCTACATGCCAAGCAACTTCCAGAACCAAGCAACTACTGACCTGCTCTCTCTATGGTTTTGCCTTTTTTAGAAATGTTATAGAAATGGTATCATACAGCACACGTAGTCTTATGTGTCTGACTTCTTTAACTCAGCGTAATTTTCTGAGGCTCATCCATGTTGTTGCATGCTTCAGCAGCCCATTCCTCTTTTTAGAACTGATCCCACTATGGATACGCCACACTTAGTTTACGTGTTCATCTGGGTTTTTTCCAGTTCGGGGCCATGATGAACATTCATACAAGTCTATTTTCCTTTTCTGTTGGGGAAATGCTCAGGAGGGCAACTGTTGGGTCGAAATACGATAAATACATATTTAACTTTTTAAAAACCAGCCAAACAGGTTTCTAAAGTAATTGTGCTATTTTGCATTTCTACCAGCAATGCATGAGGACTCCCAGTTTCTCTACAGCCTTGCCGACAGCAGTATCATCCGTCTTTTTGATTTCAGCCATTCTAGGGGGTCACAGCGCTATCGTACCTGTTGGGATTTTGATATAGAGTGAATTAAATCTATAAACCAATTTGGAAAAACTGCCATCATTGGGTCTTCCAATGATATATCTGTCCATTTATTTAGGACTCCTTCAATTTCATTCAGCAATGTTTTACTTTTTAATACATCGGTCTTGAACTGGTTTTGCTAATTTTGTCACTAAATATTTGATTTTGGTTGATACTATAATGAATGTAACTGTTTCCTTAATTTTATTTTCAACGTGTTGTCAGCTTTCCTTCCTTTGAACGGATATTTAATTTGATAAACTAGATAAATACTCTTCCTTCAAACTAAAAAGAAAAGCGCAGTCATCTACTTGCCAATATAAAGTTCAACCACACATTCTGGGGATGATCTCGAGAAGTTTAATTTCTCTTAAGAAGAATAATTTACTATATCCAAACCATAGTATCCTTGAGCATTTTAATGGATTAAAAAGGAAAACCAATACTACTACTACTACCACCATGGGGCAATTTCCCTACCTTCGGGCGTACATTTAGCTGCCAGTTCACCCTGGTGGGTCACAAAATTGCAAGGCTATTTAGATTGTTTATTCCATAATACTAATATGCTTTTAACAGGAAAGACAGAAAACTGGGAGTGGCTAAAAATAAAAATGAGCTCCATAAATAATTAATTTTGTGAAAATTGTGCAATACTTATTACTTTTACATTGTAAATAGCTTCATCACTCTTACCTGCGCAGCAGAGATCTTGGCCACTTGAATGATTTTCTCCATAGAAAGGTAGCTCTGCTGAGAGGGAGCAGGACCGATGAAATACGCTTCATCTGCCTGGTTAAAAAACATCACATGTTTAAAAAAACCCCACAGACCTAGTACTCTGCACAGAACTGCTTCAGGGACATATTATTATAAACGAAAGTGTTGGCTTCCCCAAAACAGTAGAAAAGTACCAGCTCACATCTATGCTATAAAAGTAAGCCACTTTGAAATCTTTGGCATGAAGAGAATGTCAAAACTTGGTTTTTATGTGTATGTTACACACCAGGGTAAAATGAAAGTGGCTTAGGATAGAAAGCAACAATTAGTCACCATTTGAAACAGAAAAGTGGCTAGAGAGCTGCACGGGCCTGCTGTGCAATGCTGAAAGTTCAGGTGAAGCTAAGCACTGTGGGCTTGTCAGTGCTTGGAGATTTGCTGTGGACATAAAGAAGGACAACAGTGGAATTCACCCATGTCTGGATTCTATCTGGTGAATAATAGCTAGTTATAATTGACAACACAAATCTCAGGGGAGTAGGGTCCTTTTAATTAAAATTTTCCAGTGAAGCCAAGTCTCTGAAACATTGAGTGAGTTATCTAGGAGCCCTGGGCCAGTCATCAGTATTTGCTAAGACCAGAAACTTGATCCTTCTCCCTGTACATCGGGGATCTGGATACATGCCACACAAGTGTGGCCCATGCATCGGCCACACCCTACGAACCACTTCAACCAGTCCTCATTGACAGGACCTTGCCTGTGAATCAACTGTATCACAAAGTACGCTGTCCAACTTGTGTTATAGTGGGGAAATGTTCCCAAGAAGAAATACTGAGCAGTAGAACTTAACCTACTAAAACACTGTTAAGACTAGCAAATATAAATTGTCAAGATAAAGAACCAAAATACTGGCACACTAAACAAATACGATCACTTACAAAATTCGACTTCCAGTTGTTAACATACCATGTCTACGTGCATGGAATTCCTGTCAGCCTCACTGTAAACAGCCACAGATTGCACGCCCATTCTTCTAGCAGTTCGCATCACCCTGCAGGCAATTTCTCCTCTATTGGCAATGAGGACCTTGGTGATGTTTCGTCCTAAGACACCATAAAAACCACAGAAGGCATGTTAATGAGGAGCAAGGAATGAGAATGCAAAATAAATATTCTATGATATTAACAAACTGCTAAGCATTTATGTTGGTAAAATCAGCATAACAGAGCCTAAAATAACCATTTTAACTAATATTGGAGTGTATATTTTTCAATGAATTTCAAGATGTCTGTATTAACATAAACTCTTAAATTACTCAGATTATTTTACTTAAAATAAACAGATACTTTGTTATACCAAAGACCAAAATAAACAGAAAAAACCCCATCATATTTAATGGTAACCTTTTTTAAATTTTATTTTTCAATTAGAGTTGACATAAATATTGTTTTATATTAGTTTCAGGTGTACAGCACAGTGGTTAGATAACTACATAATTTACAAAGTAATCCGCTGATAATTCAAGTCCCCACCTGGCACCATACTTGGCTATTACAATATTATTGACTATATTCCTGGGCTGCACTTTACATCCCCATGACTGTTTGTAACTACCCATTTATACCTCTCAGTGCCTTTACCTTTTTTATTAAGCCCTCCAACCCCTTCCCATTGGGCAACCATAAATTTGTTCTCTGTCCTTATGAGTCTGTTTCTGTTTTATTTATTTATATTGTTCTTTAACATTCTTCATTTAAGTGAATTTGTCTTTCTCTGTCAGACTTATTTCATTTATTTCACCTCTATGGTCCATCCATGTTGTTGCAAATGGTAAAATTTCATTCTTTTTTATGTCCAAGGAATACTCCATTGAATAAATGTACCACTTCTTTATCCACTTGCCTACTGATGGACACTGGAGTTGCTTCCATATCTTGGTGACTATAAGTAATGCTGCAATGAACATAAAGGTGCATATATCTTTTTGAATACTTTGTATTTCCTCAGATAAGCACCCAGAAGTGGAATTGATGTCATAACTTAGTTCCACTTTTAATTTTTTGAGGAACCTCCATACTGTTTTCCATAGGGGCCACAGCAATTTGCATTCCCACCAATGTTGCACGAGGGGGTTCCCATTTCTCTGCATCCTCACCCAAACTTGTTGTTTGTGGATTTATTGATGATAGGCATTCTGACAGGTGTGAGGTAATGTCTAATTGTGCTTTTCATTTGCATTTATCTGATGGTTCATGACATTGAGCATCTTTTCATGTGTCTAATAGCCATCTGTATCTCCTGTCTAGGGAACTGTTTGTTCAGGTCTTCTACCCATTTTTTAATTGGACTGTTTATTTTTCTGGTGTTAGGTTGTGTGAGTTCTTTATAATTTTGGATATTAACCACTTATTGGATGTACTATTTGTGAATATCTTCTCCCATTCAGTAGAATATCTTCTCCCTTTTTGTTTTCTTGATTTTCTTTGCTGTGCAAAAACTTTTTAGTTTTATATAGTCCATTTGTTCATTTTGTCTTTTGTTTCCCTTGCCCAAGGAGATACACCAGAAAGAATACTGCTAAGAGAAATGTCAGAGTTTACTGCCTATGTTTTCTTCTAGGAGTTCTGTGGTTTCAAGTCTTATATTTAATCTTTAATCCATTTCAAATTTATTCTTGTATATGGTATGGGATGATCTAGTTTAATTTTTTTGCATGTATCTGTCCAATTTTCCCAACACGATTTATTGAATAGACTCTCTTTATCCCATTGTATGTTCTTGACTCCTCTGTCATAGATTAATTGACCATATAGGCATGGGTTTATTTGGGGGCTCTCTGATCTGTTCCATTGATTTATCTTTCTGTCTTTATGCTAGTACCATGCTGTTTGGATCACGATAGCCTTGTAGTATAGTTTGATACCAGGAATCATGATTCCTCCAACTTTGCTCTTCTTTCTAAAGGTTGCTGTGGCTAATTGGGGTCTTTTGGGGCTCCATATAAATTTTTGGATTATTTATTCTAGTTTGTGAAATATGCCATTGGTATTCTGATAGAGATTGCATTGAATCTATAGACTGCTTTGGGAAGTATGGACATTTTAACAATGTTAATTCTTCCAATCCATGAGCAGGGTGTATGCTTCCATTTATTTCTATTCTTCAATTTCTTATAACTTTCCAAGTAAAGGCATTTTACCTCCTTGGTTAAATTTATTTCTAGGTATTCTTTTAAATGCAATTGTAAATGGGACTGTTTTCTTCTCTTTCTGATAGTTCATTACTGATGTATAAAAATGCAACTGATTTCTGAATATTTATTTTGTAGTCTTCTAATTTACTGGACTCATTAATCAGTTTCAATAGTTTATGTGATGGAATCTTTAGGGTTCTCTATATATAGTCTCATGTCATCTGCAAATAATGACAGTTTTACTTCTTCCCTTCCAATTTTGATGTGTTTATTTCTTGTCTGATTGCTGTGGCTGGGACTTCCAGTACTATGTTGAATAAGAGTGGTGAAAGCAGACAACCCTATTTTCTTTCGGATCTTGAGAAATGCTTTTAGTTTTTCCCCATTAAATATGATATTAGCTGTTGGTATGTCATATGTGATCTTTATGTTGAGGTATGTTCCCTCTATTCCCACTTTTGAAGGTTATCATAAATGGGTGCTGGATTTTATCAAATGTTTTTCTGCATCTGTTGAGGTGATCATATGATTTTTATCCTTCATTTTGCTTATGTGATGTATCACATTAATTGATTTGTGGAAGTTGAACCAACCTTGCATCTGGGAATAAATCCTACTTGATCATTGTGTATGGTCATTTTTTTAATGTATTAGTGAATTTGGTCTGCTATTTTTTTTTGAGGATTTTTGCATTTATGTTCATCAGAGATGTTGGCCTATGGTCTTCTTTTCTGTAATGTCTTTGTGTTGTTTTAGAATCAGGATAATGCTGGCCATATAAAATAAGCTTAGGAATTTTCCCTCCTTTTGAATTTTTTGTATTAATTTGAGGATAGGTATTAAATCTTTTTTGAATGTTTGGTAAAACTCAACTGTGAAACCACCTAGTCCAGGACTTTTGTTTGTTGAGAGGTTTTTCTTTTCTCTTTTCTTTTTTTTAATGAATTGATTTCACTGGTGGCAATCACCTGTTCAGATTTTCTTCTTAATTCAGTCTTGGAAGATTGTTGTTTTTAGGAATTTATCCATTTCTTCCACATTGCCCAATTTGTTGGCATATAATTATTCACAGTATTTTATTATAATCCCTTGTACTTCTGTGTGTCAGTTGTCACTTCTCTTTCATCTCTCATTTTATTTATTTGGGTCTTCTCTCTTTTTTTCTCGAGTCTGGTTAAAGGTTTGTCAACCTTGTTTCTCTTCTCAAAGACAGAGCTCTAGTTTTCATTAATCTTTTGTATTCTTTTTACTCTATTTTGTTTACTTCCATTCTGACCTTTATTATTTCCTTCCTACTCACTTTGGGCTTTGTTTGTTGTTATTTTTCTATTTTCTTTAGGTGTAAGGTTGGATTGTTTATTTGAGATTTTTCTTGTTTGTTAGGATAGGCCAGTATTGCTATGAATTTGCTCTTAGGACTGCTTTCACTGTGTCCCACAGGTTTTCTGTTTTTTTTTGTTTTTATTTTCATTTATCTCAAGTTATATTTTGATTTCCTTCATTTCATTAACTCATTGTTATTTAATACACGTTATTTAGCCTCCATTTGTGGAGTACTTGTGTTTTTGAGTATTTTTTCTTGTAATTGATTTTTAGTTTCATACCTATGGTCAGAGAAGATGCATGATATGATTTTAATCTTCATAAATATATTGACACTTGTTTTGTGGCCTAACATGTAGCCTACCCTGGAAAATGTTCCAAGTGCATTTGAAAAGAATGTGTTCTGCTGTTTTGGGATGAAATGCTCTAAAAATTACCCTGCCTGGGTGGCTCAGTTGGTTGGAACATCATCCTATGCACCAAAATGCTGCATGTTCGACTCCTGGTCAGGACACATACCTAGCTTGTGGATTTGATCCCCAATCGGGGCATGAACAGGAGGCAACCAATGTTTCTTTTACATTGATGTGATTCTCTCTCTCCCCCTCCCCCTTCCTCTCTCTCTAAAATAAACATGTCCCTGGGCAAGGATTAAAAAATAATTTAGTAAAATAAAAACGTCAATTAAATCTATCAGGTCTAATGTGTCATTTAAGGCTGAGGTTTCCTTGTTGATTTTCTGTCTGGAAGATCGATCCACTGATTCCAACAGGGTGTTAAAGTCTCCTACTATGACTGTCTTACTGTTGATCTCTCCCTTTATGTCCATAAAGATTTGCTTTATATATTTAGGTTGCTCCTACATTGGATGTATAAATGTTTACAAGGGTTATATCCTCTTGTTGAATTAATGCTACTATCTTTGTGAAAGGTCCTTCTTTGTCTCCTATTACAGTCTTTGTTTTAAGGTTCTATTTTGTTTGATATAAGTATTGCTACCTCAGCTTTTTTTTTTTTCATTTCCATTTGCATGAAATATCTTTTTCTAACCTTTTACTTTGTTTGTGTTTGTTTTTCAATCCAAAAGCGATCTCTTTTAGACAGCATATACACAGGTCTTGTTTTCTTATCTATTCACTACCCTATGTCTTTTGACTGGAGTACTTAACTATTTATACTTATAGTGATTATTTATAGGCATATAGTTATTGGCATTTTATTATTCATACTTATATTCCTCCTTCCTTTCATCTCCTTCTTAAAGAAGGTTCTTTAACACTTCTTGTAATACTGGTTTGCTGGTGATGAACTCCTTTAGATTTTTTTCCTATGGGAAGTTTTTATCTCTCCTTCTGTTTTAAATGATAGCCTTGTAGGGTGCAGTAGTCTTGATTGTAGGTCCACACCTTTCATCATTTTGAATATTTCACACCAATCCCTACTGGCCTGAAATGTTTCTATTGAGAAGTCAACTGACAGTCTTATGGAAACTCCTTTGTAGGTAACTGTCTTTGTTTGCTGCTTTTAAGATTCTGTTTCTAACCTCTGCCATTTGTATCACAATGTGTCTTGGTGTGGGCCTCTTTAGAGTCATCTTGTTTAGGACTCTGTATTTCCTGGACTCACGTGTGTTCTTCCTTCACCAGGTTAGGGAGGTCTTCAGTCATTATTTCTTCAAATAGGTCCTCAATCCCTTGCTCTCTCTTTTCCTTTTGGTACCCCTATTATGCAGATGTTCTTACACAGAGGTCTCTTAAACTATGTTCATTTAAATTTTTTTTCTTTCTGCTGCTTTGATTGGGTATTTTCTGCTACCTTGTCTACTTAATCACTGACTGGACCCTCTGCTTCATCTAATCTGCTATTGATTCCTTCTAGTGTATTCTTCATTTCTGTTATTATAATAATAATTAAACTTTAAAGTACTTTCTATGCTCTAGGTCCTGTGCTAAAAAGGCTCTGTCTGGCCTTAAACCCTCAAATCATCATATGAAAAAGATACTATTATTAAAATCTTGATTTTTAAAATGAAGAAATTAAAATTAAAAGAGATAGTACTTTCCTGAAATTATATAGCTAAAAAAATGGTGGGTCCAAAATTTGAACCCAGATTAGCTTCACTCCAGAATTTGAGCTTTCAGACACTCTGCTCCACTGCCTCTATCACTCTGAGCACAGGGGTATGTGGTTCTCCTGCAACAGAAATGGATTCTGCACCAGTTCACTGTCCTAAGTGCTATAATGGTATGGTATTTTATTCATACAGGAAATTCACTTCCATCATTACACATGAAATAAATGTACTTTGACAGTTCATAATGGTGATTTTCAAAAAATAAGGTTTTATATAGTTCAAAAAATGTTTTTCAACAAGGATCTATAGAGTCCAAGAGAAGTATCAGGTGTATTTAGTGGGGTGGGGGAGGGTGTTTCACCAATCAATCAGAAGTTATATTTAAATATGTTTTATAACTGAGAATTCCATGTAAAGTTTTATTTCAAGAAAAAGGTCCTGCTATTTAAAATGCACATTATAAAGTATTGATTTAGATAGTTATGTTTTTCCCATTCAATACATTATGAGAGTCAGACACAAATAACATAAATACAAAATGTTCTCCATATTTCTGTACATATTTTAGACTAAACAGCAAGATAGTTGACATAGAAGAGGTAAAAACCATGCCTCAATACTTACTAACAAAATTATAATGAAAATCCAAAACTTCAAAAGCATCTGAGTACCACTTCTATTACGTGCAAATTAAAGGATTAAACATTTGTTTCTTAGCTCACAATCTGAAGCAAAGCAAAGTAGTACAATAAAATCTGTTAATACCTGTAGTTGTTGCATACTTCATGGCTCCTTGCTTCCAAGCCCATCTCCTACAAAATGAGTCCAAACGGAGTTAAAATTAAACAGGATATGCAAGATCAGTCAATATTCTTTCAAAATAATCTAAATATTAAAAAAAAACTTGAAATCAAGTCCAGACATGACCTTTGTTAAACTGTAAGACTACAAAGTGATTTACTAAGGCATTCTTTGCGGAAAGAAAACTGATCTACAAATCAGGAGTTACAGTTCTGGCTGTCCTCCATGGCAGCGCGTGTCCTTGAATGAATCGTTTAACCTGCTTGCTCCTGAGACTGGTGTACCCCCACGGAGTCAAGGATAACTGACTGGAAAGCCAAGGCACTTCAAGATCATCTAGTGAAGCTTTTTTCAAACTTTTTTTTTTTTGAAGTGGGGGGCTAGAATCCAAAGTAAAAACTGTAGTTGACTTCACAACCAAGTACACATGCACAAAAAACAGACGTTTCATAAAAGGAGACTTTCCCTGCATTTTGTTTCTATTCTATTCGATTCGATTCAATTCTGTTCTATTTTATTAAATAAAATATACTGGTCAAACTACAGTTTGAAGAAGACCCATCTGACTCAACCCTCTGATAAGACAGGTTTGAGAATTTAGGCCCGAAGAAGTAAAAGAGAGGAGCTGAACAAGGGAAGCAGGAAGAAAGCTGGCTATGGGACTTGCTGACAGAGCCACCCACTCACCAGCTGCTGGTGATCCTGGGCACGTTGCTTTGCATCAGTATTTCTCGATCTTTTGTTTTCATTATCACCCCCTAGAAAATTTAAGTACTAAGGAATAAGATTTTTATAGTAGGAGGGGTTGAGCTTTGAAGGGCCACAAATTATGGTACTATCAATCAAAAAACACCACAGACCCAAAATGGCTTCACTTGTGCTCAAGCCCATAATACCAAACATAGATTTAGTACCTGCTCTAATTGCTGTTTCGGCCTCTCCCAGAAATACAATCTTAATCAATCTGGAATTTTTCTGATCAGCATCAGTTCCATAGAAAGAAGAGGCAATCTACATGATATAAACCCTTGATGTTTCCTTTCCCCCAAAGTAAGATGTCCTGGTTTAAGAACAATCCCTTTTTTTCATTCCCTGCCTCACCCTTCTTCCTACAAAAAAAAAAAAAAAAAAACCCTTCTATTTTATACAACCCCTAGAAACACCCTTGTAGTTGCCAGATGGAATTTTGTTTTTTAAGACGCCTAAGATTTTTTTCACTTTCTCAAGAAAGAAAATTATTTTAAAACCACTTGCTGGGGTTCAGGGCAGGTAGCCTCAAGATATCATACAATGGCTTATTGATTATTTTGAATTAAAAATAACTTGAGAAGCAGCAGGAGTCAGAGGAACTCGCTGACTCTCTTCTATCTCTCTAAATGCAGGAAATAAATCTCTTCATGATGGGTGCCCTACCTGGAGCAGAGGTCTGGCACCCCAAAATATACCTCTTGGGCGATATTCATCACATTAGGCTGGCTAATTTTAAGACACAGCAAAGAAGGGAGAAGCTCTGAAAACCTAGTGGAAGTTACCCTTTATAAGAGGACATTTACATTTGTAAGAGAACTCTCCACTTATAAGGTTGTTTCCCTCACTGTATCAGAAGATATCTAAATCTCTACAAGCCATTATCCGGGGAGGTGTGCACACCATCTGCAAAACAATCTCACCATTGTTTACTGTATTGAATTCCATAACTGACTCCCATCCCAACCATCTTGTCTTGGGTGAAGGTGGTATATAAAGTGATGGCTTCCCCCATTTTGTTAAGTTACTTAGTCTTCCTGGGTCTCTCCAAGATACATAGGAGGTACACATCTTATTAAACTAAAATGTGCTTTTCTCCTGCTAATGGGTCTCCAGTCAATCTATTACTTGAGCCAGAAGAACCTTGCAGGGTAGAGGGAAATTTTCCCTCCTCATGACAGGGCAATCTATACAGTTACTGCCACACTAGGCACCCTCATCCGGATGTCGCCCTCTGTGAAGGACTGACGGGAAGACCCACAGCTTTCCACTAGACTTCCACAAGACGACCTCCCCAAGAGGATACTGCTTTCCCATATCTTTCCAATTCAGCTGACCTCACTTTCTTGGTCTTCAGGGAAGGGGAATCAACTTTCCTGTTCTCTACAAGGTATTTTCTAGTTCATAGCATCTTCCCATCACATTCTTCAGGTAGATTTCTGATGAGATTCAAGACCCCTCTTAGGTAGATGTGTCTATAAAATGGCTGCATTTTGTTAAATCCAGCTTAAGGCCATTGATAACCTAAAGTTTTGTTCTGCCATTTCCTAGTGAATACTGACAAACAACTGGACACAAACACCACTTAACTATAATCCTCTATCCCAACAATGTTTTGATTGATTGATTCCATTTGTTACCATTACCTAAACTACAACTGAATGGCTTAAAAACCAAGATTAAGTTACTTCCACGAGATAATTCCACCCTATCAAGACAACTTCTATTCTCACTTCTAAAATTCTACCACTAGATTTCTTTTCTCAGAGTTACTAGAGAATCATGATATAAAAAGAAATGTAAATAATCTGTACACTGATAAGGTCTTTAATTCTATATGCCATCACAACTCTAATACTTTCCAGGTGACAGCTACTTGAGATAATTCTGTATAAAACAGCTAAGGTTTAAGCAGGAGAGTGAAGAGAGAAAATGTGTCTGCATTGCATCATGAAAAGCCCTGGAAGCTTAAGAAAATAGAGCTCAGGAGAAAGAGAAGAACACTAACACTGCTTTTACTGTCTTACTTCGCTCTGGGGTGAGTCCTACAATTAAATAACTGAAAATCCAAGGCATCTACAGTAGCTTGTGGAAAACTAAAGCAAACAAGAAACTTGATCAAAGTGGTTGAATCTGCAAAGGCTATATCTACTGATGATTCATATGCACCAGATTCTGTTTAAGCCTCTTTCCACGTATTCATTTAATTTGTACAATCCAAGGTACTAGTATTATCTACTATAGGTACTAGTATTATTACCTCCTCCAAGGTCAGAAAATTGAAGCACAGAGATACTAAGTAACTTGCCCAGGGTTGTTCTCACAACTAGTGAATAGTAAACCTGAAATCCCTGGCTTCTGAGTCTGTACCCATACTGTCTTTCCAGAATAATGGAGAATGATGATGATAATGATAATGATGATGATGAAGATGCTAAGGAGGATAAAGAAGCATACTACCTGGCCCTGACCTGGTAGCTCAGGTGGTTAAAGCACTGTCCCCATATGCTAAGGCTGTGGGTTTGATCCCTGGTCAGGGCACACACAAGAATCAACAAATCAATGCATACATAAGTGGAACACCAAATCAATGTTCCTCTCTCTCTAAAATCAACAGAAGGAGAAGGAGGAGGAGGAGGAGGAGAAAAGAAGAGGAGGAGGAGGAGGAGGAGGAGGAGGAAGAAGAAGAAGGAGGAAGAAGAAGAAGAAGAAGAAGAAGAGACAGCAGCCTACCACCTGGAAGCATGAGGGTATCGTCACGGAAGCTTAAGCTCAAAATTTGAAAAAGATGAAAAAGATGTGGAGTCTGAGCTTTTGCTATAGAACAACTTCTCAGCCCTCTGGAAGGTAAACTGGCTTTTGTTAACTTGATTCCTTACAAAAGCGAGAAAACACTCCAGCAGTCTTTGTCTGAACTGGACACCTACTGGGTAATAGCTGAACCAAAAGGGACTTCGAGGACAGCCTGGCTCCATCACTTATTAATCGTGCTATCTTGGGCAAGTCGTTGACTCCTTTGGGGTCACTAGAACCTGGATTATAAGATCCGTCCCCCGCCCCTACCCCCCGCACACACACTTAGGGAATGCAGTGAAAGCATAAGGTAAACGGTTCGGAGCTGTACCCGTGTTATTCCAGCCCTTCCAGCAAGGGGAGCAGGGGATGGCAGGCCCAGCTGCATCCACCCTTCCACCACTCCTCACAAAAGAGAAAACTAGGGGCAAACTGGGCGATCGAGGGTGGAAGAGGGGAAGGGGGAGGAGAGGGAAGGACTTGATCTCCCCCTAGATACCCGTGGGGACGTCTGCCTCTCGATACCCGGACTGAAGGCAGAAATCTCCGAAAGAGGCAGTGTTACCTCGGCGGCCGCAGCAGGCTTGGAAAATGCTGCCATTGGCTCCTCTCCGCCAGCAGCAGCACCGACACCGCGGAGGTCGTCGCCATGCCTTGCAGCCCCACGGCTCTCTGACTCCTCGGCGCACGCCAGCTGCGCCGCGCACAGCAGCAGTGGCCCACGCACTGCAAAACTTCGGCTCCGCTCCGCAGGCCTGTTGTCCTCCACGGGCCACCGTCTGGTTCAAAACCCTGCAATGGCCCGATCCCAGTGTGGTGGGCGTCTCCTCCCCAACCAATCAAAAACACAGCAGAGCTTCGGTGCGGCGATTGGCCAATCGGGCCACGTGCCCACGGAGGTGTGGTCCCGGTGTTCCCGGCCTCGGGAGTTCCGCGCCTATTCTCAGAGGCGTAACCTGGTCCTCCGCCTTGTCGGGACCCACGGTTTTGACCGTTCTTTCTTCCCACGCCCTGCGGGCTTTCCCTCTCATTAGGCTTCAGGTGGAAGAACTTCCTAGGTGATTGTTGTCATTAGAGCTGCAGGGAAAAAGCGAAGAAGTCACGCGGCAAAAGTCAAATGGGGTGGAAAGCAGAATACAAAATTCTCTCGTGTTCTCAAAAAATGAAGAAAAAACTAAAATAAAATAAGTAGCTAAACTAAAATATGTGAAACCTCTTGCGCTTTTGAAAGAAAACGTTTTTCAATTGACTATTGGGAAAAAGGAGGTCAAAATCGAAATTGCGGAATATCTAGAAAGTGAAGATACTACTGAAAGCACTACACGTAGATGCTTATTTGATTTAGCTAGAGAAGGGCTCAGAAAATTCATACTGAGAGTAATTGAAACATCCAATTCAAGAGTTAGAAAAATACAGAAATAAACATAAGGAAAGCAGAATAGAAAAATGGTGAAGATAAATGAAATAAATGAATTAAGAAAACTAGTATCAAAGGAGTAATAATTCCACGGATTTGGGGGGAACTGATAAAACAGATACTTATCTAATTAGAAGAAAGTGGGGGAGCGGCGGGGGCTCAGGTGGGTGAACAGTTTCCACAATTAAACGTAAGTTGGAAAAAATCAGATCTAGAAACAGTATATAGTTGTAAGAAGAGACTAAGTTTGCTCAACTTTAAACAAACTAATTTGAAAACCTGAATGAAATGGATGCTGGTGCAAGAAAATGTAATTTACCAAAACGGACCCTGGAAGAGATAGAGAAGCTAATCAAACAATCACCATAGAAAAACCAGAGCATATTATTTTGAAAGGACCATTTTTCCTGAAGCAGGTGGCCCGCCTCATCCCACAAGGAAATTCCACCGCACAGCACAGAATGGTCTACTCCAGCGCTACAGTTCTGTCCCAGAGCGCAGGGAAAAACGCCGTCTAATTCTTTCTACAAAGTAAGCAGAACATTGATCCCGAAATGTAACAAAGGTCGGGTGCACGCGCGCACGCACGCCCGTAGCCCCACTTTACTTACGAACTTCAGTGGAAAGCTCTAACGTACCGCACGGGGGCGTAGTTTGTAACACTGTGCTGTGTACTCAGAACGTGCTGAGAGGGCAGAGCCTGTGTTCCCACCACGCCTGTAGAAGGTAATCCTGGGAGGGGATGCTGTTCACCTGGGGGTGGTAATCATTTCACAGCGTGTATGTACACCAAATCATCACGTCGCACACTTTAAGGACAGACAATGTTATGTTTGTACTTCGATAAAGCTGGAGGGAGGGACTAAAAGTGTAAAGAAAAAACAAGAGGCGAGGGCGTGTCTGTGAGGCAGGCGGCAGCCGGACTCCTGTTTGGGAGCCCCCCGCCCCACCGGTCCCCATACCCCCAACCCCCAGTTGTCCCGGCTCCGGGATATTTACCTAAAGTATTTACTATCTTGCTCATTACAGAAAAAGCTTTCCAAGTCCTGGATAGTTACATGTTTAAGTTTACAAAAACTACCAAAAAGTTTTTCTAAATATAATTGTATCATTTTATTCTCCTGCCAGAAATGAATGGCAATTTCTCACCAATTCCTAATATTGCTAATCTTTTAAATTTTAGCCGTTTTGGAGGTTGTGGACTGGTATCTCACTGGTTTTAATTTGCAATGACTGGATGGCTTCAGTAAATGGGAGGCCATGCTGTTGGTCCGCACACTGCTTCTGTTTCTGCCATGACGCTCACTCCACTCACCTGCCCATCGTGCAGGTCCCGGTATGGTCTCTGACAGAGGCTAACGAGCTTCACCAGCTGAGTCTTGTCGACTTGGTTGTTCAGTGTGACTCTTTCACAGCAGATGCTTTCTGATAGACATTCACTTGTGAAGCAAAAATCTTCACACTTTATGCTTACTGTAATATATCCACCCACATGCCTCTATCCCAGAGCTCCTTGTCTCTGACCGTCCAGTCCTTTTCTTTCCAGGCCCCTAACCAGATGACCAGACCATGGCACTGCCCAGGAAAGCAGGTATTTCCTCACCCTAGGCCACCTCTCCTCCCCCGCAGATTGGACTACCTGCTTCCTGCTGTGCCCATTGGGAAGATTTTCCTTCCCTGCTGTCTTTCAGGTTCATTTCTGAATGTGGCTATAATGTAGCCACTGTCCAGTTTTGGTTTGCACCCATATGACCAAGCCAACTAATCTGTAAACCAAAGTGGGCTTTCCTCCTTTTTCAACTGGTGACATGCATCCCCTCCAACATAGGTGCAAGCCCATGAAGGGCACTGGTGCCACTCTGGTGGGTGACATGGGGGGTCTGGGCTACCTGCCCTGAAGCCTGGCCATGCCCTCTAGACCTGCTTGGGCTAGATCCTGGATGTACCATCCCCATCTTATAAATGACCACTGCTAGACCCATCCGACTTTATCACTGAGTGGATTTGACAGAATCCAGCTGAAAATGGGCAATTCTGGCTACATGGTACTTAATGTCCCAAGGTCAAGTGTTCCAGGACCCAGTGACATGCCAACAGCTGTTTCTCTACTGCAAATGTCATGGGCTTGGGCTTGCTCCAGAATGCTCAGGGTCTGTGTTAAGATTCTCCTCCTAGAGTTTGTCAAATATTCCAAGCTGTGCCTTTTCCCACCACTGACTCCCCTACCCCGCTAAGGTCTTCCTGACTGGTGACTCAAGCAGCAGGGCGGATTGCGCACCTGGCCGCAGGCCTGGAGTCGCTTTACTGACCTTTCCTGCTCTGGCCCCACTCAGACTTCTCTGTCACCTGGTCTATGGGCCAGAGGGACTTTCCTAGCTGTGGACTGGACTGTTGCCTCCAGAACCTAGAGGCCTACCTGGCTCTGTGCCACCTTCTTTGTGGAGAGGATGCAAGATGCAAGACATCTGTGTTTTATTTTGAGGAGAGTATCTGGCATGCTCCAGAACCCCCGGGTCACTAAAAATTTCACTGAAGTAGTCAAACCCTGAATCTTCATAGGGCTTGTCTCCTACCTCCTGGAACACCTGTCTTACCAAGACCTCCAGCATACTGACCGCTTTAGCTTATCTTGCCCATGTAGTGGTGCTATGTGATGCCCTACGGATATCTGTGTAGACCAGGTCTCTGGATTACATTATGTAGAAGACAGGAGAGTTCACGGATCCCTGAGGCAAAGCTGTGTGTGAACTTTGTGGAGCCGTGGGACAATGGCCAGCCTTTGTGGACAGTCAGGGCAGCCTGCACGGTGGCTGGCAGGGGACTGTTGACACCAGGGATTGAGGGGCTGCTCTCCTGGGGAGGCGCTCCACCTGGGGCAGGGTTGGAAGAAGGCCAGAAAGGGCCCTTATTACCCTTTTATTTCCCTTTGTATAGATTCTTATTAATCATTGTTCTTAGTGTGCATATGAGAATTTATTTACCCGAGTTTCCCAAAAATATAAGTCAGTAATTCCACAGTGTGTATCTTGACAATGAACCCAGGGTAGTCAGCATTCAAGATGGCCCTCCTTGATTGCTGCCTCTCCTGGTATTCGCACCCTCGTGTAGCCTCCTCCCAGGCTGTACTAGGGGTGGTCTGTGTGACCAAAAGAATGTAACAGAAATGATGGCATGTCGCTCCCGTGATTAGGTGGTTAGTCTCTCTCTCTTGGGCCACTCGCTCTGGAAAAAGCCAGCAGTCATGTCATGAGCCTCCTTATGGATATGCCACATGCTGTAAACTTGGAAGCAGGCCCTTTAGCCCCAGTTGAACCTTCAGGTGACTGTAGCTCTGGCCAAAAGTTTAGCCACCACTTGGTGAGATACCTTAAGCTAGAACCACCCAATTAAGCTGCTTCCAGATTTCCGACCCCAGAAACTCTGTGAAATAATAAATGTTTGGTGTTCTAAACTGCTAAGTTTGGGGGTTATTTGTGAAATAGGTACAGATAGCTAATACAGGAGATCTTCTTATTTATCTCAGCCCCTACCAGAATGTTTGGCATTTAGTAAGTCCTTGATTAATGTTGTTTGAATGAATGAATTAGAACATCGCTTAAGGGAACCAGTAATCCAGTCAGTCAGTCTGGACTGAGACTTGAAAGATTTAATTTGTAACTTCAACGTGGTTTATCTTCTCAGAAATTGAGTTTCTCTCAAATAGGTCTTCCTACCTGTTAATAATGTGGCAATAAAGAATAGAACAAAATAAATTATTTATAGAATGATGGTTTAACCCATTGATTCAAGTGACAACCTCCATATTAAAGGCCAACCATTAAGATTGTAAACAAAAATTTTTATACAACAAAAACTGAATTATAAGAAATAAATGAATCTACAAAATAGGTTTTTATTACAAAAACTTTTAATATAATTCAATATCCTACTAAGACTAAAGTCAGGACCTTGCCAATCCTATTACTCAGAACAAGTCAGGAAAGTCAGTTTGTACTCTGGGGTGACTTGAGTTATCGTTCTTTTACTAAAGAATGCTAGAGGCATGTGGTGTTTTCTGTTAATGTCCTGACTTAGTTTCTTTCTTTAGCAGTAACACCAAGCATGGAAAATCTTTTTTGTCAGGCTACTATACGAAATAAAGTGAACATGAATAGAAAATGTGGCTATAAAAGTGCAAAAGATGCAAGTTACCACTAGAGGGGGATCTACCTCAAGAAAGAAAAGTTGCTTAGCAGAAAATGGCTGTTTTAAAAGAAATAAAATACCTTCAGTTGACTTCATTTCTTCATCTTCAGAGCCACAGCCAAACAATCCCATTGAAGTGAAAAGCTGACTAATGTCTTCCAGAGTCCCTCCATCTTCTTTAGGAGAGTAGAGGACTTAAAGATAGGCCACTTTATTACCTGTCAAGTCCTCCTCTAATCTCCCTCATCTGTCATGATTCTGGATAAATCTACTTCCTACGTAAAAGTGGAGCATGTGCCAGTGTGAGGCCTTGGGCAGCACTTCGTACCACTAGTTCTTGTAGGCGACTTGGTATAGTGAAAGGACCAGAAACTTTGGTGACAGACCAATGGGAAGTCAAATTCTGGCTCTGCCACTTGTTAGCTGGGTGGCATTTAAGTGATTAGTTCTGTTAAGTCTGAGGTTACTCGTCTGTGAGTCATGAGAATTAAATGATGTAAATGACATAAGTTATGTAAACTGCTGCACCTAGTATGTGCTACATGTATGTTCAATAATCAAGGGTCATCATTGTTGCTCCTGGCTTTTCATTCAGTTCTGTTGTCCACAGCCACCTAATTCTTAGTCTTCCATGATTCTGGGGCAGGGGTAATCAGATAAAAAAATAAAAGCTGATTTGTTCCTCTTGTTGGTGTGAGACCAAAAACCTAGCCTTTTCCTGTGGAATATTGTCCTTTTTGATAGTTAAAAAATTTTTAAAGTAGAAAGGAGTTAGTAGATCACCAGGCATGTTTGTCATATAAGACATAAATATTAAAGGATTGTAATACCATTTTCATAGACAAAGCACAGGCACTTTTTAAAATGGAAAAGATCAAGGATAAAATCAAGTCCCCAAGGTCAACACAGGTAGTGTTAATTACATTTGATGCTTTGGTTTATAAATTGGAGGCATATCCCACTTTACAGAAGTTATGTTAATTTAATATGTCTCAAATATTGACTTTGAATGGTTAGGATATTTTTCAGGAAACTGGAAAATACTCTTAAACAACTCACTAGATTTTTCCTAAAATAAAAAAAAATTCAGAAATTGATGTTCTGCTTGAACTTAAATCAGAAATGACTTGTTTTTTTTTTTGTGAAAGATGGTTTACATTGTTGGAAGGACCCACACTCTAAGGGCAGTCCCCAGTATCCTGGAAACAATGAAAGAATTCTCTAAACTCCATTATGTTCTTTTCCCCTGGGCACCAATTAGATTCTCTGGTATCCAGATGATTCACGCCTGAGGCGGATTCCATAGACAATCAAACCCACAGCGCAGAGGCCCAGCACGGTGGCCCCAATCACGGGCAGCACAATTGTGTAGTCAGACGAACACTCATCCACTAAGAGAAAAAACAAATACAATACAGGGGGTAAGGTTTGATGAGAGTAGACCAGAAGGTAGGCTAGAGTAGGAAGAATATGAGCTTTGGGGTCAAACCTGGGCTTGACTTTTAATTCCACCCCTAACTAACTGTGTCAACTTGGGTAGGTTATTTAACTTTGCAATTTCCTCTTTTTATAAAGTAAGCAACTAAAATGTTCAATTGTTGGTAAGTTAAGTAAGATAACCTTATCTTCTCAGCAATAGATATTTGATAAGATTAGCTCCAATTCCTTCCAGGCATGCTCTTTGCAAAAGGTGATGTGTTTACATAAAAGAGACCATGTCACTAGACTGGACTACACAGGATTTCTGAAAACATGTAATGCTTCTCCACTTTATAAAACATTTCTTGTCACCCTCAAAGTTCTTTTTTATTGCTTTTACTGAGCTAAAAATATTAGAAAATAGACCTATTTATTTACTAGACATTAAAAGTAAAATTTTGTAAGTTAGTCAAAACTCTTTTTTCTTCATTCCTTTAGAGAGTACTTCTTCAGTTCATTTAAAACATAATCAGTCTCTCCTGGAGAAAGATGGAGGGCCCGGGGATAAAGCGGAGCTTGACTGAGTACTAGTACGTGGAAAACCATATCTATATCTTATTCAAGGGTAGAGGAGAGAATATATTCATGAGGTCCTTGCAGGAACCACTATTGAAATGAAATAAGGATGACTGTTTACCCAATTCTCACCTTAAGTCCAAGAAAAAAAAAATCAGGAGGGGCCAGGGAGAGGGAATGGTAATTAAAGACTCCAGAGAAAAATTCAAACCTGTTCAAGACAGAAACTGTATTTTACACAATATTTGATTTGGTAGGGGACATTATTTACATAACTATAATTATATATTTTATTGATTTAATAATAAATGGAGATATAACCATAAAAGGGGTGGTATAAGGAGATTAAATCTTTTTTAAAAGAACAAAGTCTTTGAATTTTTTCAATTGATTTTGAGAGAGAGAGAAACATTGATTTGTTGTTCCACTTATTTATGCCTTCATTGGTTGATTCCTATATGTGCCCTGACCAGGAATTATGAAATAGTTACCATAAGAAACTGTTAAAATTAGCTAAAAGTGCTTTATCTTTTAGAGGAAGGACAGGGAAATGCTGTTTTTCTGGATAAACCCTGTTGTTATAATCAATAAACCTTATCATGATTATTTTGCTATTTATATATATTTTTATTAGATACATATTTCTTAGATTAAAAAAAACACACTGACTAGTTAAGAACTTAAAATGATTTGGAAAAAATACAGAAAAGTTCAAACAAAAGGTAAAGCATATAACTATTGACCCAGTAATCCCACTACTAGGAATTTATACTAAAAATATATTCACATAAGTACATAAAGATATGTTACAAAAATCTACATTTTATGAGAGCAAAATGGACAAACTAAGTACTCATCAAAAATTTTAAATGTTACAATCATACAATAGAATATAACATAGCCATTTTTTTAAAAATGTGGCAGATCTCAATGTTTTTTGGAGGAGGCACCATGCTCTTTCAATCTGCAACTTTAATGATTGATTTTAAGGAAAAGCTCTGAAACCGTCAAATATATCTTCATTCTCATTTTGAGTCCTCTACTTCAAGGGCACCAATTGTCCTTATGTTGAATGGTCTGAACAGCTCCCATCCCTAGCAGCTTCTCTGGAATGTTATAATGTGAATTTTGTCTGCATTAACCGGTTATCTCAGTCATTTTCTCTATGAAGACAATTTAGTTTTCAGCCCTATCTATTCTACCTCGTATTGTTTCTATTTGTTATGTAAGTGTGTTGCTTTGATACTCAATTTGTTTTCTTAGGAGTAAAATCACCTATTTACTTTGCTCTTTCATTATAACATCTCATCTATGAGCTCTGGTTATATGGAATTCATGTTCTTATTAAGTAATTGTCAGCATAAACCAATTGTCAGGGGTTTCTCCTGTTCCTTGAGTTATCTCTTCTTTGTAGTTTATCAAATACATTCCTTTCTAACCCTTCCCTTCTTTAATTTGATTTAATTTTTAAAAATTGTGGTAAAATATTCAGAATATAAATTTACCATTTTAACTGTTTTTAAGTGATATTAAGAAATTCTCATTGTTGTGTAACCATCACCACCGTCCATCTCCAGGACATTTTTCATATTGTAAAACTAAAACTTGGTATCCATAATTTAATTTAATCTATGTTATTCTTAGTGTTACTTTGCTGCAGTTAATTTGCATAGTAGTCACATCATTTGTTTTCATCTTGCTTATGCTTAAGCATCTCATCCAGACATTGAATTTTCTAAGATATCATTAAAGTGAATTAGCAACTTCCTTCTTATTGGGTTTGAGAGCACTTTATGTTTCTTGCTGAGCTGCCTATTTGTTTCCTTTCTTTCTTTTTTTTGAAGATTTTATTTATTGCCCTGACCAGTGTGGCTCAGTGGGTTGGGCGCCATCCCACAAAGCAAAAGGTCTCTGGTTTGATTCCCTGTCAGGACACATGCCTGGGCTGCAGACCACGTCCCCTGTTAGGGGCATGTGAGAGGCAGCTGATCCATGTTTCTCCCCTCTCTTTCTCCCTCTATTCCCCCCTCTCTAAAAAATAGCCATTTGTAAATACTTACTTTGATCATAAACCTTTGCTCTACATTCTCTTCCAAAGCATTCACACTCCAGGGTCATTTCATTTATTTAGTTTTAGAGAGAGGAAAAGGGAGAAAGAAAGAGAGGGAGAGAAATACTGACCGGTTGCCTCTTGTTGCACCCTGACTGGGGACCAACCCGCAACCCAGGCATGTGCCCTGACCGAGAATTGAACCGGACGTGGAGAGAAATGGCATCTCTCCAAAGTCAAGCCCTTTCTGTTAAACCTGCGTCACTTTGGGAAATACCAGGCCCTCACATCCCAGATTTTTCATCAACAGCTCCTGCTCTAAAGGGGAAACAGGAATTTCCTGACACTCTAGGTGTTGTCCCGGGCTCTCGAAACCTTCTTGAAGCTGCTGTGTGCTTGCCCCACCATCTCCATTCTGGAAAGTGGAGAGAACTCAAATACCTCAAGGGAAAGCCAGTACATGTCCTAGATAAACATTAGCTATAGAATTGTGGCCAACTTTCATAAACTTGCCGTTAGAAGAAATGAATGGCACCTTTGGCAAATGTAGAAAAACAAGAAACTTCCTGTTAGTAAAAGCAGTTAACATCCAGAAATCCGTGACCGTCCTCTTTCTCTGAAATAAAAATTCCAGTTCTCCTATTTAAACAGTCAATGTAATAGAAAACCATCAATAACATTCCGAGCCTTATTTTACCAGAACTTTTCCTCCAGATATCAATCATCCCTCCCAGGAATTTCCTGGTTTGTAATTATTTTGGTAAATGTTTGCCTAAAAGAGGAAGTGGGCCATAATGTGGGTCAATCTACCTCTTCTGCTGGCCAGTTCTGATTGTTGTTTTGCCTACTCTCTTTCCACAATGGCCCAAATTAACAAATTTACAAAGATAGACTAGCATCAAGCGAAAATAGAGACAAAGTAGAAAAAGAACGTGTTAAGAAGGCAGGCAACAAATGAAGGTGAAGGAATTAGAGAACTAACATTTATTGAGCTTCTTTTGTTTGCCAAGATCTTTGGTACATGCTTTACATTTAAAAAATGCAATGTCGGAAAGTTTTCTAATTTCTAGTTTTTAACTAATAGTACATCACAGTAGTGTAAAATAATGTCTTTTTAAAAAATAACAGTCTAGTAAGACAATCTGTAATTTAAGACAATCAAAACATGCATAATCTAGGAGTTTAAAATCACTTTACAATGTATTTTGAAATGATTTTTTTTTTTAAGACTGAGTACTGAGACTCTTAAAATTGTGTAAGAAAAATCAGTGCAATTTGAAAATGTCTTTCCCACAATTCTCCCTTTGGGTATTTGCTTTGTCCTCACAAGCACCCTACTCATGGCCCTGCCTCTTGTTCCTCATACTCACAGCCAGCCCGCCATTACGCATGTGCAGGGTGGAATTCGAGCCCATGTGGCATGGCCTCCCCACACTAACAGAGGAAAGCGGAAGGGACTATGTTTTAACCAGCCTTTGGATTAGCTGGGTTTCCTAACAGATTGGGAGGGTGGGACAGGCAACCAGAAAAGTTGACCCCTTTGCTTTAGGCTGAATAGGAAGCCAGAATCCCCAAGTTTTTAACCTTGCACATTCTGAAGAAGCTGGGGCTTTACATGCGTTCGTATCCTCTACTGGGCCTCTTTCTGGCCACCAGGCATGCTGTTAGTAAAATGACAAGCAGTCCTGTGATACTCAGGCCCACGGCCACAGGGATTTCTCTCCTGTTTCTGTCACTGAAGCATTCATCTTCTGTAATTGAAGTCAGAGTAACAAATGTTACAGGCTGGCCACATGGTGGGAATGGATCCTGCCCCCGCCTGCCTCAGCTTCCCAGAGAAGGACGCCAAGGGAGTGAGGGAACTGTTGGGCCTCCCCATGCTGCCTCAGACATCCCGATGGGCGCAAATGAGGAAGGAAAGGGTCAGCCCAATGATCTGGAATGTGTGGTGCTTGTGATCACTTAAGGAGTTTATGAACTCGTAGATACCCAGGTCCCACGCCCAAGAAATGATGACTCATTGGCTTGCAGGTGGGGCCAGTTCATTCTGATGCAGCTGGGAGGCAGACCCAACTTTCAGAAACATTGGTTTGGTCTAGAGGGTCAGAAGCAGAACTGTGTCTTGACTCCCAAAGCCGGGTAAGCCCTGGAGCCATGGTTCCCCACCAGATCTCACAGCCAAAGTTTTCTCTTCAAACTCTGCACTTCTTAAAGGGGCTGCTGGACAGCCCCGGGGCTCCTGACACCCAGAAACTTTTCGCCAGCTCCAGGATTTTAGGGAGGAGGGATTGAGAATGTGGGAGTCAGGAGCCTACTGTTTGGGGTGATCATTCTCTTTGAACAGGCTGAGATTTACACTTGAGTTATTATGAGAGGGATGTTTTAGACACTGAAGTTCAATTCCTGGACATATGTAGAAATCCTTGTAACACTGTTTTCCCAACAGAGAAAAGGGGACTTTGGGGAAAGTTACCCTGGCCCCCCAGCCCCTCCCTCCCCCACCCCACAACAGCCTTCTTTCTAGGACCTGCTTCCCTCTGTGGTGGTTAAAACCCAAAGCAGAAGTTACGTGGAAACTAAAACTAACCATGAGGAAACTGTTCATGATTGGGAAAAGGGGGACCAACAGAGTGCATTTCTATCTTGAATTATGGCATTTTTCTCTTCTCCCTTTGTAAGTAGAAAAGAATCTATTCTGAAGTCTTGAATTCTAGACATCACTAACACTTGGGATCTAGACATCACTAACACTTAAAGTGTTCTCCAAATACAGCTAAGTTCACCAGTACTCACCGATTGATTTTGTGTGCGTGTGTGTAAAGGATTCTGAATATGTGTTTTGGTCAGACAAAGAGAATGCATTCCGCTGTGGGAGAGCGGTAGCCATGAGTGGGCTAAGGTGTCTGGTTTTGAGATTGGTGTTGACTCATAGAGAAATGGTAGGAGGGAGGGTCAGCCAGAGGAACTTGACCTAAGAGCTCTGTGGAATCATACTGTTCTAAGAAGCTCACCTGATTCTTGTCCTTTAGAAAAAAAGCTTCAGGAAAAAAAAAAAAAAAAAAGCAAGCCACACACACACACTTGAAACTACCCATGAGTCTCTGAAGTTTATGTGACATGACGAGACCTTAACTTACCATTTCCAAAGTGGTCATCTTCAAAATCAAAGGCCTGAAGTTGGACGTTCATTGTTTTCAGTTGAAGGTAGGCTGACAGCTGGATGCTCTGCTCACTCACGCACTTGAAGGAATGCCCAATCACAGTCTCAAACACCATTGCATCACTTTTCATGCCGTGGTAACTTTTCTCTGAAAACACAAAGGTGAAATACAGTCACATATCCACTGAGTTCCAGCTTTGCTGGGTGGCCCGTGTCAGTTAACTGGCCTTCCCTTAGCTGTGGTTTTCTAGAGTTCTGCCTTCTTCTCATAAAAAATCACACTCTTGCTCTTGGGGGACTTTTTCCAGTGCTCTGTTTGGAGTTGCTGCAGACTCTTGCATCTGTACGAGCAAATATCCTACACGATGCACTGAATTCTGTGTGTACACTGCTGTACCATGTGTTATATCACAGGGTGGCCTACTACTGCCACCCCCGGTAACACTACAACGATCACTGCCATCGTAATTACAACTTGTTACTCGTACTGATACCACCCTCATTGCCTACAGGAGAATTGTCGCTACTGTGATATCACACTGTGTTCAGCTGCTGCTGCTACTGCTGAACGCTGCTTATTGGGACCTGGAGTTGCTCTGTCCCCTCCCTCAGCCTCTAACTTAGTTTCTGGCCTTACTTTCCCTTCCCCCGCCTCTTGAGACATTACTGCCCCATTACTGGCTAAAATTTGGTCCGTGCCTAATGATAACATTAGCTAACGCGTGTGAGCTCTCCCAATACTTATTCCTGGCCTATATGACTATACTTACCTAAGAGAGTTGATGTACATGAAAGTGAGCTGTTGACTATGACATCCTACTTACATTTTACCAGTAATCATTGACAACATCCTCTTGAATAATATTACTATAACATAGCTAATATTTAAAATAGACATTTCTCCACATTTTCATTTCTTGGTGCATTTCTTTAGTATAAGTTCCTTAATAAGATAATAAGTTTAAGCCAGTCAAAAGAGAGAATTGTGAAAAGGAGAAGACAGAAATGAAAACTCAGTACAGCGGTGCGCAATATGATTCGTTACCTAAATCTGGGCTTCCCAGAGAAACGTGGAGGCCTCTGAGAAACTCCCGCTGTTCTCTGGGAGCATTACTTTTCCAGAAGCGAACATGTTAGAAGTTCTCTCAACTTGCCCCACTATGGACAATTCTCCATATGGCAACCAAACTGAAGCTTTAGAAATGTAAAACTGATGTATCATTCTTCTATACCAACCCCTCCAACGGCATCCTTTCACACTTTAGAATAAATTCCAAAGTCCTCACCTTGCCTTTCCCACAGGCTCTGCACGCTCTGGTTTAGCTGCCCCTCAGACCTCATCTGCTGCTTTGCTCACTGGCCCCTGCTGATCTCCGAGCACACTAGCAAGTTCATTCCTTAGGGCCTGTGCATCTGTTCTTCCCGCCACCCGGAAGTAGCTCCCCTAGGCCCAGAAGTTGCCGTGTCTCTCTGTTCAAACCTTACCTCTTCCGAAAGGCCTTCCTCCCCTAAGAGTTTCCTGAAGGCCCTACCTGAAACCACCTTTCAGTCCTCTCCACCCCACCCTGCTTGTATTTTGCTCATAGAACTTTTCACTACTTAACTGTGTATAATAATTTAATGTGTCTGTTTATGGTCTTCTCCCTGCCTCTAGAATGCAAGCTCCCTGAGAACAGACACCACCACCTGTTTAGATAATAATGGATTCCCAATGTATTCAGAGCTTGGTACCTAGCAGGCACTAACTACATTTTTGGGGGGAATGAATGCATGACTCAGACTATAGAATAAAGTGCACCCTCAACAACAAATCTGTCCAAACTCGCTACGCTCTTTACTGTTGCTGATAATGATTTCTGACATGACGTAGTCCAACCTCCTTCAGGAGCAGATGAATGAAGTGAAGTACACAAAGACGTAGTAAGTTCCCTCCAAATCATACATACTGTGGGCTACTCTCTCAGTCCGTTTCTCAAAAGCAGCATCGAAGATTCAAGAATTCAACAGGATCAAACATGAACTAACCAGAAGCAGTGTCACTGCTGGTAGAACAGCCCTCTCTAGCTTCTTACCTGGGTTCGAGACCACCAAATAGGCTTCCACTTCACTGATGTAGTAGGAGTTTTCATCCTGTAAAACATCAACATGTTAACCTTTGGGTGCTCTCTGTTTTCACATTCATGATTCTGGTGTATACACTTTGTTCAGGCAAGAACCAGCTACTAAATCCTTGATATGGGGGTTTGAGGTGTGTTGGTATGGAGCCATCATTATGTTAAAAATTTTCAAACAAAAGTAAATAGACCACATGATAAATAAATAATAAGTAATGGCTTGCCCCTGGTCCAAAATTTCTCTACTGCGTAGTTGCTGCTAGAGTCTGAAATTAAAATTCCACCAGTACAACTTGAGTCCCTCCAACTGGGCCAAGTTTCCTCTGATAAAATGTAAACGTATCTGGAAGGTGGAGGGGCTGGAGGACCACACATTAACCTTTTGTAATTAGTATCACACTGTAGGGGTGCTAACTGAGGCCTCTCCTCCTTAAGGCTACCATGGGTGGACTTTATGGGGAATTATAAACCCTTTGGGGAAAAACAGTGCATGCAGAATTCTGCCCGCATTTTCCTGGGTAGAGTATCAAGTCCTTCAAACAGATGGGTCCATGTTTCCAAAATGGTTACATGGGGCCCCAGTGAGTGACTCTGGAAAGAAATGGTTTACCCTGAGGTCACTAGGTGCCTGCACAAGAGGACCCCAGCTGGTTGCTCTCAGAAGTATAAGAGTGCTCCACGTTTTATCCAGAATTTCAAATTGAATTACCTTTAGAAGTTTCAAATTTAGGCATTAAAGAAATTGAACAATAATAATTTTAACCACATTTGTATATTATTTGGGGATGAAATAATTCCTTATACAATATAAGGGTTCCAGAAATACAGATTGTCTTAGGAAGGTAACTGCTATTGATACACTGGACTCTAGGTCTGATAATTCATTGAATTCACCTACTACATACTGACGTCTTACCTCATGCCAGGCACTATAGCAAATACATACTATGCTGCACCTGATTTAATCCTCACAGCTATGAGAGAAATGTAGGCTCCATGACTGGCCCAAGGCCATAACCACAATAGGTGGCAGAAAGATATGACCCCCATCTGCCTGTCTGCAAATGTAGCCTCTAACCTCTCTTACGTCCACTCTGGACCAGGCACTGCTCTTAAGTCCGGGGAGAAGAGTATGGCCTGGCTCTTTCCTTTGAAGTGCTCAGTCTCAGGTCTCAAAGATTAGTTTGACAATGTGCCTAGAGCATACATTCATTTTATTTTATTTTATTATTTATTTTTTAAATCCTCACCTGAGGATATGTTCACTAATTTTTACAGAGAGAGGAAGGGAAAAGAAAGGAGAGAGAGAAAGAGACACATACACATTAATTGGTTGCCTTCCGTACTTGCCCCAACTGGGGATCGAACCTGAGACCTAGGTGTGTGCCCTGACTGGAAATTGAACCTACAATGCTCTAAGCAACTGAGCCACCTTGCCAGAGCAGACAATCCATTTGTTTCTTTAGAGAGACACATCTACGATCCAGTCCCTTCTTGGATTGCTTGCACATACCATCATTCAGATTTTTATTTGGGTTCCCTTTTAGCACAAGAGATACCTGTGCCCAGGTATCTTCAGTGCCCAGAGCCACTCTTACAAGACCCTACCCCATCCTGAGGGCAGAGAGGGTCCACTGGAACATTTTAAGCAGGACAGTGACAGGAGCACAGCTTTGGTTTTGGAAATTGCTTGGGCTGCAGTGTGAGATTGATGTGGGGAGCAGCAGGGAGGGGTGAGGCCAGCTCTGAGGCCCGTGGGAGACCGCCTGGAATCTCCACTTTCCTGCGGCACCTCCTTGATCTGTCCTCACACAGAGAAGGGATGCTTCCTATTTCCACAGAAGTTTCACAGTTTACTAAGCGTACCCTTCACCTACATCGCCTCCTTGGATCCTTGCAGCAACCCCAGAGATTATTAGCCCATTTTACAGCTGAAAACAAAGAGGCTCAGTGAAGTTAAGCATCCAGCTCTGGTTCCCATTGTTTATAGGTCAGACAAAGCAAGATCTTGTCTACAGGATCCTGCCCTACATTTCCTCCATCAGAATGTGCGTTAGGGTTAGGGATAGACAAAAATTCATATGGCAAGAACTTCCTTTCATATTCGCTGACATGCAGCTGCTTTATATACCCATCTATTAGAAGCAGGACCGGCTACATAATTTGTGGGGTCTAGTACAGGAGGAAGATGTAAGACCTCTTGTTCAAAAATCATTTAAGGATTTCAAGGGGTGACAGCCAAGCATTAAACCAAGCCCAGACCCTCCTGACCACACAGGTCCTCCGTTGCTAATAAACTTCTCTCTCTGAGGTTACATGGTATATTTTTAATCTATTTCCTAGAGCTCAGATCTACCACAAATAGAAAAAGAGAGAACAAGTGAGCGAGCTAAGCTCAGATAGCTCTATTGATTAAAGAGGCTGAACCCTGAGCTCTGGGGGACAGCAGTCTGGTGGTTACAGGGGAGAGGGGTGGTGGGGCGGGGTGGCAAGCTTCAAGCAGGTGTTAGACTTAACCCAAAGCCCAAGGGAAATTACACGCCACACATTATTCCATTTGTGGTGTCTTTTTTATCTTTGATGCCCACACCCACACAGTCCTTCTTCTCTGACAGATGTTTTTCTTATTTGGGATTTGGTTTGGAGAGTGAAAAACATCTACCATGCCATATTCTTGAAGGCACAATGAAGATCCTTTGTGTACCATCGACAATGACGAAAGGGCGCCAAGCAAGGACTCTGTACAGCCATGTCCATTTGAACAGACCACTTGCAAAAGTCTCACCTCACTATTCAACAGGTGGGTTGCTGACACAGTGGCCCTGCACTGCCAATATGGAAAGAGAGCTCTGCAATGTCTCTTGGGAGAGATTCTAATTCCTCAAGGGACCCAAACACCCTCCTTAGCAAAGGACGGGGCCCCGAGCCAGCCAGCCAGTGGAGCCTGCTGAGGAAGGCAGTGTGCCAATGACTGCAGGCCCAGGGGCCTCTCCTTTACTTCTGCAAAGTGTGTTGCAGGGGTTTCGTAGTCACAGATGTTCAGGATGTGGATTTGCCTTCAACACCAATCGGGTCTTTTTCACTCAGCATTGCTGTGACTACATCAAGACACCTTTGCTCTGGATATAGAAAAGGAAGCCAAAGAAGCTTTTTCTTTAGAGCTGCTGATCGCCTTTTTGGTGGCTTGGCCCAGTTCTCTGTGAAATTTAGGTTCACTAAATATTGATTTATTTCTTCATCAAATATTTGCTATGTACTATGTGCCAAGTCAGGGCCCGGCACTAGAGAGAGAAATGTAACTAAGTCAGGGATGGCAGAATGTGTGATGAGGACGCTAACAGAGGCGGGGGAACTACAAGAAGGAAGTCTCCCAGGTTTCCCTGGGATGGAGGTGGAGGTGGGTGAGACTTCATGGGTTGAAGATAATTGATCCACCTTAAAGGATGAATACCAAAGGGGGCTGATGGGTGGGAGGGGCCTTCCAGGAAGAGGGAAAACAGCATAAGATGCTATTGTATACTTGGGAACTTCTAAATAGTGGCCTCTGTGATGTTAACCTCGAACACTGGTCACGGTTGTCAGGAGTCTCTAAGCTGAGAGGACTCCGCAGGCCCCTGGAAGGTTCTAAGGAAACACAGGGTGGGTCAGTGGCAGCAGCGGATTGCCAGAACTCAGCTGGCCAGTTTATTGCGTAGCTCCAAAGCACCTCCCTCCCCACTAGGGACTGATTTCTCCAGTGTCCTGGAGATGCCCGGCCAGCCAGGTACATAAGAAAGGGATAGTGTTGAACACAGAAAAATGAACTCCACACAAAGTTTCTGAAAGGTGTTCTTAAAACCAACTCTCTGGGAAGGAAGAACGTCGGCAGGGGAAGGGAGGTGCATTTGTCTTGCACCTGGAGGGTCTGAACAACTGTCTGCGTGTCACTTTAATCAAATGAGGCATTGCCATGGAAAGCTGTTCAGTTCTTTTAAAAAGATGAAACCGAGAGAAATGAGAAAGGAAACCCACCTCTCCTAACCCCACCATGCGCCAGAAACCATGCTTAGCACTTTCACATGTGCTAGCCCGGTTCACCCACACAGCCACCAACGAAACAGGTGTTGCTTGGTCCCATTGTGTGGGAGAGGACACAGACTCAGAGCGAGAACTAGCAACTTGTCCACAGTCGCACGGAAATGACATGGGTAATAAAAGCCTTGACTGAACAGTAACATCAAGTGACAGTTTAGGAGGCAGATTTTTCTCTATATTTCTGTCACTATATTTCTATTGAAAAAAATTACAAATGATGCCCATGACTTGACACTTGGAACTACAGCCTATATTTCTTTTCTTTCTCCCCATGGTGTCCAGCTCAGCGTTGAGGATGAACTCTGTGCTCAGTGAATTCTCACTGATAAATCGGTCCATGAATCAGGCTTGCTAATCGGCATCCATTTATCATTCCACAACTGGCTGCTCACCTGTCACATCTACTACATTATAACCAACATATACTTCTGTTTTCCAAGGTTCTCTTGTTCTCTAGAGGACTGGTCCTCAACCAGGTGATTCTGCCTGTGGGAGGGCATTGGCGATGTCTGGAGACACTTGGGGTTGCCACACCGGGGCTGGCATCAGGCAGGTAGAGGCCAGGGATGCTGTTCAACATCCCACAAGGCACAGGACAGCCCCTACCCCAAGGACTCGTCTGACCCCAAATGTTACTCCTGCGTCTGTTGAGACAGGCTGATGTGGAATGTAGCACTATTTGAAAAGTGGCTGACTGACTGGTTGAGCCCATTTCTCTTGTGGAAGCATCGAGGCAGCTTTCCTGCCTCCGTGCATTTCACATAACCTGTCTGTTAGGGCAGAAGGCACGGTGCTGGGTCCACTAGTGGAGTGTGGCCCACAGCTGTGTTTTGTTTTGCCAGGAGAATGTTCAAATTTTTAAAAAATGTGTTACCAACACTTAAAAATCATGTGTTTTTATGAGAAGATCTGAACTTTTGCCTTTTCTTAAACAATCAGATCGGGCCACACTGGTCTCTCTTCATCACCCATAGAGGTGATGTGTAGAATATTTAACCTCCGGCACAGGAGGGCAGTGCCTGCCATAAAGAAGGTGGCAAGTGCTGGGCTAGGTGCCGGCCAGCTGCTTTGGCGGGGGGGGGGGGGGGGGGGGGGGGGGGGGGGGGGGGGGGGGGGCGCTGCCCCTCGGGGCAGTTCCCACGTTCCCTAGCAAGGCCTTACTAGTGACCAGACATCTCATGCTCACTCTGATGGTTTTCTCATGCAGATTGAATGGGAAAATGAAATCTGCCTTTGCATCGGTCTTCATCAACAGTGGGAAAATATTTTTACGACAAGATGGGGAAGAAGACATAGAAGACCGAAGGTCATAGGGTGCAAATGCAGACTCCTTCCAGAAATGGTGAGACTACTCAGTTCCTTGTCCACATTAGGCATTACTCTATTTTAAAATCTTTGTTAATTGAATTAATTAAAAATACCTTGTTATTAAAGAAGTGAGAAAATAAAAAATTATCACCTGTTTCAAGGAAAAAAGAAATATTTACTAGCCTACTGCCTTCATTCATTAAATTCTATGCTTAACCCCTCTGTGATCTTTGACTTTGTGGTTGTTTGGGTGGGGGGGGTAAACCAGTTCTCTTTTTCAACACAGAAATTCTTCAGAAGGACCAAGGCCGCTGGGAATGTTTATCCCCTATGAGCCTCTTTGCTTTGCTCTTGCCACAAAGGGAAGTCAGCCTCTTGGGGAACTGGTACTGGGGACTAAGGTGCATTTGGTGGGTGAGATTCAAAGCATCTGTGGCAACACTAGGGGCTGGGGACTGAGAGCCGCTCACCTGGCTCCTTCCTGAAGGCGGGTAGAGGGAGGGAGGCCCTGCTGGTCCTTCCAGCTCAGTCTGGGCAATTCCGGCGCACACCTCTGGAGGCACAGAGGACTTCCAGAAAGACAGGAATTCAGCCTTTGGGTGCAGTTTGATCAAATATAGAGACTGGCCTGAAGGTGTTGGAAAGGCAGGGATGGGGTGCATCAGGAGACAGGAGCATAGCAAGAAAAGAAGTTGGGGGCACCAAGGAAACTCCTGCTGGTGGACCTGCCCACGGCCTGGCAGCAGTGGCCGTGGCGAGCTTCCGTCGGTGCTGGAGGTTGGCACGTCCTCCCGCAGGCAGGCGGTCGCCCCCACCAGTGGCGGTCGGGTGCAATCCGGCCCTGAACTACAGCAGCAGTGCACATACCTATATCCTCTGCCATTCTACTGACGTGACTGTTTAAAAACCCCCGACACCTCTGCAGTTTAACTTCAGTTGTCCTGGGATAGAGCACTTTCTCTGCCCTGACTGTCCTTCCGGTGGGAGGGGTCATATCTTTCCCACACAGCGCTGAAAGGAAACCGCGGACTTCTCAGGTGCACTCTGCCCTGAGGAGAGACGTGCACACCGGGGAGCAAGGCTTTGAGACCAAGCTAATAGCCGCGACACCACTAACAACTGCCTGTATTAAACATTGTGCTGGACGTTTTTCACATTCCATTTCTAGTCCTCCCAAAAGTCCTATTAGCTGGACTTACTTCCATTTTATAGCCGAGGAACAGGCCTCAGTCACCCACGATCATGCAGCTGGTAAGTACTACGGCTGAGAGTCCATCTTGGTTTGTCTGACCCCAGTTCTATGCTCATTCGTATCCAAGGCCTGCTAACTGTGACACCTATGACTTCAGGGGTCACATTAGACAGGTAAGAGGGGATCACACGGTTCCAGCTGCAAGGGTCCTCTTGGCACCCCCTCCTTGGCTCTCACTCGGCCTGTATTTAAAGGCTCTTCAGGGCATGGTGGGGGGGGCAACACTGTCTCCCCAGGACGCCCACCTGCTTCAGTCATTCCCATCACACAGTTCCTGATCACCGAACGTCACCTTTCCTTATACTGGACAATGCTCATCACCGAGGCAATCTCTCATTCCCTCCCTCCATTTCTCAAGTGATAGACTAAAGCGCAGACAGTGTAAGTTGCCTGCCTGATGTCACAAAGAGAACAAATGACAGAATCAAAGTTGCAGCCGAGACTCTGACCTCACGCCCATGTTCTTTCTATTCTAGTCTGTTGTTTACACCTTCCCAGGATACAGTCTGGAAAACCCAGGGCCTGGTTAGTCCCTGGATTTCGCCTGCTGTGGTTGGAAAGACCCATTCTGGCCTTTGGTTTTGTTCTTAGAATAATCTCGTTTCTCTGGTGTCTGCTGGGAATTCCTCTGGGTCTGTTCATCACTAAACTTCCTCCTTTGGGTGGTTTGTAAAGGGCATCTGTGGCCAGGTTCATCAGGGCCAAGTCTCCCCTAAGAGGCATCCAAGGCCTTCTGAGCTGCACGGAGAAGGTTGAAGGGGGAAGAAGGCAAACACAAGATGTTGACACTTTCCTCCTCTCCATCTCCATGCCCTCATTCTTATCAGAGAACATCTCAAAAGGCCCTGAGATCTATTTCCCCTGGAACTTAAAGTGGAGTGTGGGATTGCACCACCAGGCCCCGGGGTGAGGGGCAGGGACAGCGATGCGAAGGAGCTCCGTCCTCACCTTGGTGAATGTGAGATTCACAAGTCCGCCCTGGAAATTCAAGAGAAGGTTGGAATTTCGGAAGCCACAGTTCCCAGAGGCTTGGGTTGCATTGGGGTCGATGTTGAAGTATCGCTGAGGTGAAAAAACCTAAGCCAAATAAAATAAATCAGCTCACTGAGCTATACGAGAAAACTCCAGCTCTGGAAGCAGAAGCATAGATTAGTAAGTGAGCCTGACACTCAAGGCTACTGGTTGTTCACTTGAGAATTTCAAAGTCCCTGAGTGACACCTCACATTTCCAAACCGTCATGTTCAAAAGATTTTTTGAAGGGGTTCTCCCACAGCGAGGAGCTCCTCGGCAGATAACTTGAGGCAGGTGTGTTCCTGATACACTGCATGGGGTTTAATTTTTGTTAGGTTACACATGCTGGAAGGCACATAAGCAAGGTTTACTATGTGATACACTTCTGCTTCAAAGGTGGAAGTTTTATTTGAAATCATAAAAACTGTGCAGAAAAAGAAAGCACAATTTTTCTGGCGATTCCTTGATCAAATCAAATAAATATTACTTGATCAATATTATTTGATCAAGTAAAGCAAATCATCTCAGCCTCACCCCCAGCCCCTCAAATCTTCTTGTTAACCTGGATTTTCCACATTAGTGTCACAGTTGGCTGGAACCACAGAGACCACCTAATCCAAACCTCTCATTTCACAGGAAACTTACTGAGGCTTGGAAGTCAGTGGGTGGGGTAGGGCCAGGCTGGCACTGACTCTGAACCCACCCCAGTGCTCTGCCCGTGTTGGCTAAAAGTGAGGGGTGTACATATTTAAATTGTTGGTGTGTGCCTTCCTCTCTCCAAGCAGGCACTGTTGGTTTCTATTTTGATACATATTCTAAAACAGATTCACCTTTTAATGGAGCACCTTGGAGTAAGAGGTGCTCACAGGAACGTGTTCCATTAAAAGACAGGATGCAGGGGAATGCCCATTCTGGGCAAGGCACGCTCTGCTCGAACTTTTTGAAGATAGTGTTACAGGCCCATGGCCTCAACTTACCGACTCCCTGTCTTGAACCGTCAGCTCTATCCCCATCTCTGCTTTGATGCAGAGCCTGCTTCCATTTAGAACCTGATAAATTCCAGTCTTGGCTGATGACGGCTGAGGTGCAAGGGTGGGTCCAGGAGCCATGGTGGCAGGTGAGGCAGTTTGGGTGGCGTTGTGTGCAGCGGTGGTTGTTTCTGGGGCCTGGGTGGGTTGACTGGGCTTCTGACTGGTTGTGCTGATGTGCGATGAGGTGGACAAAGTTGCTGGAAAGGTGGTCTGGTTACTGGGTGGGTTGGTCTTCCCAGTTGTGTGGCTGACAGTCGACGGGCTGGTGCTCCTTGGATGGGCTGGGGGAGGAGTGGTGGGAGGCAGTGAAGCAGAAGCTGCACTGGGGCCGATCGTAGCCTCGGTGACTGCAGCCGTGTGGACTCTGCTGGGTGTGGCCTGGGTTGTGATTACGGTGTGGACTGTTGGGCTGGTGGCCAGGGTGCTGTTTGCTGTCACCAAGGAGGTGGTTGTTGGAGGTGTTGCTGTTGTGTGTGTGGCTGAGGTCTCAGAGTCGGAGGTCGTGGCAGCTACCTGAGAGGTGACGGGACCACTGGTTGATCTTGCTGCTGTCGTTTTGTGAGGCTCTTGGTTAGTTGTTTGCAGAAAAGCAGGTTTTGCTGTGGCCTGGACAGTTGCTGCTGTCATGGGCTGAGAAGAGTCCCTGACTCCTGGAAACGCTGTTGCTCTTACTTGACTGCCGTAATGCAAAATCACTGCAAATCAAGAAACGAAAGTCTTAGCATGCCCACTAAGAGCTCACAAAGCCCCTTCCCCATTCTTCATTAAAACTTAACATGCGTATTTTCAGATTGGAGGAAATTTACAAGGACATAACAGTTAAGATCACACAAGATTCTACCACAAGGCCATGGCGGTAACGTTTTGGCTGCAGCCATGTGTTTTACAGGGGTGTGATCACACTGCACCCAGCCCTTTTGTCTAGATGGGGTGCGGTCCTAGCACACCAGGTGACCGTGCTCCGCGAGATATCTAAGTGTCAATGCCTCTTCATTCCCTGTCTTCCAGTGTGAATCCCAACAGTCCTCGGAAGAGGGAGCTCCTGGGTAGAGCACCGCTGTGATGGTTTGTGAAGCTGGAGATGCATGAGTAATGGTGAGAAAGAGAGACAGAGTTGTATTCTTTGCACAAAATCATAGAATCTCAGATTCAAAAGTGGTCTTAAAGGTCATCTGGTCCAAACCCTAATTTGATCTGTGAATTGGACCTATGAGTATTTGCCATATGTTTTTCTATGCTTAATCACCTCCAACGATGGGTGATTCACTACTCTTTTGTTTTTTGTCTACCATCGGTTTTTCTAAATATAGACCATTTCCTGTCATTTCCTTCCTTAACCTCTTAAGTGGCCCAGCCTCTCTTAAGTAAGAAAAAGATTAAGCCATAATTGCTCTGATACACTCAGTGGGCTATCCTTCATGTTTTGGCTTATACAGGGGTGGACAAAAGAAAGTTAAATCACCGGCCATCGTTACCTAAAAGATAAATGATTAGTATGGATATGAAATAAGAAGAAGAAGAAGAAGAAAAAGAAAAAGAATACAAGTAATATAATAATTAATAAATAATAATACGAGAACAAACTGTGTTTCACATACTCACAACTGTAAGCCTACTTGTGCCCACCCCTACGTCAGCTCCTCAGAGAGCTCCCTGTCCTCCTCGTGCAGACGAGCTCTCCGCCCACGAGCCCCCATCACCGTGTTCTGTTTGTCACCTCACCGCACTAATCACAACTTGTAATTGTATAAGGGGGTAGAATACAAATGTTGAACAATAAGCCTGGCAAGGCAGCACGTCCCAGCTGAGTATTAGCTCTGATGAAATGTTTACTTATTGATTTATTTCTGATTGTACTTCTCTCCCACTAGACTAAAAGCAATCCCGAGGTGGGAACTGTGTGTATTTTTTTCACCACCAAGTGCCCATGCATAGAAAGTATTCAGTGGATGTGGATTGGATGAACACATAAATGAACAAGTACATGAGGGTAATAGGGTTGTAGACCTCTAGGAGTATCGTAAGACTGAAAAGAGTTGGTAAGCCAAAAAACAAACAAACAAAAAAAAAAACAAAAAGAGTCAGTTTAAGTGAAAGACTTTGTGGACCATTAAGCCGTGTGTATTATTGTCACAGGTTCTTTCTTGGGCCATCTCTTAAGGGCAGAAGGCCTCTGGCTCTTTTTCAACCCACAGTTCTATCCTTGTCTCTGTCCAGGCATGTAGCACGCCAGAAAAGTGGACAAAGTGCAGATGGATTTCCTTGGGAAGTTACGATCGGGCACAGTGAGGGATGGCTTCGTCTCTGTGATGCTGTGCTTTCACTGTATTCATTTACCCTTTGTACTGGTGCCCTTTGGAGCTGGAGCTGTCTGGTGCTGGGCAGTGACTTGGGATAACACTGGGAAAAGGCAAAGGAGATCCATCTACATTGGTGTTTATAGAGCTCCGAAGTTCATATTTAATAAAAAATCATCCCTAAACTCCTTTACTATCTCCCTCTTTTATTCAATAATTTTTAAGTGCTTTCTTTTCCCATAATAATAACAACAACAAATTCCAAGATACTGGACACTTACTCTAGGTCAAGGGTCAACTTTCACCAACTCCTCTCAAAACCCTCTGGTTGGTACTATCTTGATCCCGATATTTTCAGATGAGGAAACTCAGGTTTAGAAAATTCTATCAGGTTAATCATAATCACACAACTACTAAATTTTGGAACTGAGACTCAATCCCCTGTCTGAACCAAAGCCTGCCCTTGGATTTGGGGGTGGTGGAGGTGGTGTGTGTCACTGCAAGGAGCAGTGAGAGAAGAGACAAAAGCAGAGGACAGCAGAATAGCAAGGTGTCTCTCTAGGGACCCCAATTCACCAAGCCCTCATATTGGTGGTTCTTGGTGAGACTTTCAAAGGCTCATGTGCTGAAATAGTGATTATTTTCCAGAAAAGTTCTAACTTTCAGCCCAGTAGTAACACATAAATAATTTCTGCACAGCTCTTGCTGGTGTGGCTTAGTGGGTTGAGCATCATCCTGCAAACCAAAAGGTCGCTGGTTCGATTCCCACTCAAGGCACATGCCTGGGTTGCAGGCCAGGTCCTTGGTTGGTTGGTTGTGTGCGTGTGAGAAGCAACCAACCAATGTTTCTTTCCCTCTCTTTCTCCCTCTTGTCTCCTCTCTCTAAAAAATAAAATCTTTTTAAAAAATGATTTCTGCACAGCTGCAGAAATAACATTATTACTTTTTTAATTTTTAAAAAAGATTTTATTTATTTTTGGTGAGAGGTGATGGGAGGGAGAGAGAGAGGGAGAGAAACATTGATTAGTTACCTCTCACATGCCCCTCACCGGGGAATCGGCCTGCAACTCAGGCATGTGCCCTGACTAGGAATCGAACCAGTGACCTTTCAGTTTGCAGGATGATGCCCAACCCACTGAGCCATACCAATCAGGGCCAAAAAGAAATTAGTAATGACATTACATTACTTGAGACTATTATTAAAGAATCTTTTTTGTATCTAAATGTTCATTTGGATAACTGAAATGGATGATACTCAATAGTTGTGGGTTTTATGGGCTGTAGATTTACTTTGTAACCTTCATCAAATCACTGTATGTAGAAATCTTATGCCTACATTGTAGAGCTTGGAGCAAGATTTTTTCTTTCAATATTGTTATGAAGATTGACAGTTGAAGTTTTACTTTTACAGTTCATTTGTGCTAAAACTGAGTTGCAGTTTCCTCAGTCAAAAACCCAACAGGAGCCCCATTAAGTTCATACTATTACTATGAAAAAAGAGAATTTACTCCCAAATGTGGTTTTCAGGAATATCTTGTAGTAAAAAGCAAAGATTGCTGCAGAGAACTCTGGGAGGCTGAAAACGACCTGTCTTTTGTTCTCTTAGGGAGATCATTAGATTTCTGATAAAATCCCTTTGTGTACAGCATGTGCTTAGGAGCTAAAGCAAATCTTCTCAACTGAGTAGCACACTCTTTAAAAGGGGAGCCTGCCTCACAGGCCATTAGAGCTCCTCTCTCAGTAACGATGAAAGAATGCAAATGAGGGGGGATCGCATGGGTCATTCACGAATGCACAGAATCCCCAACGGGACACAAAGACCCGTGGTAGACATCATGGTGTGCTTGGTGGGGAGACAGCATTGTGGGGTGGCTGGGGAGTTGGCGGTCATGGAGTCTTGGTATTGTGTGCGACTTTGTGGTAGACAGAAGGCTGGGCTGGCAGGTGGCTGAACCAAAAGTGACCGAAAGTGTCTGAGTGTGTTACAGATTGAATGAGTCTGGGAAATGTTATCTTCATGTTCCTCTTCTTCTCTTCTCTGGCCCCTCCCTTCCTGTCCCATCTCTCTGGAGGAGAGTGGGATGTAAAAGGTTGGCAGGTGATTAGACGGGAACAGACAGAGGTAGGTATGCACTTCATTGTAATACATCCCAGAAAGTTCATATATTTGTTAGGCACTCAATGGAACTGATACTCTCAGAAATACTCTATTTTACTATATGCATATATATAATCACATATATATGGTAAATATATATGTGTGTGTATATTCACATGTATATGACTAATCTTTGTTAAAATTGGGTCATAGTTTTTAAATGAAACTTATGGTCCCACAGAGGTCAAATTCACTGGTCTGAGACCCACAAAGAGGGCAGTGGGCAGAAGCAAGGCCAGGGCGTACATTGCTCAGAATCTGTCTTGACCCTTCTCTACTAAAAAAAAACAAACAAACAAACCCAAAAACATAGCCCTGGAGTCCACACACTGATTTTCCAGGCTCCCTGCCCCCACATCTCCTCTCCAGAATTGGGGAGACTCAGCAAACCAGTACCCCAGGGCCTTGGCCCATCGCTGCGGCTCCGTTAGAGGATGAGCTACAGGAACAGGCGCGAGAAGGTTTTGGTTCCCCTACAACCGGTAGGGGGAGCTGAGAGATGACTCCTGGGCCAAGCGCTGCCAAACCAGTGACTGCACCGCTGTGTCTTCTCTAGGTGTTTCCCGGACAGTCAGTCCTTCCCTGATAGCCTTTGTCTGGTGTCCCTGCCCCTCCCAGTGTGGCACAGAAAGGTAGAAGCCTCCTGTGAGCCAAGCTTCATGCCAGGCACTAGGGGGAAGTCTTTGTTCTCAGAGGTGCAAAGCCACGTGAGTCAGACACACAAATGGACCACACTCCTCAGTGTGACAAGCGTTGTTACTGAAGTAGGCCCTGCGTGCTGCGGTGTGGCGTGAGGAATCCTACACAAGGAGAAATTCTTCTGACAGACAAAAATGTATATGGTATCCCGGGTAGGAGGAAGCGTATGTGCAAAGAAAGGCACAGAAGCTTCAGAGCCTGGTGTGTTTGGAGAATAACAGAGGGGTCAGCATGATGGGAACATAAGGAGGGTGTGGGGAAGGGGGGAGGTGGGTGGGGGGAGCAGGAAGCAGGCTTGGCAGGCCTTGGAGGCTGTACTGTGTCTGCAGAGCTCGAAGGCCCCCAGATGGGAGTGCAAGGAGCATGTGGCCACATCCGGGATGGGGAACTGTGTTTAGCCCCAGAGCACTTTCTTTGGCATGTCCCAGGCAGCAGAAGCCACCCCAGCCGGGTGCAGCAGGAAGCCTGTTTCTGGATGTGTGGGGTGCAGGAGTGGGCCCTTAGCACAGCTGTGCTCACAATGTCACAGTTTAACCATTGACTTTTTAGCAAAAAGGGGTAATTCTTACCTCTGTTAGTTTCCTGTGGGACGTGAGATTCAAAGAGTGCTCCCAGACAGAAGGGGCTCTAGCCTGGTGGCAGAGACTGCTGGATGACTACTCCAAAACCCAGTCTCCCCTGTTCCCTTAGTAATAGACTGTGTTTAAGCTGAGCACCTGCTGCCTGGCATAAAGAACCTTAAGCCCAAGTCTCCTTTCCAACTGGGTGGGAACAGGTGACTGGATTTGAGCCAAGGCAGTAGAAGGGGTAGGGTTATGTGGGCCTTCTGGGAAGGCTGCTGGAAGGGAGCTCAATTGCCCGTGCGGCTTCTCTATGGCCAGTCTGTTTTTCTCCCTTAACCAGCTTGCAACTCATGTGTGATGGCTGGAGCTCCAGCAGACCTTAGGAACCAGGAGGAGACCCTTTGGGGCAGAAGTCACACATAGGATGGTGGGCCCACGAAAATGAGCCCCTACACCAGACCTGCTCTGAATTCCTCCGGACTTGTTTTCACATGAGAGAGAAATGAACATTTGTTTTGCTTAATTAATATTATTTGGAGCTTGTCTCTTATATGCAGGTGAGCCTAAACTTTGACTGATACAAACTGAAACCCCCTCATTTTACTGGAAAGAAATTTGAGGCCAGGGAAGCAAAGTGCCTGGATAACGAAACACAACTCGTTTACCTGGAAGCTATGTCTCTCCTAACAAAATATCTAACGGTCATCCCATCTCCAACTTGACAGGTGTTTCTTGAACCTATGCGTGCAGGTGCACTAGCGCGGAGCATGGACTGCGAAGCCTGACTTTCAGAGTGCATGTCTCACGGCTGCCCCTTGCTGGCTCAGTGACCATGAGCAATTCCCTGAGCAGCCCCAGTGCCCTCATGTAGAAAACAGGGCGCCTTCCCACGCTTCATTCACTCAGTTCGCCTCTGAGAATTTGCAGCATTTCCTCTCAACCTGCACTTGTGTTTACTGAGCCCTCATTGCCTTCCTGAATCTGTCAGTCATCTGTCAGCCATTGAATTGTCACGAGGATTCCTGTTGGACCAAGATCTTTTGCTTTATTCGCTTGCCCTCCTAAATCAAATGATGACTTCCCCTTTCGCCTCCAAAAGAATGTGAAACTCTGCTTCTGAACATGTGTCACAAGAATAAACAGCCAGGAATAGGGCAGCTGGCCTGGCCCTGCACCTGACCTTCATCGCAATCCATGTTACACCCCTGTGCCTCTGTGTCCCCCATTTGAGCATGTGAGCCAGGCTGTGTGGCCAGAGCTAGTCCCCTCACACATTCAGTTCAGCGGTTCTGGAAGGAAGTGTGAATTAACCAGCACAGCTGGTGACAGCGCACGAGAGGACTCTGTGGCTTAGAGAGAAAACGCTCTTGGTGAAAGCAGGGGTTGGGGATGTAACGTCGGCACGAAAAGCTCAGTTTTGCCGACAGCCTCTCTGATCTGAAGCATAAAGGTAATATTTTAAAATCTCTGATGTCCTTCCTGACTAGTAACTTTTTGAAATGGCACAGTTTCTCAGACCACATCTCACTCGTCTTCATGATTCCCTGTATACATCATATAAACACAGCACTTCCATTTGATAAAACAGGAAAACCAGACATGAGGTGCTTTTTCCAGACCACGTGGCAAGAGCCCCAAGCCCAAGCCCGGGCTCCGTTCTCCCTCCTCCCTTCTCTTAAACACAAGTGACCTCTACAAACTGTCCCCTTGAAGGTGCCCATATCCCACTTGCGAACCAGGGACAGAGTCACTGTCTTCTGGGGTTGACACCTACTCTGCCTAACTCACAGGAAGCAAGTGCACACAGTTAAAGCCCTTGAAATAAATGAAGCACGTCCCTGTGGGGAAGGTAACAACGGGGAGCCAGCTCCCAAGCCAAATACCCGAGGGAACCGAAGCTGCAATAGCCGCCTCCTGTCTGTCCTCTCGCCTTCGTCAGTGGCACCACAATGCACTTAAGTTTAATAGGACCAGACAGGGCAGGTCACTATGCAAAGTCACATGTGTCACTCACCGGCCAGGGATGCGAAGAGCATCATCACTGGAGAGAGCTGCCAGGACATGACTGGGGAGCCAGGGGGAGCCACGGACTCGCCAAGGGTGGTTGCTGCTGCTCTGTGGCTGACGTGCTTTAGCGCAGCTGGGTTTTCTGACCTGCTGGAGACTGATTCCAGGGCAGGTCCCGCCTTCCCTTGTGGTGGAGAAACCGAATTATTTACATAATGAGAAGTAGCTGGAAGGCCCTCCCCAAGAGGGTGCTGCCTTGGGAGGGAAACCACAAGTGGCCCTTGGGAGAGAGCAGGCACTTTCATCTTTGCCTATCTTGTTTGTGAGGGTGGGGGATGGGAGATGAGGGGATGCGCCCCCTTCCACAGCGTGGAGGGCATCTGAGATTGCTTCTCCACAAGTGTTGGATCTGTGGCAGCTCCAGCCCCTTCTCTCATAAGTTCGATCTCCATTTTCCCCTAAAATCTTGGGTACGTTTCTGTAAACCCAGAGACTCTTCTCAGCCTGGAGATAGCCAGCCCCTCAGTCATGAACCCTTCCTCAGTCATGAGGGTGGGCAGAAAATTTTTTTAAGCTTTATTTATTTTTAGACAGAGGGGAAGGGAGGAAGAAAGAGGGAGAGAAACATCAATGTGTGTGGTTGCCTCGAGCCCTGCACTGGGGACCTGGCCTGCAACCCAGGCATGTGCACTGACTGGGAATGAACCAGCAGCCCTTTGGTTCTCAGGCTGACATTCAGCCACTGAGCCACACCAGCCAGGGCAGGTGGGCAGGAATCTTAAAACACAACAGCTAGAGCACTGTCTGTCTCCATGTGTACTCTCAAAATGTCTGAGGCAGCCCTGCTGGACCCCGGTGGCCACCTGAGGACCCCCCCTTGTGAGGTGCAGGAGGAGTGTGAACTTGGAGTCAGGGAGATCTGGGTTTGAATCTGACCCTTCCAACTCACCAGCCCTGTGACCTTGGGTAACCTCGGTGCCTCGGTTTCTTCTGCTGTCTAATGCAGAAAATAATGCCTACTCCCAGGTGGTTTTACCAACCAAAAGTTCCTGGAATGCAAAAAGTACTCAATGTCTTTGAAAGGCAATCTTTTCATGTTTTATATCCTTCCTCTATTACTCAGACAAAACAATGATGGTCTGTCTCTCAGGCTTATGAGTCATCTATTTCTCTTTGCAGTTCTGCGTTTGCTTTGTGTATCTGTTACTGATGTGTGAACAGTTAGTGTTGGGATCTCCTCTTGATGGATTAACCACTTCATCATTTTTAAATCTTCTTTATTTTCAGTCATGTTCTTTGTTCTGAGATCCACTTTGTTTTACATTAACATTGTTGTTCTGGCTTTCTTTTGATGAGTGTTAGCATAAGGATATCTTTTTTCATCCTTTTAACCTATTTGTCTTTATATTTACAGCAGGTTTCTTGTAGGCCACAGGGTAGCCTTTTATTTTCATATCCAATTTAACAGTCACTCCTTTTTAACTGGGGTGTTTAGACCGTATAATTATCGATATGATTATGTGTCTATCTACCATCTTGGTGATTGTTTTCTATTTTTCTTGACCAACTCTTAGATTACTTGAGTTTTTAAAATTCTATTTTCTCTCATTTGTTGGCTTATCACTCGTAACCCTGCCACGTTGTTTTCGCATTTGCTTTAGGGTTTACAGTATAGATCTTTGAGGCATCACAGCATACTTTCTAGTGACGTGACACCAGTTCACATGTGACCCAAGAACCTACAGCAGCCCACTCCAATTTCTTCCCTCCTGGCCTCTGTTCTCCTGTTGTCATACATTTTAATTCTACACGTGCTATAAACGCCACAACATATAGATTTTTTAGAAGTCAGTTCTTTTTTGATGTGGAGGTTAGATTTATATTTGTTTTGAACAATTATATGGAAGAATTGTCATGACTGCTTTGAAGAAATAACAAATGTCTATAAAATATGAGATTCTGTAAACAATTTTAATATCTTTTGTTGAGAGACCAAAATGAACAAATAAAAACAAAAAAAAAAACCATAACATACATTCTACAGCTCAGAAATTAAATAAATCCCTCAATTTCTGCTTCCACTGAAGTATTTATTTAATTGGTGAGCTCTTACAGAAATAAAGGCATTCTTCCTCTAATGTAGATTGGGGTGTGTGTGTGTGTGTGTGTATATTTACAAAATTGAAGCACATTAAGTTGTTTTCCCTACAACTTCAGCTTGAAGGGCATCTACAGGAAACAAACAGACACACTGAAATACGCTTATTACTAATTATAACCGTGGGCTTTCTGGATCTCAGGAAGACAGATGAGTTAGAGAAAGAACATTGTTTTTTAATTTATCTTTTAAACAGATGTAAATAAGGGGGAAGACTTTTATACCTACCTGATTACCATTTCTGGCCATCGTCATTCTTTTGTGTAGATCCATGGGTTTGTTGTGGCGATAGTCACCCAAAGTACAACACACACTCAAATTCCTCACGTGTTACCTGGGTTTGGGGTATGGGCTTGTTTGTCCAAATCTGTTTCGTCAGTCTCTGCTCCCCCTCAGCTTGAGGGTCTTCCCTGCTGCATGTTGTTAAGCCTCTCCGTACATTGGAGCAATATTCCAATACTCCTCATTAGTCAGAATTGCTAGTTAGCCTGAATATATCTCAGTTATGCAGGTACTGTGTCCTGGGTCTTTCGGGGTGTCATCTTCAGTTTCTGTTCCTCCCCCAGCAGTAGTTCTGGACCCGGCTCAAATTCCTGCCCCTCACTCAGGACCAGGGATTTGCTTCTAATTCTGTTACCTTTCCCCAGCTGGGCTGGATTTACTAGATCCCTAGGGATCTAAGTATTTATTGCTTTCCTCCAACAGTTGATTCTGCTTTTGTTCTGTCAGAGAGATGAGGCACTAGGATCTGAGTTTCAGACCTTTCCTGTATCAACCAATATTCTCCTCCTCCAGGTCCGTGCCAGAGAAGATGCTTTCTCGTGACTTCGCTAATCTTTGTGAGCGCCCAAAGAGATCACTGGAGAAGTCTGCACAAGTGGATGCAAATGTCCCTATATCTGTGGTCCCCAAGGATTCTATTTTCTCTTGCGAGCCCACCCACACTGGGCCAGTAGCAATTTTAGCTGAATTCTCCCTGCCAGCGTACAGCAGTGCTTGACCCAGGTAAGCATGCATTTGAGTCTCTCCTCACTTGGTAGGTGCCTGCCTGTTTTTCCTTAGATTTCTGGTGAGATGTAACCTTGTGAACTCAGCTCTCTCATGAGTTCAAGAAAAGTTGTGAATTTGCATATTTTCCAGGTTTTTTTTTTTAATCTTGCAAATGTGGGGTTAGTACTTTCTAGTGTTCTACATCTCAAGCAGAAGACATTTTTAACAGCTGCATAGAGTTTCATTGTATGCCAGTACAACATTGTATTGTATCGTATTGTATTGTATTAACCAGCTTTTCATTATTTAACATACTTGTTATTTATTGTTGCTTAACAAATGACTCCAAAACTCATCAGATTAAAACACCAAACGTTTATTATCTTATGGTCCTCTGGTAACGAGTTCATAAGCATCTTAGCTGGGTTCTTCTGGCTCTGGGTCTCATGTGGTTTCCACTAAGAAATCAGCTGGAGCAGAAGCCACCTGAAGGCTTCACTGGGGCTGGAGAATCTACTTCCAACATAGCTCATTTGCATGGCTGTTGGCAAGAAGCTTTAGTTCTTGCATGTGGGTCTCGTCAAAGGGCTGCTTCAGTGTCTTCTCAGCATGGTAGCTGGCTTCCCATGGTGAGTAATCCAAGAGACAGAACAAGGAAGAAGACAAGATGCTTTTTATAACCTAGTCTTGAAAGTCTATTACCATCACTTCCACCAAATTGTTTCTTAGTGTCATCACTATAGCCCACATTCAAAGGGAGCCGGATCAATCTGGGGATAACTGTTACCACTGCTACAGACATTTGGAATTTTCCCCATTTTCTATTACTGGTTTCCCTATTAAAATTGATGTTATAATGAACACCTGTATATCTTTGTTCTATATATCTTTGTTCATTTGTATGGCATTATAATAAATTCCTAGACATGGTATTGCTGGATCAAATCATATACATATTTAAACTTGATAGCCATTGGAAATTGTCTTCTAAAAATCTAGTTCTTACTTACACTCTCACCAAAGGTGTATGAGAGTTATGGTTCTCCTACAGTCTATCCTATACTGCACATCATCAAAGTTTTCAATGTTGGACTGTCTCATAATGAAAAATGATATCTCATTCTTTTGCCTTTTTAAATATATTTATTGGATTTTGAATTTCTCTTCCTGTGTATATTTGTGTCCTTTGCCCATTTCTTTTTCTATTGTTATGCAATTGATTTGTAAAAGCTCTCTAAATACCAAGGAAATACTCTGTGCCATAAATTAAAAAACATTTTTTTGAAGATTTTATTTACTTACTTTTCGAGAAAGGGGAAGGGAGGGAGAAAGAAAAGGAGAGACACATCGATGTGCAAGCGAAACATGAGTTGGTTGCCTCTCACAGGTCCTGTCCCCAACTGGGGCCCTGGCCCTCAACCCAGGGATGTGCCCTGACTTGGAATTGAACTGGCAACCCTTTGGTGTGCAGGATGATGCCCAACCCACTGAGCCACACCAGTCAGTGCTGTCCCATAAATCTTGAAAATGTATTTATGATTTGACTTTTGTTTTTCCTACACAAAAGCTTTTGCCTTTTACATTACCTAATTAATCAAGATTTTCTTTTGTAGCTTCTTGTTATAGTTTTTGCCTGGGAAGACTTCACCCTATTCAAAATTACTTTTTAAATGTTTTGACTTTCATGATTCCCTTAAGTCTTGAACAATATGAATTATTATAAGGACTGAGATCAACATTATTTCTCTACATTGTTATTCAGGAATACCACACCATTTTCATACATAATTTATCTTTTTTGTTGTTGTTCAGAACTAATCTGAAATGCCTATTTTCATATTGTGAATTCTGAGATGTATTTGGGTCCATTTCAAGATTTTTATACTCTGTTCCTCTTATGGTTGTTTACTTTTGTAGTACAGTAAAGTCTCACTTAATGTTAGAGATGGGTTCTTGGAAACTGCAACTTTAAGTGAAATGACATGTGACAAAACCAATTTTCCCCTAAGCTGATTGATATAGACGAGAGTTAGGTTCCTATACCATATTTCTGGTTACAAAAACTCCACCAAACTTCTAAATAAAGACCCCAAACACTTCTAATATTAAACATTAAAGTAAATGTGAACTATACATACACATACCCGTGGGAGTTAAACCAGACGCAGACATCGGGAGAACATACAAATTCCATACAAACAATGGCTCCAGCCAGGAATCGACTTTTTTATTTTCATTAACATCAGTGAAACAACATTGAATGAAACAGCATTTGAAGTCTTGCTGTATGTGTTTTCTGGCAAATTAAAATATTATTTATTATATAAACCTATAGTTTTTGCTACTTTAATAGCCATATTCAAGAGTTTATCCATAAATAAGTGCTGGCAGATTAAAAGTGCAATTGATATATTTATTTATCCTCACCCAAGGACACTTTTTTTTTTCTTCACTGCTGTTTTTAGAGAGAGGGGAAGGAAGAGAAGGCAGAGAGAGAAACATCGATGAGAGAGACTAGCATGGATTGGTTCCTCTGGTACATGCCCAGACCGGGGATCGCATGTTCCTGGGCTGGGGATCAAACCCACAACCTACGTGTGTGCCCTGACTGGGAATCAAAACCACAATCTTTTGGTTGCGGGATGATGCTCCAACCAACTGAGCCATACCGGCCAGAGCAATGAAATTGATATTTTATAGAGAATCAGTGAAAATATGTTTTACCAAGTTCTCTTTTCTCATCTGACAATAAACTGGGATCTCAGGAGGTGCTTCGCACATGTTGAAGGAGTAAGCAATGCAAGCGTGGTGATTATAGAGTCCTGGCGGAGGAGCTGGGGGACCTGGATTCCAGTTCCCGCACGGCCGCAGGCCGTCTGGGCGACACTTTACACACAGTGACACCTGGACGACAGGCTCCTAGCTGCGCTCCCAACCCCTCTTGTGGCTGATTGTGGCCACGCAACAAAGCTTTCACTAAAGCAATAGAAGGTGTTGTGTGCCTTTTGCAGGTGGGCCGCTAAACACTGCACGTGCCTTCCGCCAAGTTCTTTCCCTCCTGTGAGCTGGAAATCCGAGTTCGTAAACTTGCTTTCGACTCTGTAGACAAGGACAACGTCCTGGGGATGGTGGAAAACCAGGAGCAACTGGGACCCCAAACGACGGTGTGGAGCCAAGCAGCCTGCATATCCAACCGGGGCTGTCTTGTGAGACAGAAATATTCTTTAAGTCACTACATTGTTGGATCTTTTTGTTACAACAGCTTAATCTTCCCCTTTAGCAAAACAAAAGAAGAGGGTTCAACAAAAGTAAACGCACTTCCTTTCTGCAAGAGTCCCCAGGTCCTTTAATCTAATTGGAATCAACCAAGAGAGGAACAGAATATGTAGTGTTCGTAAAATGTATTTATTACTGGATAATTCTGTCGTCATTGTGGAATTAACTCAATTGAACTCTTACACTCTTCTGCCTGTTCTGCAAAACACAGTCTGGGAAATGGCGGTTTGGAGGATCTCTCCTGTTTCTAATTAGTTCCTAACACATGCCTGGTGTTTCTCAGGACTGAGATGCCGCCGGAGTTACGGATCCAGGGCAGCTCAGTGCAGCCCTTCAGCGGGGACACGGTCGTTCGCAGCGGCCGCCTTCCCACGGGGACTGAGTCCTTCTAGTGGGCAACAGGCAACGTCACAAAGCCGTGGGTGATGGAGCAAGTTGGGAAAGAAGTCTGGGGGACTTTGCCTGATGGTTTCGGCTGCTTTTCCGTTTACTCGAATGCAAAGGACACAGATTTCGCTCCCGGAAGAGCCGCCTCTCCCCCGCCCCTGTTTTAAGAAGTCTAAAACGTTCACAACTGTTTCCTGAGTGAGCAGCGTGTCCAGGGGGCAGCAGGCGCAGAGCCGGCCGGGGACCCACTGTGTACCTGGCGTGGCTTTACGAGAATTACTCCGCGGTTCCCGCCCCACCCCTCAGTCCACCAGAGCTCAGAGCGAGTCTGATTTCACGAGCCCATCTTCTCCCAGACGACAGCTGCAAGCAGAGCAGCAATGCGGGGCCTGGACCAGGAGGCTGGAGTGGGAGGTCAGAGTGGTCCTCCGCAGGGTGGCCCTGGCGCCCGCTGCTACCGAGGCGGGTCCGCAGGCTCCGAGCCCCCTCGGCTGCCTTCAGTCTAGGGGCGGCCCCCTCTCCCCAGGCCCGGAGCCATTCCCTGCTGAGCCCAGGGGGCGGGGCTGCCTGGAAGGGGTGTAAGTTCTCCCGGGAGGGGTCCTTGGGCTGCTTCTGCCCGGACACAAGTCGTCTCCCCGGCAGGGGCGAGCAAGCCGGTGGGCCCCCGCAATGCTGTCCTCGGTTTGTCTACTGCCCTGAAGTTCCAAGAAGAAAGAGAAACATTGGCTAAGGAATTGGCTTACTTTTCTTTCCTCGTTCACACTCACGTGTCCTTCTCATCATCGTCTTTTTCTCCCTGGATGCTTTCTCGCGTGTCCAGAACAGACGTGGTGGCACAGCCATCATAACTGTCGTCCAATTGGAAAAGTCCCGAAACCTGGAAGGGAGGGGGCCGCGCGGCACCTTCAGAGTTTGCCGGGGTGGCGGCCGGGCCCACACCGAAATCCCTCCGGACGGGGCGGGGGCAGGGCCCAGACCCACCCCATCCCTCCCGCAGGGCCACTCGAGTCCCTGCAGGAGTCCCTTGGCTACCACCCGAACCCAGAACCCGGTGGCGTGGGGCGTGCTGGGCGGGAGGGTCTCAGTGGTGACCTCCGCGCCCTGGATTCCGCCAGGTCCGTATGGGCGAGAACGCTGGAAAGGACGGCCGGGGGGTGGGAGAGGAAGAGGCCGGGGAAGCTGAAGAACGGGAAGGAGGGAGGATGGGGAAGAGGTCAGAAGGAAATAACTCACCCCTAGAGCGCTGCTCTCCTTCTGCACATCCTCCGCCCCTTCACAGCCGTCCGGCTCCGTGGAAATACCAGCCGTGCTGGAGCAGCCTTGCGGAAAGGAGGGAGAATCTGGGTGGGCTGCTGAGGAGCGGGGTGGGCGGGGCCCTGCTGCCAGTGAGCGGCAGAGCCTGCCCTTGGGAACCCATTCTCTCCACCTCTAATTCCTACTCCCTCAGGACCGAGCGGTGTGAGGGTGGGTCTGTGATCTCTGGGTTCCCTTTTTCCAGCTCTGAAATCCTGCGGCTGTGACTGAGAAGCTGAGGCCACGTGCTGTTCGTAGCCCTACTTCCTGTCCTCCCAGAAAAAAAAACTCTCTTTTTGTGCTTGACCAGCTTCCTACCCTCTCCTTTTCTTGCCCCTGTTTCTCTCCCCTGATGCCCACCCATCTCCCATTTCCTTGGCAGCCTCTGCCAAACGTCACCACAGTCCCCACGGGGAGATCAGAGGAACGGGTACACCCTGCCTCTCTCCAGTGAGTGGATTAATGACCCAAGCACTGGCCACAGTGCACAGGGTACATGCTGAGGGCTGTTGGACACAGTGGGGAGCAGCAACCCCACAGACATTGGGGCTGCTCTGTGTCTGGGGGGTGGGGGGGCATAACTGGGTAAGGGCCTTAGCCCCATTTTACAGGTGAGGAAATTGAGATGGGGGTGGGATAATCACTGGGCCAAATTTCCTTGGCCTGTAAGCACTGCAGCTGGGCTCGACAACATGCCTGCTCTTCACCCCACACTCTAACCTGTGGTCTCTGCCCCACACTGCTCACAAGGCAGGTTAGGGAGGCAGCAGAAACATCCTCATGGGGAACTCAAGCTGAAAATTGTTCATGTTTAAGTTAATTAATAAGCTTAGCAATTATTGCAGGTAAAAAGCTATGGTTCCAGGAACTGGAACTTATGACTGGACCCACCCTGACTCCAGACACCCACAAGTAGTTCAACCTTTGCGCTTCAGGAGGGAGGCAAGCAATCGAGATGATATCTGAGCCATTGCATTCCAAGGAGGGAATATCTAGCCACCCAGGATACAGATAAAGGATGCTGGGAAAACTGCCTGACGGCCGCTTTTGTCTGATTAGTCTTTTCCCTGAATTCCAAACCCCTTTCCTACGCTTTCCTTCTCCTTATAAAATGGGCAGTTCAAGATGAGATGGAAGATGGTCTCTTAGGGTACATGACTTGCCATCTTCTCAGGTCACTGGCCATCAAAACAAAGCACCCAAAACGATTCAATCCTTGCCTCTACTTATCAGTTCTGGTAGTGACAGGCAGCATGAAAGCTGGTTCAACTTTTCTGGTTTCAATCCCATGCAGCAGCCCTCAGTGCAGTGTTAGCCTAGGAAGCCATCCCCTGGGAATCTGAGGGCTGGAGAGCTTCAGCCTGATGAGAATTCACGGGGAGGGCTCCAGGCGTGGTGAGGGAGGGCATTCTGGGCCGAGTGATGGCCTTGGAGGGGAGCAGAAGGAGCCTGTGGTTGGGGGTACAGTGGGGGCTCATTTATCTTAGCAGTCAGGGATCCACTGGGAGATCCCCAACCTGCTGTCTACAGTGCCCCCTAGTCTGTGTGCGGGGGGCCCGGGGGACCCTCCCCAGAGCAGGTCAGGGGTGCTGTGGGAGCATCCGGTCAGCTCCCTCCTAGAGGCTTCCAGAAACCCTAGTTTAATTTTCTGTCCCAGGACATGGTGGGGAGAGGCAGTTGAGGGTACGGGAGAAACTGGCTCAGGGTGGTGCCTCCCACCACCCTTCTCCAAATGTGACAGTGGCATCAGCTGTGATCCCCGGAAATGCCTCTTTAGGGTGATCATCCAACCCAGGAGCCCTATGCCAGGAGTAGACAGTGAGGATGAGGAATGGGGATCCTGCAGAAAGGCCGTAGGGGAGGGTGGGAACAGCCAGGCCTTTGACCACCCCCTTCCCTGGGTGTCGAGGGTTCATGGCTTCAGTGCCTCAGACAGTGCGAGTTCCAGAGACCAGAGAGCCACCTGCTAGGAGGATGGGTTGGGAGATCTTGCTTCCATGGGCCATAGCACAGTCACAGCCTGGGGTGGGCAGGGCTGGAGGAAACTTGGGAACTGGAAGACCTGATGCTCCTCAGTGCGCCTGAGGGAGATGCTAATTTTACATCCCAACACAATGTACACACAAGTATATTTATAAAATTCAAACACAAGGTTATGGAACCGAAAGTACCCTCACAGTGTACGATGCCCTATTCTATTCTATTCTATTCTATTCTATTC